>CM060953.1:135261561-135426561 GCA_030765055.1 Mantis religiosa | reverse complement strand
ATAATAATAATAATAATAAGTGTATTTCGGTAGGTATTGGTAATTGTCCATCACATATACCAATATGGTATCATTTCTGCCAGTTTATTTGTTACTTTCCAGTAGCCAATTATTTCGCAATCTTTTCTTTTACATTTAACGTGTCATAATGGACGATGAATAAAGTGAATGAAATTTTGCTAAAATGATCTTAAGTTCCATAGAGCTGAGCATTACATTATGTTCATCTTTCAGGAAAAGGAAAACCCTGGAAAACTCTTTATCCTGATATTTTACCTCGACCAAAATTCGAACTCGGGACCTCCTGAATGTGAGGCAGAAATTCTATTCCCACACCTCAGAGACGAGCTTTTCCCCTGTTGAATGAATTACGAGGGCTATCCAGAAAGTAGATTACGTTTTGGAATAAAAAGTAAACAAAGTATAGGAAACAAATTTTATTATATACAGATGAAAGCCACACTCAAATACTACTTTTCGACATAGTCACCATTCAAATTAAGGCATTTATCGTAGCGATGTACGAGCTTGGAAATTCCTTCGTCGAAAAATTCGGCCGCCTGCGCCTTCAACCACTTCGTTACCTCTTCTTGCAGCTGTGCGTCGTCATCAAAACGCTGCATAGCCAGCCACTTCTTCATTGCTGGGAATAGGTGGAAGTCGCTCGGTGCCAGGTCGGGACTGTACGGCGGATGAGGAAACAACTCCCACTTAAAAGATTCAAGAACTTCACGAGTGACATTTGCCGTGTGGGGCCGGGCGTTGTCGTGAATCAACAAGATCTTAGAGCTCAACATTCCTCTGCGCTTGTTTTGAATGGCTCTTCTGAGTTTTTGGAGAGTTTGGCAATACCTTTGAGAGTTTATTGTAGTGCCTCTTTCCAGTAAGTCCACCAAAATCACACCTTTTCTGTCCCAAAAAACAGTCGCCATCATCTTCCTTGCCGACATTGTTTGCATGCATTTCTTGGGTTTTTGGGGAGAACTTGTGTGCCCCCACTGCATTGATTGCAATTTCGTTTCACAGTTCACGTGTTTCACCCATGTTTCGTCACCAGTAACGATGCGATCGAGTAAAGAGTCACCATCCTTATGGTAAACGTCCAAAAAGTTCAACGCTGCAGCCATTCGCTGATTTTTGTGGTCCTCTGTCAAGATTTTTGGAATCCATCTTGCACAAAACTTGTGGTAACCAAGCTTTTCGCTGATGATTTCGTGCAACAAACTTCGCGAAATTTGTGGAAAACTCAAAGAAAGTTCCGTTATTGTGAACCTTCGATTTTCACGGACTTTAGCATCGACTTTTTCGACAAGTTCGGCAGTCACTATGCTGGGTCTCCCACTTCGATCTTCGTCGTGAACATTGGTTCGGCCATTTTTAAATCTGATGACCCACTGACGCACTCCACCTTCAGTGATAATGTTGTCCCCATACACTTCACAAAGCTGCCGATAGATTTCTATCGGTTTACAGTTTTTTGCAGTCAGAAGCCTTATTACTGCACGCACCTCGCAGCTCGCGGGATTTTCAATTAACGCAGACATTTCAAACCGTCACAGTATCTGAACGGAGCACAGCACGAACCTCTCACTAGCACGGCTAGATGCCGACTGAGCTGCGCAACGCTCTGACCCCAAGATGGCCGCGCTAGCCCCGCCCCTAGCGGAAACAGACGAAAACGTAATCTACTTTCTGGATAGCCCTCGTACATAAATGAAAACCCAACTTACTCTCAAGGCAAAACTTCAAAACTTTGTGTAACATGGTAAATACACATTGGACATTTTATGACTTGCTTACATTAATAAAAGGTTCTTCTACTTTAGTTGTGGCCTGTGGCCATCTCCCTTCTACAAATACAATAACTGGCCAACCTTTGCAAAGACATTGTTGACCATAATTTGTATTTTTTATAAACATATTCGCCAATCTGTTGTTATTTTTGTTATAAATTACAAGACATAACCAAATACAATATCAAGATAACATACAGTAAACATCAAAATTAAACATTAATTTTAAGAAATATTTTATTCAAAAAGCCATGAAATATTGATAAGTTTTATACTTCATCAAAATATGTGTGTTTTTTTTAGTGTAACCTAAAGATTGAAGCAGTAATTCAAGTTCACGTCTTTCCAAACAGAAAATTGGGCAATCAAATAAAATGTGAGGGACATCTTGAATAGATGGCCAACACACCGGCTTTTCCATCTAAAATAATTTTTATGACACTTACTCTTGCAGAGATTCATGTTCGAAGAATTTGTTTAACAACTTAAATAATTTTTATTTCAACATTCTTCTTCGCATTATACACCCTTTTAAAAGTCATCGCTTCCGGACGTGCCCTAATACACATTTTACCATCACTATGCTCCAGGAACTCTGCACACAGAGCAAAGAAGCAAGCTTACAAATAAATAAAACCAAAACACAACTTAGGACCAACAGACAAGACACTCCCATTACAGTAAGAGTTAAGAAACTGAAGTGGAAATGAGGCGGTCACATCGCGAGGTGAGACGACAGATGGACCTACAAGATCACGGTTTGTTACCCGCGCACAGGAAAACGCCAAAGAGAAAGACCCTGACAGAGATGGGCGGACTTCAGCACAGCACAAGCAGGACAGCAATGGTATACAACAGCTCGTGACAGAGGGAAGTGGAGATCAATGGGCGACCAAAAACAAGTGCAAGAGTAGGAGTAGTGAGTGCTATTGCGAGTACAAGTTAGTAAGTGCGAATATAAACAAGAAAAAATGACAAAAACCGACACAAACCCAACACAAAATGGCTCACCGCGTTGCAGCCAACACTGTTACCCTAATATAGGTGCTGCTTATGATGCAGAGAAATTGGTTCTTTTATTTATAGTCAACGTAAAAGTAATACTGAACGTGCCTTACAAATATTTAGCTAATTATGGTACTCAGCACCCTAGATAATGAGTCATCAATTAATAGGACCAGATGGAACATTTCGACTCCCCTTAGGCGCCCTTAAATTTCGGAGCTATTTTCCTTCTCTCGTGAATTCCTTTTATTCTGAGCTTAGTGTTTTCTGATTCCAATTTCTTCACAGATATGTTCGAGAAATGATGTATAGCGTCTGTTAAGCATAACATATTTTTCAGTAATGTTTTGAAACACCTAAAAATATGGATTCCTCTACGTGAATATATGGTATACTCATTGTATCATTTGTCTGTTAGGCAAAATTAAAAATTTGTACTTAAACACATTAATAACGAAAAGACTATATCAGAAAGAAAATAAATGGAGAATTTTCAGTTTTATCGTATAAACAACATGAGCTATAATTGTCCTTAGCATATTCCTAAATTAATTGAAAATCCTCTAAACTTTTCCTTAAAATACCTGCATAAAATGCTTGTTTTCTGTAAATAAATACAGGTGCCTCAAAAAATGTATACACATTTTGAACTGTCATACAAAACATATGTTCTGTTCTACAAGGTTCAATAGCTAAAAATGGAAAGCTTCAAGTCCAATTTAAAACCTAAACGCACTTTCTGGTGCAAATGTGATCATGTGTCATTCAACATAAATACATTGCTGAGTACGAGCTACCACTGCTTCCGCACATCGTACCAATGTCACAATGGGATTACTGGGCGCACCGCTTGAATATCATTCCAAAGTGTGTCTAGCTTACGTGGTTTGTACACCTCATCTTTTACTGTGCCCCTTTCCCAAAGGAGGATAATAAAGCTCAAACGTATGTCCACCATCTTGCAGAAGCTTCCCTGCCACTAACTGGGTTGAATAACCAGAGCAACAATTCTGCTGCTACCTATTGAAGAAAGATAATATCACAATGTCCCAGAAATTGAACCTTATTTCACGGAGAATACAGTTTCTATGGCGGTTCAAAGTATGTATATATTTTTCCGACGCACCTGTATATGATGATACACCATATTCATATATAATTTATGCATGTAAGTCATATTGGTCAGCACGTAGGCATAAATATATTTCTTGTCCTTTATGGCGGTATAGAAATAGAAATTGTAAACCTCAAGAGAATTTCAGGGTTTCTAGAGAGCGCCTCTACAACCAAATTCAGCTGTGATGATGATAATGATGATGATGATTTATATTTAAGGGCGCTCAACACCATGGTTATCAGCACCGTTTCAGAAACTGTATTCTACTTTACTATAACCTTCCTTTGCCTTTACCTTAACTATGCTTTGGCTTTGCTTTAGGTTTGCTTTGACTTCGCTCTGGCTACGCTTTAGCTTCACTTTGACTTTGCTTTGTCTTTGCTCTGGCTCTGCTCTGCTCTGGCTCCACTTTGGCTTTGCTCTGGCTCCGCTCTGGTTCTCTTCTGGCTTCTTTCCGGCTTCACTTTAAACTCGCTATAACTTCACTCTAAATTCACTCCAACTTGACTCTGTCTTGGATCTGACTAGGCTCCGGCACCCGCTCCGGTCCCGCTCTGGCTTTGCTCTGGCCTCACTCTAACCTCATTCTCCAATCCAGCTCTGATTTTGCTCCGGCTTCACTCAAACCTCACTCTAACATCACTCTAACATCATACTAAATTCACCCTAACTTGGCTCTGGCTTGTCTTTGGCTAGGCTTCGGCCTACCTTTGGTCCCATTCTAGCTTCGCTCTGACCTCACTATAACTTTATTGTTTAACTTAACTCTGGCTTGGCTCTGACTTCGCTCTGGCTTGGTTCTGGCTAGATTCCGAGCCCCCCCCCCTCCGGTTCCGCTCTGGCTACGCTTTGGCCTCACACTAACTTCATTCTGTAACTTTACTCTGACTTGGCTCTGGCTTCGCTCTTGCTAGGCTCCGGCTACCACCCCGGTCCCCTTCCGGCTTCGCTCCGGCTTCACTCTAACCTCACTCTAACTTCACTCAGAATTTACTCAAACTGGCTCTGGCTTGGCTCTGGCTAAGCTCCGGCCCCGCTCCGGTCTCACTCCAGTACCGCTTCGCTCCGCTCTGACTCGGCTTTGGCTTTGCCTTGGCTTTGCTTTGGCTTTGCATTGGCTTTGCTTGGGCTTTGCTTTGGCGTTGCTTTGGCTTTGCTTTGGCTTTGCTTTGGCTTTGCTTGGGCTTTGCTTTGGCGTTGCTTTGGCTTTGCTTTGGCTTTGCTTTGGCTTTGCTTTGGCTTTGCCTTGGCTTTGCTTTGGCTTTGCATTGGCTTTGCTTGGGCTTTGCTTTGGCTTTGCCTTGGCTTTGCTTTGGCTTTGCTTTGGCTTTGCTTGGGCTTTGCTTTGGCGTTGCTTTGGCTTTGCTTTGGCTTTGCTCTAGCTTTACTCTAGCTTTACTTTGGCTTTGCTCTGGCTTCGCTCTAGCTCCACTTTGGCTTTGCTTTGGCTTTGCTTTGGCGTTGCTCTGGCTTTGCTTTGGCTTTGCTCTGGAGTTGCTCTGGCTTTGCTTTGGCTCCACTCTGATTCCGCTCTGGCTTTGCCTTGTCTTTGCTTTGGCTTTGCTCTGGCTTTGCCTTGGGTTTGCTTTGGCTTTGCTCTGACTTTGCTCTGGCTTTGCACTGGCTTCGCTCTGGCTCCATTCCAGCACCGCGCAGGCTCCACTCTGGTTTCGCTCTGGCCTCATTATGGCTTTGCCTTGGCTTTACTTTGGCTTTGCTCTAGCTTTGCCTTGGCTTTGCTTTGGTTTTGCTCTGACTTTGCTCTGTCTTTGCACTGGCTTCGCTCTGGCTCCATTCCGGCACCGCACAGGCTCCACTCTGGCTTGCTCTGGCCTCGATCTGGCTTTGCACTGGCTTCGCTCTGGCTCCATTCCAGCACCGCGCAGGCTCCACTCTGGCTTCGCTCTGGCCTCGCTCTGGCTTTGCTTTGGCTTCGCTTTGACTTCAATTTGACTTTAATTTATTTTACTTTATTTAGATAAGGGTTAAACGCGGATGTGGGCCTTGATTGGGCGTTTGGCATTAGCTCTCTCACCACACAGAGGTACCCAAACGAGAGATTTGGCTTGGGACCCCGGGCCTCAGTAGGCCCTTGGGGGAAAATTTAGCTGACATGGCTTTGAGTGGATGAATAGAATTTAAGGGCCCGTCGATCTAAGTCATTTGAGTCCGATCACGGCTGATGCGCTAAGAATAAAGGCAAATATAACGTAGCTACCTTTCATTCTCGCCTTTCCACAGCTTATAAATGTAGTTCGTATATCTTATCTGAACGAGGACTATTACTGTAAAGGGGCTATTACTGCTTTATCCGATATTAAAAATCAATCGTCCGTTCCCGCATCCTCTACATATTGTGTATATAACGGCCTATCTAATTATTTGTGAGAGAGAAGTTCATTTTCTTTGGCATTTCGTGCCTTGTAATTTACCCATGATATCTTAAGAAAGCACCTCAAGATAAAAGTTTGAAATTGAATTGGGAATGTCCACTATATGCTGGACTAATATATTTACTAAATGTATCGCCTAATCACTCATCTAAATAGCAAGAAACTTGTAAAAAATATCCAAACGTTTAAGCTAGCAGCACACGTTAGACCAAAATTGCATTTGCGAATTTCATTATTGCTCAGCGGACAAAAAAGGCATCTAATCACTGGCAGTAGGTAATTTCATAAGAGTGTAAATGGAGCAATAAACAAGCATCGCGTTTTTCGTTCTAGTTCGTGACGAAATTAAGTACGAAATCGTGGTTCCTAGTTTTATGGCTTGAGTAAACCTTGGTGTTAGTTTCAGATGCTTTCAGACGATATGCACTGAGCGTGAAATCAGAAGTCAGACGTTTTATTTGGTTTCGGCTAAGGAGGTAAGGAACTTCTGTTCTACTCAAGCATTACTCAAGTTTGTGGCTGATAAAAACAACCATGCCGAAAGAAATGGAGCTAGGTCAAAGATCTGAAGTTAGCACTAAGCACTTGTTCTCATTTGTATTTCCCTTGACGTTTAGGAACATCTTAAACTATGGATTTTTAATTAATTAATTTAATTTGTTTATTTACAAAACAAGCAAAAATTATCTATAAATAATATTATATCATCCACTAATAGTATGTCACATTTTATTTTGAAGCTCAGCGTCTTCCAAGAATTTACAAGAATAGTTTTAGAAAGTCCATCCCAAAATGTTTTACGTAGTAATGTTTCCAAACATGTGCTTTTTAAACAGCTCTACAATTTTGATTACAGTATCATATGCAATATATTTTATAAATGAAATTTATACTGGTGCCAAGATTAATAATGTTATTAATAAATTATGGGAAACGTAAATAATTCAATGAGCATCCATATAGTAAAATTAATGCATAATGTAACAGCCCGAGTTAGAGGTTCTCCCAGCAAATAAGAAGTTATTAGTGAAATCAAGCAAATCAATTACTTGGAATTCAAACCAGCTAAGGTAGTTAGATATTCCGGCGAAACCCATTAGAAAATAGTATATTCAGCAATCAGAGAGTTGCATGAAAATGCATTTGTATCCGTTTTGAAAATTAGAAAGGATGAGCATTCTCAGAATGTATCAAGCTTTAGAGTAAAATTACGGTCGCAGTTTAGAATTAAGCATATTTTCAGAGAAGAATCCCCTAGTTCACCACTGTTGCAGCTGGCAGCAATTCAAGAGCGGAGATATTAGAAATGGCAAGGAAAATGTGGCACATCGTGGATACTATATTCTCAATAGCTTGAATATTCTAGGAAAATATCTCTGAGGCCCTCCGCATTTGAATGACGCTTACATTAATAGTAAGTCATAACAGACATGATTCATGTCAACTGTTTTAACCGAATTTTAACGGAGTTAACATTTCCTGAGCTGTTCCTTTTTATGGTTTGAACTTTCCAATACTGGTACTTTTCTCAGTACTTGTACATATTCCTTAATCCTTCTCTCTACCCCTCTCTCTATACATATCATCTACAGGGTGTTACAAACCTTGGGACAACACTTTTGCATATAGAGGATAAAAAATGTTACATGAACATAGTTGACGAAATTAATTATTTCCGTGGTAGAGGTACTTTTCTACACTCTTTTTACATAGTGAGATGTGTCATATGTAGCTTTCCTGTGGCCATAACCCCACATCAGAACAGTGATTTCATTGTAGAGTAGTAAACACTCCCTTTTACATCTGGTTAGATTGGGTGGAGATTTCATCGGTGTTTTCACTGTGCTACAGTACAGTACTTAGTCCGCTTCTTAGGCACCGATACTCAATTCATGCACGATGGAGTTTATCCTCATTTACGTCGATTACTGAATAGCAGGTTTCTGGTGGATAGGAAGAGGTGGACCAATTCCGTGGCCTCCATGCTCGCCTGACTAAAACCACTAGACTTTTATTTGTGGGGACATTTGAAACTGTTGTTTATATAACTGCAGTTTCAAATGTAGAGACTCTTTGTGCTCGTTTTGTAGAAGGCCACCAGACAATGCGAAATTTCCAGACCTAACTCAGCGCATTAGGAAGTCCAAGCGACTGAGGTTGATGGTTGCATTGGAGCTAATGGGTGTCATTTTGAACAAGTGTTGTGACTTCCTCTTTTCCCAAGGTTCTATCTTTGAGAGTTTTTGTATGGTGTTCCGCTGTAAAATAAATTGCTCTAGAAAGAAAATAAACAACATATTTTCTCAGATTTTGTTACATTCCGTATATCTCTCTCGCTCTCCTCTGTGCAAAGAGAGTGAAATTTTATAGCGACCAACCTTTGTAAGATTCTACTATCACTTAAACCTAACGTATTCCCCCTATTCACGTTGTATCTACAAGGAGATAAAATCGTTTCTACAAATATGTACATCGATTAATATGGAGTAGATAGAAGCATAAGTATTTGTAATAATAATTGCATATAGGAGTGGAATATAGAAAGTTATCTGAGTACAACAGATCTTCTATTTTTTTCTATCTAATCTCTGCTACGGATTCGTATTGTTCCCATGGATTTTCACATAATTAAGAGGTGGTAGCAGAGTATAATTTTGTATCCTTATCATACGTAGTGAGGTATAAATAATACATTCCTCAATAGTAACGTGAACAATATGTTTGTAAATATATGTTTCCAAATATTATATGAATAGCGTTTTGCGGTGTTATGCTCCAAATTAACAAGCTAATGACTTTCACAGCGCTCACATAACTACAATTAGAAATGTGTACAAAATTGAAGGTTTTACATTATAAAATTGACATTAAACAACAAAGGACCGTCTGCGATTTGTAAGAAGCATCAGTAGGTAAGTGAAACCGTTAAATCCAGCCTCCGAGCTGTGGTTGCAAGTGTATTTACTCGTGTGGTCAAATCGTTGAAGCGAAACCTGCGCAAGAACAACGCGGATGCAAAAAACAAAACAAATCATGGTGTCCACTCAAATGTTTGTGGTGAAGCTGCTGATGGCGAAATGTTTTGTTGTAGTACATTCTCAGTCATGTGAAAGTTTCTACTTTTGATGTGGTACTTAGGAAACGATTTCAACACATTTAATTTGAGCCAGTGTGTGTTGTTATGACAGAAAATATAAAACATTGTCATTTTGCCCAATGTTTAAACGTTCCCTTATTCGGTTCTCACTTGTCACTAAATAACATTTTTGAGTAATATGAACTAGTACCACTTTCTTTCCACACTCACTTCACTTTCTTGCGTGATGCAGTGGCGTAATAAAAGATGTCCAATGTAGTCTCCTCTTCCGAAAGGTTCACTGACTATAGAATCAGGCATAAAACATCTCTCTTGCCTGCAGTATAGACCGCGCAATGTTTCTTGAATCCTAAAATATTGAAATAAAAGCGTTGATACGAATCTCTTGCCTATTTTCCCTGGCCTTCAATGGGAGTGATATTTCACTGCGATGACTTCACCCTCTAAATTATCACTGGATTGTTTGTTTCACGCATCGCTATTCATGGAAGTCTTATGGTGTCCAGCAAATAACCGTAGGGGAGGGGATCCGTCCCCTTCAGCTGTCGTGGAGTGGGCCCTGCGGACCATTAGCACTCGTGGTACCTTTGATGTTATTAGAGGAACCTCGGGCCGAACATTCGAGCCCCTCCTTGATTGGGAGTTGTTCGGATTGGGTTGGACTCGAGGGGGCAGTGGTTCCCGATACCCATGGGAGATCGGGTATGTCTCCGGACGGGGTTGAGGGAAGCCATTAATATTCCCGGGTACTAGCCAGCATAGCTAGTAGAAGGTGTGCTATATCACCAGGCGGCCCCAACGAGGTCATATCGGTAGCCTTCCCATTTTGGGTTTGGCGCGCGAAAGTGGCGTATCCACTTCCATCCCGTCTTTGAGTCCACAGGACCAGATGGGGGGGGTGGGCTTGTTAGTCTCTAGGTCTTGCCCTATGGAAAGCCCCACGAAGGCGCCGGGCGCCCTTTTGGGACAGCTCGGTAACTCCTTGGTCAAAGGAGGCCCGGGTCCTTGGTCCTACGGGTCCAGGACTAATCGAAGTAGAACCTCTGGCATTAACTGTTAACTAAGTCTCCAACAAATTAAATACTATATTTCCAGAACGGTTTTTCACTTACACACAACTTAACACAAATTTGCATTTAATGATATTTTAGTTCATCTACGCCTGGCATCTTTGTCTGTTCAGTCATTATCACTGGCATCCTCATCACTTCTTTCCATCCCACTGTCTTCAATTAAAATTCTTTCAATTGTTTTTTGCCAATATTCCTGTTTTATTTGCATGATGGCATACCTTTCCCATTCCATTTGCCAATTTGCTCAAATCATTGGTGGCACAACATTTCGTCTTTCATTTTAAAGGTTACGTTTCTGCAAGCAACCTATGGTTTGGCATCTGTCCATATTAATTCTATAGGATTAAGATCCATATGTTACGGAGGAAGCTTTAAGGTTGCATGGTTATATTCTGACAATATTTGGTGAGTCAAAAAGTTCTTCTGAATTCGCTTATTGGCTAGAATTAAATCATACAATTGTATATTGTGATTTTGTAACCAAGAAAGCATGTACCTTTATAAACGAAATGAAATGTGTAGTGTTTAACGCCCGCTTTTACTACATACGGCACCGCAGGCGGTGACACTGATGATACATGAGATGAAGATGGAGCACCGGTGGAATGAGATGGCGGGGGAAATCGGAGATCCCGGAGAAAACCCGCCCCAGCGCCGTGTTGTCCACCACAAATCTCACTTTGCGGTCACCTGGGATCACACCCGGGGCGCCTTGGTGAGAGCCAAGCGGTCTAACCACTGAGCCACGCTGCGGCCTACCTTTTTAAAGAACTTGACATTGGAGGCTTATCCATTTGTATTATGGTAAGAGGCACTACTAGCACCCAGTTAGGAGGTAAATTTGGAATTAACATTGAGCGTAAACAAGTGATATAATTTTCGTATTCATTTCTTTGTGAACGCTTAATATGCGTATGACTGTCACAGGTGTACCCGAGGGAGGCAAGGGTGGCAGACGATTCACATCATCTTGATATTGCATCAAGTAACAAGAACGATAAGTTTGCTTAGAATAGGAGTTGGAAGGAGACAGAAGAGAAAGAATGATAGACTTGGGCTCGCTGATTGTTCTATAGGTGAAGGTCAGTGTTCCAGAACCATTGCGTGACTTATAAGAGTGCTCACATCACGGTCGTCACAAACTCGCTCGGAGAAAAACAGTTTTTGTTGCAAAAGAAACGCGCTCTCTAACTCGCTGACTCACTCACTTGCTTCGCAAGACTGCTTTGCTCGATTATGTATTCATTGGACATTTACACACAATATCAGGACGTTAGAGGCAGCAAAACTCTAGAAGATTCTTGTCTGGCGATAGCGATTTTCGCGTTTACGTTGAATCAGCGCACTGCTTATGTGTTTAGAGTTCCGACTGCTCAGCGCCGAGCATCCGATCACCTAATCCTTGTTTCACATAAGCATGCCCCGTATCTCTTAACGGTCACGTGACCTTATCACATCTCATTGGCTGCTGTTGTGGTGCAGAATGTTGTGCGGTAAAACTTAGATCGTCTTTATATGTTGGAAGAGAATTGTCAAGTTTATATTTTAGTAACTGTTTTAATTAAATATATTACGCAACAGAGTTGATTTATCTGAAATGCATGTTAATTCTTAAACGAAGTAAAGAAGAGGTTCCTTTGCTCTCAAGCACATGGCACGATAGCACGTGATTTAGCAGTAGTGATGACATATTTGTTTATATGACTTTTATCACTGACCTTGTTTTGAACTGGATTAGTCATATATCGCCATTCGACGGTGTGCTATGCCGAGTGCGAGAGCTAAATTATTTTATTGATCGTTTATTGCGCGTGTACTTATATGTATAATGGCAGAGTCTAGGGCCAGTTTTTCGCAGAAGCATCGCAAGGGAAAACCTTTACAAAGCGGTGATAAAAAAATTGCGTTGCATGTGTTTAATGGACTCACAGAAAAGAATCCATCATTGTCAGTGAGAGAAGTCGAACATCTGTGCCCTGAACTTACAGAAGACGTTATTTAAGGACAATCAGATTGCACCGAGATACAAGTTGACGAGGTTTGTGTGAATGAAGAACACACGACAAGTATGGCGTGACACGACTTTTAAGACTGAGAGACAAGTATTTTTACAAGGCATGTGTGCTGGTTTAAAAAATCCAAGTGGAAAATGCCGAAGGCCTTTCATTATAAACATGTTCCAGTTTCATTCAGTTTCAACTTGTTCAGTTTCATTATAAACTTCATTATTTTTGCATGCCTTCGTATTCTAATTTGCATGATTTTATCCATGTTCCTGGCGATTATTGTGACATTTACTGCAGGTTTAAATGTGACGGGAAGGCACCGTCTATGTCCTATGGCACGAAAGCATTAGCCATTTGGGATGAGGGGGAAGGTAGTTGCACGCAGAGTGATACATGTCAGCGGGGCAAGGTTATATGAAACAGAGCTTAGTTCCATAGCAAGTATTATGCTTTACATGTGCCTTGCTTAATACGATTTGCTTCCAGTTTTCAACACAAGCCGTAATGTTTTAAAACAACGCTGTGGGATTGATATGGACTGAAACTATCGAACTCACCTTACATAATAACATAGTAACGAAAGCATATGTCAATTTTAAATAAATACATGACAGCGTCTATACTACCCTCAGGTTATAAACTGCAAATATATATTTGCATATTATAAATTTAGGCTGGAATGATTTAATATATCAATATGAAACTTCTTCTCCCTTCGTGTGTTAGATACTTCTATACCTTGCGGTATGTTACATATTCTATTCATGCAACCTTTTGTTGATATTTCAATGTTTATTTTCTTAATAGTTTATACTTCCTGTAAAGTCTGTTCTCTTATATCTTCTCGCTCCTGTTGAAAGCTTCCTTTACTTAGTTTAAGTCTGCTTTTATTTGTATATCATGATCCATGCTTTACTCCCATACAGTAATTTCTGCACAGTCATTGGTTTATAAAATATAAATTTCGTATGTTTACTTGCCATATTTTTCTTTTTCAAATATATATTATGCTTTAATAACATAATTAAGGGTTTTTAATCTTCAATTCGTTTTCATATGATAAATTATATACTTACTGTTTAAGTTCTACCAGCTCTTTTACAATCTTATCTTCTATATCCTGTATCCTTGATCTTATACCTTCTTTAGTTTTACTTTTGAACACCATAACGTTTGTTTTACTTAGTGATATTTATTACTTATTTTTTTATACTTTATTCATTGCGTAAACTAACTGTTGAATATTTTCATTTGAACGTCGGCATCTGAGAGCATTAAAATTAATATGTAGATGTTACTTCTAAAATAACAAATTTGGTTACTATTTATAATAAGCTGTGCATAATATTATTTTCCCAGAAAGGAATTGCAAATGAGCACCGAATTAAATAAATTTCAATCTTTTAAAAGCGACTGGGCTTTAAAAATGATGGCAGGTCAAAGGTTTGTAATATAATTTACATTATAAGTTATGAATATTATTATTAATTTCAAAATTAATTATTACTTTGTTGCAAAAGCAGCTATGGAACTGCAGGTTCTACTAGTAAGTTAATACATTTTTTACGAGGCGTGTCCGTAAAATAAGGTCTCCAATTTTATTTTATATAGAAAATATGTTTATTGTCAATGAATGTTACACTGATGGAAAAGCGGAACTTACAGCTATTTTTCAACGTAGTTATCATTGCAATCGATGCACTTTTGCATGCGCTGTGGCAGTTTTTGTATACCCTTGTCATAGCACTCTCCCACCAAGTTGCGCAGGTAGCGCTCAACCTCGTTCTTCAAATCATCGTCGGTCTGGAAATGTGTTCCACCCAGGTGTGACTTCAACTCAGAAAACAGATGATAGTCACTAGGTGCTAAGTCTGGACTGTAGGGGGGATGGGTGAGGATGTCCCATCCGAACTGGGCCAGGAGATCAGCTATGCGATAATGCAAATGTTGGGTCAAAATCTTGTCAATCGTAGTCTTACTGACTTCAGGGATTAGTCCGCACAGCTCGTGGACTATCACAAGCCGATCTTTAAGCATTTCTTGCTCCACTTTTGTAATTGTTTCAGCTAAAACCGCAGGCCGACCAGAACGCTGTTCGTCATGGACGTCTGCACGTTCGTCTTTGAAATCTCTGACCCACTTTCGCGAGTTTTTGTCGTCCATATACCGTACCCCATAGACTTCGCATAACTGACGATGAATTTCAGTGAGGGTAGTTGCCTCGGCACTCAAAAAACGGATCACTGCACGCAACTCGCACTTGGCGGCGGAAGTAATAGGAAGCTCCATCGCAAACGGCTGCCCAGCCAAGAATAATGGTTGCAATGGGTTCATTATGGTGGGGATTTGGAGGAGTGTTGCCGGATCTCCGTAATAGCGTTCCTCATGTCTCCAGCGCGTTGAAAGACCTTATTTTATGGACACGCCTCGTAAATGTCATATAAGATATTCGTTCCGCAGAAACGCTTGTTTTTAATTTCGAATTTATATAGAGGATTAATTACTACACATATATGGTATAAGAAACATTGAACAGATGCCTAAGAAGTAATCTCGAAAACTGCATATGGGAACGATGGAATGTGAACACGACTGTACTTTCAGCCAACTAGACACGTTCTCAGTTTCAACCGCAACATGGTTTTTGTGTTCCAAATATGAAGTTGAGGTCTGGGTTCTTGGTAGGTATGCCGAAGGTAGGTATTTTACGAACATTTGGCAAATAGGGAGGGCCAGGAAAATAAAAATTCGTCAACAGACAGAAAGACACTTATTTCCTTCACGTTTCCACTACTTTCACTAATACCAGGCTACTGAACGCATAGCGAACCTCCAAACGTTCCAGTAGGATACAGAATGTCTTATACTAGTTTCGCTATTTTATTAACACTGTTGTAATATCCTATAATTTAAATGGACTAATTTAGCTTAAATCTGTACTTTAGAGACTTGTTGCGTAGAAACCAATTTCTCATCAGAGAAAACCTGTATTTGTTAAGGTTAAAATAAATATGTATATGTCGTTACATCACTTTTTCTGCTCATTGTTACAAAGTATTCTTGCAAAACTATTCTTCTATTTCCTTATTGATCGAGCTAAACTTTTAATATATATTATTCTACATGAATAATACAATAGTCAACATTTATAAAAGAGGTTTGTATAAAATGGCTATGTTTGCATTTAGAGAGAAAAAGTATAAAGGTTTATGAGTTTGAGAGATTAAACATTGTAATTATTTGAAAATTCAAGCCAATAACAAAGAGTATTTCGAAAATTGTTAAAGTTACACCTATGTTAAATTGTGGGTTTCAGGGATATCGACATTTTGCACCGTAAGTCTGTTACTCTTTATCATTTATGCAAAAGGCATTGAGAAGGGGTCTTCACATGCTAAACACAGAAAATGTAAATATATGTTCAGTTTATTTGTCAAGAAAGTATTTAATGATACTTTTTTAAGTCGTTGAGAGCCACTTAAACTGGCCATGTAAATAGAAGCATTTTTAGGAAGCTTTCCTCAAAATCTTCCTGTTGTATCCTTAAAAGATGCTGAGCTTAAACATCGTAATTTGAATTTGAATTTTCAGTTATTATGTACACAGATGCAAATAGACGCGCGCAAATGAATAGAGAGAAAAAGGTCTTCTTTTAAAATGTATTTCTAATGTACAATTTCGATAAAATCGCGATATTGGATTTTTGGAAGAAATGCAATACCTACTCCTCCACTTTAACTATAGATAATTGGTAAATAATTAAAAGCAGGATTCCTGATGACATAATACTCTCAGCCATATCACCAGATGGACTGAAGTAGCATACAGAGCTAAGGAGTCTGAGTTCAGCCTAAAAATGAACCAAGTAAACACTATGTTGATAACAAAGAGCAAACAAGTACTCACACATACGAAACAGGAAACAAACCTCTGCAGTTCCTACAAGAAGTTGCAACTTGAGTGAAATCATTTCCTTTAGGAACACCATGGGGAAAGTAATAGCATAATGCATTGCTGCAGTACGATATAACTTCTCGTCCCTAAAATGAATATTCTGGACAAATCTTAGATGCCTGCCTCGGTAGCATAGATGGTAGCATGTCTGCCTCACTTTAAAGAGGTCCTGAGTTAGAATCTCGGTCAGGGTGAGTTACCTGGATAGGGTTTTTCCAGGGTTTTCCCTTGTCCTAAAAGACGAATGTCGGGTAACTCTAAGCTCCATGGACCCTAGGCTCATTTGAGCATCATTTCACCCATTCCATTCATCGTCCGATGTGACTTGACGTTGGAGGACGTAAATTACAAAAAAAAATCCTAGATTATAAATTCGACAGGTAAGTTAATGAAAAGTGTTACTCTACCAGCTGTGGTGTATGGCTCACACATGTTGATTTAAAAAACACAGAGACAAGTAATCAATATCCGCCAAAGCAAAAGGGAAAAGTAAATGGTAGATATAACACTGTGAATGTAGAATATGGAGCCAAGAAATAAGCAAGAGAACAAGATTAAAGGACACCACCATTCAATTAACTAAAATGAGATAGACGGACAGATAGACTGACTGGTATCTCATGTTTATCTTCATCAGGTAGAGAGCAGACCAACTGAAGAGGACTTTATGCAGAGGGGCACCACGAAAGCCAAAGAACAGCTAACCGAGTCTGCAGGACTAGCTTCATTTGAATTGAAAGGACATAAGTCTATGGGCTAATTGAGAATTGTAAATCGCTCTAAACTTTATTCTGAGACCTTTATCAGAATCAATGCAATATGAGAACAAACAACGACAAACAGTTAAAACAAGATTTTGTTTTGGTGTGTGCCTGGTTTCCTATATCACAGTTGTTATTTGTCGTCTTAATGCATTTACATTTTTATAACATTAGGCGATTAGGCTATACTCAATGTTAACTACTTCTTTTCTATGACTACCATAAAACATATTCCATGTGAAATTTAGGGAGAGCAAAATACAGTTAGTTTCTCGTAAAGATCTATGTTATAATTATTGTACATAATGAGAGGCAGGCAAAGCCAATGTAATACGATTAGAGTACTTAATATTTTAGAGCGAATTATAACTTAGAAATATATTGCCTGAATCGCTGATATACCAGCTGGGAATTTAAATCTGTCTTCTGAAGCCACAGTGTAAAATTTTTGCCGCCAAGAATACGAAGGCAATGCTGCCAGCGCTATTGAATATTGTAAAATACCAGAAGACAATTCGTCGGTAGAAAACATATATATATATATATATATATATATATATATAAAGAAATTGAAATGTCGATATATTTGTAAGATTTAATTACTTTGGTATGTCTGCAATTAGTAATAAAATAAACAAAATATAATCATTATCTTCATTGTTTTATTATTGGATAATAAAGACTTAAATATGACCCTACAATTCGTAAAGCTTCGTTAAATAAACGGAATATTATCAGCAGTTTTACAGTTATCATTACTACTCATCAATTATATTAATGAAAAAGATTAATGGAATTTCATTGGCTATCTTTTCGAATGAAATAACTAATCTGTCAGTCAAACGCAAGAAGGGTGATGAGTGATACTTGGTGAGTGTGGAAATACACATATTTTCATTGCCAATCTCATTAAAGGTTTACTTTCATTTGCCAAATTTAAGGTAAACCACCACTTTTAACGCTGTCACCCGCTCTGCCACCACTAACAATAACGAAAACAATTACAAGAATTAATAATAATGAATTAATTAATAATAGCGCCTCTCAAACAAGTTACTCATTACAATAAACCCGAATATTGGGAGGAATAAGAATATGTAAGTATAAAAAGCCAGACCTATCAGCTAAGTGGATAGAAAGAATGTATGAAGCAATAGTAGAATCAAAAATGGCATACGCAGTGGAAATTTGGGGAACTAAAGAGAATATAGAGAAACTAGATCACATGTATAGATTATTTTGTAAAGAACTTATGGATCTAATAAGGACAGCACCAAGGGAGGTAGCCTTGCTAGAACTAGGAAGCTCAGGGAGAGGGGGTATAATGCTAGAAAGAGTGGTGAAATATTGGCACAGGTGTTTAACGAGTGAAGATGAAGTATTGAAATTATGTATAAAGCAGCTAAAGGTAAACGTAAGGGAGGTTAGCTGGTGGATGAATATAGGGGAGGAGCTAAGGAGAGTAGGAATGGGAGATTTATGGTCACTAGAGGAGAGAAATGTAAAGGAATTCTGGAGTGTAGTAAGGTGCAGGGTAGAAGACATGCAAAGGCAAGAAATTTGGAGGAGCATAGAAGGACAGAGGTCATTGAGATTATATAAATCAGTAAAAAAAAGAGTGGGGAAGAGAAAATATGTGGACATATGTAATAAAAGGAAAGAGAAGGGTTGGCTTGGGTAAAAACAGAGGCTATGTTCTTAAAAGGGCTAAGGGCGACGGATGATAAAACATGTGTTAGGTGTGAAGGAGAAGATAATGTTTTGCATAGCCTAATAGAATGCAAAGAGGTAAAAGCTTGGAGGGAGAAAATATGGAATTCGAAGTGGGTTGGCCTAGAAAAGAGTATTATAGTTTTAGAATGCTGAATGTTACAGGGAAAGAGAAATGTAAAGAAATGGGCGACTTTTTGGCCAAGATAAAGGAGAAATGGCTAAGGAAAACAAAGAGTAGGAGAAGAGAAGGAGGAGAAGATTGTGAGGGGGAAGAGGGAGGGGAATGTTGAATAGAGAAGGGCCGGTGCTACATCATTAGCAGGAAGACCAGGGTGCCAAAGCTAGGTATCGTGCTGAGATTAAGTGTAAGAAATTTAAATTTAAGGAAATGTATGTTAAAATAATGTAAAACTGACAAGCACTAAATAAATATCTAAATAAACCCGAATACAAATTTTCAATTGTAAGACACACCCACATGCAGAAATTTTAATTAACGTTGTGACAAACTTCGAATCTGCAATGTGCCTTAGACATGGCACTTTTACTATGGACCGCAAAACATTGTAATAAGAAAGTGTTAAAGAGAGACAGAGAGAGTCAGAGAGATAGATATGAGAATTCATCTGTTAATTGGAAATACGTCCTGATAATTAATCAGCCCATAACATATTTTATACATTTTGATAGGACTAAAGTCTAAGTTTCTCTAACAAGTGATGTTCAAAAAATCCCTTTACTTTGCTTAGACCTGTTGACGCCTCCCATCTGTAATCTTCGTGTTTTCCAGTCCCTGTTTCTATTCCTTCACCTCTGGGTTATGGTCATTTTAAAGCATATACTTATGTAATCGTTCACTTTGATACCTAACGTTGATATTCTTTACAGCTCTTATTGACAGTATGATGTGGGAACTAACGGTTACATTCCTTTCACATCGGATTAAGACGTCGTGGCCTGGCCTGAAAGCAAATTCCTGCATGCGCTTTGGGAGGCTGAACAGCCCATAACATATTTTATACATTTTGATAGGACTAAAGTCTAAGTTTCTCTAACAAGTGATGTTCAAAAAATCCCTTTACTTTGCTTAGACCTGTTGACGCCTCCCATCTGTAATCTTCGTGTTTTCCAGTCCCTGTTTCTATTCCTTCACCTCTGGGTTATGGTCATTTTAAAGCATATACTTATGTAATCGTTCACTTTGATACCTAACGTTGATATTCTTTACAGCTCTTATTGACAGTATGATGTGGGAACTAACGGTTACATTCCTTTCACATCGGATTAAGACGTCGTGGCCTGGCCTGAAAGCAAATTCCTGCATGCGCTTTGGGAGGCTGAACTCAGCGAGAGTCCTCGCTTTAAAGGGTGATACTGCATATAAATGTGTGTTTTATTTATAGCCCTGTACAACTACATGAAGCTAAGAATTTATTAGCGAGGCAAGATAACTGGCAACGAGTTATAACGACTAAGAATTTCGAAGACGTCGACTTTAATACGCCATAAATTTCTCTCAAAGGATTACCGCGAACACCAACCACCTTACGGTATTCCATCATAGATTTTCGAAATCGTTTCTAAATAAATTTCAACGCTATGCTGCAAAGCTTCTGTCCCACTTTCTGACAAAGCAAAGCTAATACTTTTATTTGCCACTCTATCTAGAACAAACACTTCAAAATCTTAGGACACGCTTAATCTCTTGTGGGGGAGTATTTGTCAGAGAATAAGCTGATCAAATAACCTGTTTGGATCCTTTATTGCCTATGGCAACATTATCTGTAGCTACTAAGAGTATAATATTAATACAATCCTATCATCGTTAAGCAGATTGTTGTAATAAAGTATGTATCATTGGCTCTCTGTATATTTACATCTATTTGGCTGTCTAGAAGCAATAACATAATAAATCCCATGAAATATATGCATCTATACTCAATTATATTCTAATTTCTCATTAATTTCTTTAATTCCCTAACAATGAGAAAACAGTAGTAGCAGTAACGAAGTATTTTCTGATAGCAATGGAAAACAAAACTTCATTCATTTTGATATTCCTACATTGAACACACATTCTAAGTATTAATATCATAGGTTTCTTTGGTTCTCAATCGTACAATCCTTTCGTTATAGAATGTTGCAAACGGAAAGAAGAAATATAACTTTCAAATTCACTTCAAAACATATTAACTTTCTTATTTCTTACTGACAGTAATATTCACTCTAATACACATAACTCAAGGGCCATTCGAAATATATGTTTAGTACTTGGTCTGAGTGATACACGTTGATACTGTTTGTGAAAATTACTACTCCGATTGCAGCACTCTGCGTTCTGAAAAAATATCGGGTAAATAATAGAGAAAAAGGGTGTTGCTCTCCGTCGTAACAGATACTCTACAACGTCCGCAGTGTAAATGTTAGGAAACATTCGCTCAAATATGAACTATTCATATGAACTAAAATACAAGTGAGCTGCAGTCCTGGAATATTTCGCGTTTTGGAGCAGCCAGCGATGTTGCTACTTTATAATACTAAGCATCTGCAACATGTATCACTTACTTTCTATAGGCATTTTGTTTAAAAAAAGTTAGTGCGATTCAAAAGCACAGCGTGTGTTATTTGAAGATATGATAACGTATAGTTACATTATATATGTACCTAGTATAGTTGTCAAAGTTGTTACATTTTACGAGGGTGGTTATGCACTTCTACACTGACAAAAAATAGTGATAATGCGTCAGTTCCGCTTGCTATTTTATTTTATCTTTCCTGTTCCATTGCTTCTTATTTTTAGATTACTTCAGAGACGTGGCATGAAATAATTATGAAGCCATCTTCAAAAGAATTACACTTTGAAGATCACTGGATACTGTAAATGACGACAACTTTTCCAATAACATTAATGCTGATCATGAAACAGATGGTGTTGTGATACTACCTTCATAGCTAGCTGAAAAAGATGGATCACCTGATAACGTAACAGGAATAATATTTTGTATTTTGTATTTATTTCCAAACCATATGTACAAAAAGAATTAAAATTTTATGTTCTTACACATTACTTGAGCTGCTATTTTATCCCTTAGTCTACCATACAAATTAACACCGTGACTATTTACACATGGTGGGCCTTAACTTTATTTATATTACTTTTCTTTATTTTTCTATACAATTTTTCCCTTGCTCTTCCCATAAATTCTCCTAGCATTTTATACCCTCTGCTTTTTGCAGCTTCATTATCCTAATTTTTAGAACTTCTATAACAATACTCTCCCACTTCTTTTAAACTGCTTCCTCCACAGCTTTGTTTCTTCACATTCTACTATATAATGTAAATTTTTGTCTGCTCCACCACATGAAGGACATCTATACAAGCTCGCTCTCATCCTATCACCTCTTAACCTAATTTAGCCTTCACCTAATCTTAACCTAATCCAAACTTAATCTAGTCCAGGCCCAACCTTCTCTTCTTGACCTATTGCATACATCCATATATTTCTCTCTGCCCCAAATCAACTGACTAAAATACTAAACTTTTCTTGCCACTAAGACTATGTAATAATTCTTGTTGCTCTATATCCTCCACTCGGTTCCTTACTTCTACACAGAAATCTCTGAATAACGTCTCCCTCTCTTCCCATATGTTACCCATTCCAGTTTCCTGTAATATCCTTGTTCACTGAACCCAATTCATACCAGTATAAGGTTTCTCCTGCATCGCTAAAGACTTTTTCGGAATGTGCTCATCTAATGATTTTATTCTGTAACAATATTTCATCAACCTTTCTACTGCTATCCCCTTACTGACCACTGTTTACATCTCCAACAATATGAGTAGTAAATGAACTTATGTTTCCGTACCAGCTCGAGCTCATTTCTTGCTTTTGAAAGGAGTTAACCAGAAACGACAAAATTTAAACCTGAGAAATCAACTTAACAAAGAGAACTTTGTAACGAAACAGTAAGCACAAAGAATGTACAACCAATAAACAAATATACATAAAATGGAAGAAGATGAAACAAAGTTTAAAGGAATGCTGGCCATTTGGGATTGGAGAGAACATTCTGAATTACGCTAGCACGATTGAATTTGTTGTTCAAGAACTGTGTCATATGCAGCGTCTTGAATTTGAAGATTCAATAAAAACATCGACTTCTCTTTCAAACTCAAAGTATAAAAAGTGTTCAGTATTTCGCAAGGTAATAGTATGGGCCAAAATAATAAAATATTCAATAAACATGGACCCTAAAGTACACACCTTAAGAGTTATGCGTACTTGTCTTTGAAATACATCTCAGCAACTGTAAACTCTTTGCTATTACGAAATAAGAACACATGACTCCGTAATTGTCCCTGGCTACAGCATCAACATCTATTAGTATGCTGTAAATCGTATTCACAGCCTCGAGGTGGCTCCGAGTAAGCGCAGCTTATACATGTTCATTCAAGTGGGATCAATTTGTGTTTGGACATTTAAGCGCACATGCTATGGAGTTTGGAAATAATGTGTTCTGAATTGATACATATAGCACAAGCACTCATCATATGCACTTCGTTTGGACACCTAGTGATAATGATGTGGGTATGATATTGTCTAAAAATGTACTGCATTTGTCGATGAGCTGTTATTTCCCTACTTTTTCTATTTTTAATTATTTTTCGAATGCCTTAATTAAATTACTATTATGTGCATATTTTGAAATCCTTAAAAACTGGAATATAAATAAAATTTTCTTTTCTGCTTTCGCTCTATAAACTTGTTAACAATTTTATTTATTTCTGTCGTATTTTAAGTCGTTAAAATAGTGCTTTTCCATTAGCTTCATTAATAAGTTGTCAAGCAATATGCACACTGTAAATTACCATGAAGTGTACCTATTACTACTGCTTTTAACGCCTGATGCCTTCTTCCCTGGTACCGCCCGAAGCTACGCCTATCGGGTATCACCTTCGCTATGATGTCCGTGATGCAAGTTCTCTGGAGGAGCTGCTCGTAGGAACAGGAATGAGTGACGTCGGAGGCCTGAAAATTCGTGCAGAAACCTATAAAGATACCCGTCATTCATGCGGATTCATGTCGTCCTTCAGGTCTTTCCTGTCATCCCTCCTACTAGTGTTACAAAGTAAGTACAAAGGATGTAGCTCACCTCTGTAGCGTAGGTAGTAACGTGTCTGTCTCACGTTCAAGACGTAACGAGTTTGAATCTCGGTCAGGGTGAGCTATCTGCATAAACGACACGTAGGAACCTTTTCAAAACAAGCGTTTCCTTATCCTGACAGAAGAATATAGGATAACTCTAAGCTCCATGGTTCCTGGGCTCATTTGAGCATCATATCATCCATTTCATTCATCGCCCGATGACGTGAATTAAAAATAAATAAATACATAAATAATAGATAAATAATAGATAAATAGATAAATAATAGATAAATAGATAAATAAATAGATAAATAGATAAATAAATAGATGAATGAATGAATGAATGAATGAATGAATGAATGAATGAATGAATGAATGAATGAATGAATGAATGAATGAATGAATGAATGAATGAATGAATGAATGAATGAATGAATGAATGAATGAATGAATGAATGAATGAATGAATAGATAAAGAAAGAAAGAAAGGAAGGAAGGAAGGGAGGGAGGGAGGGAGGGAGGGAGGGAGGAAGGGAGGGAGGAAAGGAGGAAGGGAGGAAGGGAGGATAAGGGAGTAAGGAAGGGAGGATAAGGGACTAAAATGCTGTACTCTACTCCGGTTTTGGTGTACCCTTCGTTTCATGTACCTTTACCTTTTACTTCTAATTTTAGTGCGAAATAAGTACACTCCAAAAAACATTCCATTTTAACCTCATTGTGAAATGACTCATTTAATAGAAATGTTACATATGTCTAATTAAATTATGTAAGAAAACATGTGTGAATGACACATTTTCAGATGTCAAAAGAAAGTTTCACGAAGCAAAGCCTCAAGGCGTGTTTTTTCCTTGGTCTAAAGCAACAGGCAGGAACAAGGTGAGTAAGTACATTGCAATTATTGCCTTTATAATTATACATTTCAGTGTCTGTTTCTTAAATTTTGATTACATTGATGGTTGAAATACGCTAAGTTACCAACTTCAAATTTAGAAATGCGCTCACATATTGTAACAAATAAGCCAGACATATTTCATGATCACGTAAACTTATCGAATTTTTAGTCATCGCTTCGCCGTTTACTTGTACTATTGCGCTCGATATGAGCTATCTCTGAAGTAATCTTAATCCCTGTTTCTCTAATGACGTTTACTGCTCCTAAATACCTTAAGGAACATTTTCTATGAGAAATAGTCTCTTTCAGGATGCTTCATTTCTAATAGCAGTGCCCAGTACTAAGTATAACTTGATTTTAATGGGAATTATGTTAACTGAATGATGCTACGCAGGAAAATATATAAAGCTTCTGCTTCCTGTTCTTGTAAAGCCTGTCTAGTCAACGCAAGTGCAGTTTGCCTCTCAAAGGAAACTGACCCTACCACCCACTACTGACAGTCATAAATCTATCTCGACACTTCAGAAATGGAACACTGTCGTTTTGGGCCAATAGCAACCCTGATTTTCTGGAAATAACAGTCGTATGTTGACTCCACGGGCAGTCTCAATTGCCAAAGTCCCAACTTCAATTCATCTGTTTCATTGCGTGCAGAAATTGGTTTTATGTCACGCAATGGTAAATGCAGTGGTAAATGCAAATGAAGTAGTAGATAACTTTCAGTCAAGTGAAAATAATCAAAGTGATGACAATAGTGTGAATAAATTGGAAAGTGTTGCTGGGCCGAGTTGTTACTGAAAAAGCCTCAAAAAACAAAGTTATAATGGGAACTGTTTCTAAGAAAATTCAGCGCTTGTTTTGAACACATATAAATATGTGCTGAAATATAATCTTAGTAAGGTGTCGTGCAATGAACCTGATGATAAATTCTGGGTATTCACAGAAATACAGTAGGAAATATTGTGACGAAAGGAATGCCAAAGACGCCGATCAAGTGTGAAAACAAAAGGAAACATTTCTCTAAAGTAGATAATTTCAAATTGCGATTTAATTCACCGAGAAATTTATTGATTCTATGCAAAAGGGAGAGCGCCCGCCTTAGACGAATTGGTTGTACATTTGCAAGAAATTTGTGATTTTCCTAATGGGCACTGCACTTTGCGCGGTCTCCTAAAGGAGCTGGGTTTCAAATACCGCACTTTGAATAAGATAAGGGTTATTATGGAATACAGCAGAATTGTAGCTGTATATATTTGTCAAAACTAAGGAAGTTTCGCAGTAATTGACATAAGATAATTTATTTAGACGAAACCTAGTACGATACCCATGACGTATGGAGAAAAGTGGCAACCTTGCGGACAGGTCTGGGAGAAGGAGGGGCGGTGTTGTAAAACGATTATAAGGGTTCGTCAAAGGAGACGGCTGACGTGCACATTAGTTAACTAAATAGATTCTAAATTAATTCTATATGCAAAATAAAATTAGCCTGGAAGTATGAGTGAGAATTTAAATGTGTGTGTGTGTGTGTGTGTGTGTGTATATATGTGCGTGAATTTCATGGTCATAAAGAAAACCTAAAGTGATAAATCCAAATATAAGCACAGTAGTAACCGGCGAACTTGAATGCCAATTTGTAAATTTACCATGACAGATGTTAAAGGAAGAAAAGATGTCACTTTTTGCAGACACGAAACTTGGACATCGATGAATTAGGTTAGGGTAACTATACCCCGGGTACGGATTCTATTTACTGTGCTTGAGTTGTCATGGTCAGTAAGATAGAGAAAGCAGCAAGTGCAAACAAACCTACCTGAATATTTTGTAAAACCCTGCATGCTACCACAGTGCTCACGCTTCGAAATATTTCAATATAAAGCCAATAATTTTCTACGTTCACTTGTCTTGGTTGTGTTACCGGGTTAGAAAAGTAAAAAGTGGTAATATAGTAACGGTTGTTTAAAACATAGTTAATAAAACTTAACACCAGTTTTATTTTAACAAAACAAAACCTTTCAATACAAGAAACAGTAATTCAAGTTATAGACAAAATGCTGTTAACATAACCGGTGGTTTCTCCACTAAATTTCAGGCCAAAATGCAAGTTTCTGTAGGAAATATTTCCCTATATACAGTTTCAATTTGACAAGTACAAAAGGAACCAACTCATTGAGCATTTACAAAAGAAGTTTTAAAATACTCAAACTACTTGTAATAAACCAGAAAACTACTAACTTAATGTTTATATTAATACGCAGTAAAAGTAACTACAAATGTTTGTTGCATTTATATGATTTTTCTCAATCCACTCCTCCACAAACTATTTCCACAGACGCTTATTATTCTCTTGTTACCTCTTGCTAATTGAGATAATTACACATTTACACATTCGTTGTAGATATAAAAAGAATACAACAGCATAAAGCAAGCCAAATTTTTGAACACCAGGTGGTTATATAATAACTTCGAAATTCTATGTTTAAGTGTATGGGGGAGGGAAAGAGAATTTGAACATTCAACAAACAGCAGAGAATATGCCAAAGGTGATTAACGCCACAAAGCATGTTACTTGATATAAATTGTGTGATTGTACATTGAGTACGAACATGTCTGTCTCTTGCGGTTTAACAGTTAAGCAAGAGTTTTTCGGAATTAAGAACACTTCTCAGACTTTTCGCAAAAAAATCAAAGTGTCGCTTTATTAATAGGGCAAATACCTTGATCATTTGATAAGAGGTACGTCCAGAAAGTAAGTTCCGTTTGATAATAAAATTAAATTGTGTACAGATACAGAAAAATAATTTATTGCACAAAATTCTACAACTCTTAAACTACTTTTACACATAACTTCCGAAATTTTGCAAGCATTTGTTATAGCAAGGCACAAGTTTTTGTGTACCTTCTTCATAGAAGTTTGCCACATCTGTCTTCAAACAGTTGGAAACATTTTCTTTCAGCTCTTCGTCATTGCTGAAGTGTTGATCCCCAAGGAAAGATTTGAGATGCAAAAACAGATGAAAGTCGCTAGGAGCGAGGTCAGAGCTGTACGGGGGCTCAAACTCGTCCCAGCCAAATCCCTGTAGGATGTTTTTCGTCGCATTTACAGTGGGTGGTCGTGCGTTGTCGTGAAGATACACAACACCTTTTGACAGCATTCCTCGACGCTTATTCTGTATTGCGCGGCGCAATTTCCTAACTGTCTCGCAATAAACATCTGCTTTCATTGTTTGACCACGCGGTAAGAAATCAATGAGTAAGATGCCTTTCCTGTCCCAGAACACTCCCCGTAGGGGAAGGGATCCGTCCCTTTCAGTTGCCAAAGTGCGGGCGCTGTGGAACCCTAGCACTCGTGGTACCTCTGACGTTACTAGAGGAACCTCGGGCCGAACATGCCGAGCCCCTCCCTCTGGGAGTTGTTCGGATTGGGTTGGACTCGAGGGGGCAGTGTGTTCCCGTCACCCACGGGCAATTGGGTACCTCTGGCCAGGCTACCGGCCGCCCGGAAGGGGTAGAGGATTGCCTCATAAGTCCCGGGAACTAGCCTGCAGAGCTAGTAGCTGGTGAGCTAGACACTGGCGGCCCTACCAAGGTTATTTGGTAGCTGGTTCATCAAGGACCGGCGCGTAAGTGGCGTATCCACTTCCGTCCTGTCTGCCGTGTGCAGGTGGGGGGGGGGCAGCTTATAAAATAGGTGCTGTCCTATGGTAAATATACCGGAGAGGCCCGGGTTCAGGTCCTACGGGGCCAGGACTGATGGGAGCAGATCCTTGGATATGTCCCAAAACACTGTGCACATCATTTTTCGAGGTGTCAAGATTTGTTTCGGCTTAACCTTTGCTGGTGATGAGGTGTGCTTCCATTCTATTGATTGACGCTTACTTTCAGGGGTGTCGTAAGAAACCCAAGTATCATCTCCACTGACTCTCTGTGTCAGATCGCCGCCTTCATCATAACGGGTCAAAAACTGAAGTGCACTACCTATTCGTTTTGTTTTGAGTTACTCAGTAAGGATCTTCGGCACCCAACATGAGCAAAGTTTACGGAATTTCAGTTTTTCGGTAACAATTTCATGAACTAGTGACCCTGAGATTTGGGGAAATTCCAGAGCGAGAGCACTAATTGTAAACTTGCTGTTTTCCTGGATCTTGGTCATCAATCGTGTGAACCAGTTCTTCTGTAACCAAAGATGGACGCCCACTTCGTTCTTCATCGTGCACTTGACTACGTCCTTCATTGAACTGTCTGACCCATCTTCTCACCATTGTATCACTCATTCATTTTGCCCATAAACATCGCAAATTTTCCGCTAAATTTCGTTTGGTTTCACTTTCCTAGCTTTCAGAAAACGAATCTCAGATCTAATTTCATAAGCGGCGGGATTTTCAATCAACGCCGACATTGTAAACAAGCACAACAAAGCGTACGTGGCTGACAGCGATCTCACAATGGCGCACGTTTCTTCTACTCGATACAGAGCGTCTACCGCGCATTTGCGGAACTGCGATCGCAGCGCTACAGCGGAGATAAATTGAAACAGAACTTACTTTCTGGACGCCCCTTGTATTTTAATCAAAGGCGTTAGAGAAATGTTCCAGAAAATAAATAGCGCAATATTTCCCTTGTAAAGGGTAGTTTATGGTGAGCGATTGTCTTAAAAGTTCTGGTGTCCACCCTTAGAGAATATTGAACATGTGTTTATTTGACTTTTCATCTTTTATTATATTGTCTACAGAGAGACAAGCCGTTTGCTACAAGTGCATTATTGGAATTCGGGGATTTTTAAAATGTGTATTTCCCATTAAAACTTCATTTGGAATATTTGGGTGGAATGAAATCCTATCTCCATGTACTGTAACTACATAGTACAGAAATTAAGAATACATTTTCACATATATTTTGATATTTAAACTTTACTTGTGGTAAAAATTTATGATCACATGAGTTAAAGTGAAGTTTCGTGAAAGAAGATTTGCAGTTTACAACAAAGTCGAAAAAATTTGAATAGCAGAATTCTTTCCCAGACACTCTCAGTGGCACATACCTAACACCAAAGCAGTAAAACCAAATTCTAACAACAGTACATTATTTGGAATAATTTCAAAATGACAAGTGAACCAATTAATATTGGCTAGCAAAGTTCCACGTTGGTGCGCCAATTTGAAGCAACTACATTGGCGAGCAAAGTTCTACGTTGTGGTGACAATTTGAAACAAATAATGTTTAGCTCAGGGTAAAGCAATGAGGTTTCTCACAGGATATGCGTGGATATGTGTGAGAAGGATAGTTTAATGACACTGGAATGTGCCCGTTTCAAACTGATTTATTGACTGCTTGTTTTTCTCAGAACATCGAACTCGAAGTTGCCGACCAAGGATTACCAATAGATCACTGTTCAGAGAGACTGAAGGTGGAATGCTTATTACTCGATAAACTTAATTCGTTCTTCACGTACATATGAACCGACAAATATTTTCTCTCACTTCTTCTGGTCTGTTCTCAACCAAGACAGAAGAAGTGGACCGCCCTAATCGGCCTCACGCCGTGGACTGAATGAATGACCACAGATGCGCGTGTGTGTGTCACTTTCACTTTCTGAAAGCCTCTTCTTCAACCAAAGATTCCCTTTGTGACAATCTTGCCCATTGTCATTATTAGGGACCGAAGAATGCCCTGTTCACAAAGTCAAGTGCCATCCTTTAGAAATCTGCTAAGGACAATGTTTCTTACATTTCTTTTGTTATAACAACTCAACTCAGCGATCTGAACGAGCATATCTGCAAAAGAATAGGAAGTCTAGGCAGTTGCAGTGTGAAATGCTGTCAAGTTAAAATGATAATAGAGACAAACGTGTATTTGTTGTAATTAAGAATTACTGTAGCCAAGACATGACAAGTCTATTGTATTTGACATTTAATGTGCGTTATTTTTATTTTACTACATATTTCAGTTTCAAAATAAAAATTATTTTGCACAAAACATTCCAATGGCGACTGCTACTACCTTGTCGTTGCTATTTAGGTGGTTTTGGCTTACCCCCTTTACATTTGAGTACTGTAAAACTGGATAAGAAAGTGAGCTTTATCATCTCCGCCATTAAAAGAAATCTGTAAACATGTTTGAAGAGGAGCTACTGTCCAGCAACGCAAAGAAGGCCTCTGAAAGGAATGTCCTCTCTTACACAGTGGGACAAAGAGAGCGAATGCGTGTGACAGCTACCCAAAGAGCAGAACCGTTAAAATAATACATTATCCTTATTTACTCTACACTAAAACTGAGAAGATTCATTCACAAAAGCAGAAGCCGTCAGAAAGGTTTTGAATGGTCTGTAACTGTACTGACATGGAGTGACATAAACCTGTCCAGGGAGGGTGTAGGAAACTTCTGCAATCCACCTGCGTCTCAGACTCCGGAGACTTTCTCTCCTGTGGAAGACAGTAAATCAATAGTAATTTGGATCCTTCGAATGCCAATAATATTTCATCGAAAAGCATAAGCCTCAGAAATTTTAACAAAGTTGCTGTAAGAAGGATGAATATCAAATTATGATGTTATGTAGTACTCCAATTTCAAAATGATGGAGCGTTGGAGATAGTAATTGATTTTTTTTTTCTTAAGTATTTAGCGAGAACCGTTCCATCTTAAGTTTGCTTTTGTTGAAGTAATTAAATTAAGATTAATGTAACGTACGCCTTCAAGTCAGTGTGGATGGAGTATAGGACATACAGCAAAGGGGAACACCTTAAGCACTGCGATCTACATAAGATCTATTGAAGTGAAGCGGAGGTATCTAGCAGCTCCTGGCTTTTAGATCCTTCTCACTACTAACGCGAGGGCCCAAATGACCTTGTTGTCGACGGGCCGTAAAACACCACACACTCACTCACTCACTCACTACTAACGCTGCCCATAGAAAGAGAAGACCCGTCCAACCAAACAGCTCACTATTGTCCAAAGAGAGTGCTCTTTGAGCAATCACTTGACAGCACGAAACATGGAACTGAAACTTACTGAAAGAGAAATGAGGGAAAAGAATTACAGAATTACATTGGACAACACCATAATGGTGTATATATAGGGAGGGGGAGAGAGAGAAAGAAAGAAAGAAAGAGGAAAGAGCATATAAATATACTAATTAACAAATGCTTGTTCAAAGGGCATTCCCTTTGGATAACAATGAGCTGTTTGGTTGGACCGGTCGTTCATTGCCTTCTCTGGGCAGCCTTAGTAGTGAGAAGGGTCTAAAAGCCAAGAACTGCTAGATACCTCCGCTTCACTTCAATAGATCTTATGTAGATCTCAATGCTTAAGGTGTTCCCTTTATTGAATGTCCTATACTCTATCCACACTGACTTGAAGGCTTACGTTACATTAATGTTAATTTAATTATTGCAACAGAAGCAAACTTAAGATGGAACGGTTCTCACCGCATACTTGTGAAAAAAAAATCAATTACTATCTCCGACGCTCCACCATTTTGAAATTCGAGTATTACATAACTTCAAAATTTGATATTCTTCCTTCACACACACACACACACACACACACACACACACACACACACTCACTCACTCACTCACTCACAGAGAGAGAGAGAGAGAGAGAGAGAGAGAGAGAGAGAGAGAGAGAGAGAGAGAGAGAGAGAGAGAGAGAGAGAGAGACATGTAAAGAAACTATTCAAGAATTCGCCTGCGGTCCAGGGAAGTCAACGAAATGACCAGGTGCTCCTTGCACTAACATTGAGAGATTCACATGTTGGTGTATCACACTGCTGAGGGAAGGGGTGTTGAATAACAAAATGGAACTATCGGCACAGATTGCCGGAATAAATAACCCAGAAAAAGGTTCAAATCTTAGCGGTACTTTAAAAAATTTGCTACCTCTTTCTCCCTCCATAGTTTGAAATTTATCACTATTCTTTTCCAACAAAATGGTGCTCCCACTGAATCATGATCACTGAATAAATCATATATTTAGCTGGAAATCCAAAAATTTGGAACATGTAATAGGCAGGCTATCCGCATCTTGAGTATACCTATGTGTAACGTTTTGGTTGAAGGATTAGAAAATAGGTTGCGAAATTGCTTCAGCCCGAGAACTTATACTCCATGCAGTCTTTGATTGTTATATTTTATGATATCTGATTTGAATCTCTCAGTTTTTATGTTAAGCTCCTTCATTTTGAAATAGTGTATAGCTAACCACAGTCTTCAGCACTTTTCCTGAACTTGAATGGAATGAGCTTATCAAGTAAATTAAATCAATGCCCCACACCGCATAGGACTAATACGATTTAAGTATAATGTAGTCCCCCAAAATTTGCTCAGCAGGCCGTAATTCTTTCGTTTCTAGTTTAAAATGTTTTACAAAGTGCTTCTGAATAGCTGATAATGTGGAATCATGCTATACATTGTAAACCGAGAGACAAATTAAATGTTAATAGGAATGCGGGGGTGCTTAGCTACCGACAGTATCTTGTTAACAACAATGGGAGATATTTCTTGGGACCAGCGGTGACGGCGGTTAGCGAGCAATCCTTCACGGGCCCCCGGACATCTGCCCACGTGACCCCCTGCCGGGAGTTTTATTGCTGTTTGTCGGGAATCTGTCAGCTCGGTAAGTTACAACACTTGGACACGCCCCTCCTGTTGGTTTATTTCGATTGAGTTCGCACTGCCGATTTGTTTGTAGCCTTTTCTCCCGCTTTTATGGGTGAAGTCGTGGGAAAACTCATCTTACTTCCAAATTAGACTGCTAATGATGACCCACTATCATTTCCTTGGGCGCTTTTACCTTCTGTATCCCCTACCTGTTGTACAGGAAGTACTATCTAAAATACTGATACTATGACATCCGTGTACACTAATGCAAGATATTTTCAGTCAAAAAATAAACACTAACATGTTTTGGAACAAATATGTTTGCTTTCGTAAATGCACTAGCAAACTACAGAGCTCAAAAATAGAATATTTTATGGTTAGCTTATGTAAACATATTTTCCAATTTCAAAACGAACGACTCCATTTAAGGGGTAAAAATGTTACATACGAGAGTATGAAGAAAATTGTGAAATTCTGTTGGTTCAGTTGAAATAGGATGAAAGGTCATGATAGCTTACATGGAGGTTTTCTTTAAATCTGCAGTTTTTAGAAGAATTTCCTAACATGTGTACTAACTTAAATATTACAAGATGCACCCTCCCTCCCTCTCTCTAAATGTCTGTCTCTCTTTCTCTTTATTTCTCTATCATATTCCCAGATTTCTAAAGCAGTGTCCGTTTAATAAGGTATGGTTTGCCAAACTGAAACCATTTCTGTAGATATTCAGCATTAATATGAAAACGTTCACTACAACTTCTAGAGGAAAGTGAATCTATAAGGTTTTTAGATACATAAATATGCCAATGATAACATATTCTTATTTTTATCAAAATTATATCTTCTAGAACTTTTGCACTAAAGGTGATGCCAAAAGTGTGCACTTTATTTTCAGGTCAATTACTAATCAATTTTTTAAAAATAAGTTTATCGTCCTTTAACGTAGTAGCCATATCGAGATGAATAAATAAAATGATGCTCAAATGAGCCCAGGCCTATAGAGCTTAAAAGTCACACGAAATATTACTCAGGATAAACAGAAACTCCTGAAAATCGCTGCTCTGGATAATCTTTGATGTAACACCTCTTGGATGTAACATTTAGTACCACCACATCATAGAGGTGGGTTACCCAACTTTGTATTGATGGGTTATCTCTTAACTAAGTTGAATACAAGGCAAACATTGAAAAGCAGAGTGTTGGGTTTTTACCAAGTAGAGCGCCCTTTATGCTTTGGGCATTACCAAAATAGCTCTTTGAGAGTGTACTACCATAAATGTAAAAATAGGACAGATAGGGATGGTAGTGCCAGCAGTTACCAAGATTTCTCCTGGGTGAACAGTTTGAAACTCTATTATAAATTGATACCGAAATTAAAGGATTGAAATAAGTAAAGAATCATGATGGATTTCAAAGGAATGTTGGCCCTTTGCTACAACACGTGCAGGGGCATTTGAGTCGAATAGCAGTTGGGGTGAATAGTTGTTTTAACAAAAGAAACGTAAAAACAGTGGCCTTGGCAGAGTTCTAAAGGGTAGCACTTGACTTTGTTTAAATAGGGTATTCTTCGGACCCTTCATAATGGCATGACAAAATAGTCACAAAGGGGATATTTGGTTGAATAAAGAGCTTTGAGAAAGTGAAAGTCACACACAACCATGCGCAGCTGTGGAGGACATTCAGTTGGTGGCTTGGAGCCGATTAGGGCAGTCCTCTTCTTCTGTCATGGGCAAGGCAGGCCAGAAGTGATGAGAGAAGATATTTGTCGGTTCATATGTACGTGAAGAACGAATTAAGTTTTAGCAAATAATAAGCATTTCACATATAGTCACTCTAAACAGTGATATTGGTAACCCTTGGTCGGCAACTTCAAGTTTAATGTAATGATAAAAAGAAGCAGTCATTAAACCAGTTTGAAACAAGCATTCCAGTGTCATTAAAACCATCCCTCTCATACACATCCATGCATACCATGAGATAAACCTTATTGCTTTACCCTGAGATAAATACTATTTGCTTCAAACTGTAGCGTGAACGTAGAACTGTGCGCCACCATCACCTTGCTGCTTCAAAATCACGTCAATTTATATAATTTTAATGGGAAATTATTGTGCTAATATTTTCATTAGACATTTCTTTCCAGGTGCAAGGGGGGATGCAACGAAAATTTTAAAAGAAGGTCATACTATACGCTTGCCTTGCAATCTCAACGAATATACACAGACAAAAAGGTTCAATTTAATAATTTCAAAGAGTGGAGGTTCTTCACAGAATCTCCTCAAAAAAGTTTAAGGTATTTTGTTTCATAATGGAAACATTCGTCATTCTATTTCTGTACCCACTCTTTTGTTTTAAAGATGACATATGAAAGATTTATGTTTTTTTTTACAAAAATTACAGTAAAAAGTCATCTATGGCTAGTAGGTGGAGATTTCAAGACTACTGGACTGTTACTTGAGCAACGGGCTGGTTTCACAAAATATCCTTGTTTCTAATGTGAATGAGATATCAGAGCTAGATCAGAACACTGGGAAAGAGAACATGGCCACTAATAATTTAACATCGGGGGGGGGGGATTTAGAAAGTGAACCTCCTATTTATCCCTCAAAAGTATTGTTGATACCTCTCCATATAAAATTAGGTTTTATGAAACAATATGTGGAAGATCTATAAAAAGACAGCAAGTGCTTTAAATATCTTTGTGTTAATTTGTTTCATTACCCTATAAACAAATTAGAACTGGTGTATTTGTTGGCCCACAGCTCTAAAACTAATGATGGACAGTCAGTTTGAGAATACCGAGTCAAAAACTGAAGGATGCCTGGAAATCTTTCAGAAATGTTACTTTTAAGTTCCTTGAAAATAAAAAGGACCCAAATAATAATAATAATAATAATAATAATAATAATAATAATAATAATAATAATAAAAATAATAATAATAAAAATAATAATAATAATAATAATAATAATAATAATAATAATAATAATAATAATAATAATAATAATAATAATAATAATAATAATAATAATAATAATAATAATAATAATAATAATAATAATAATAATAATAATAATAATAATAATAATAATAATAATAATAATAATAATAATAATAATAATAATAATAATAATAATAATAATAATAATAATAATAATAATAATAATAATAATAATAATAATAATAATAATAATAATAATAATAATAATAATAATAATAATAATAATAATAATAATAATAATAATAATAATAATAATAATAATAATAATAATAATAATAATAGTAATAGTAATAATAATAATAATAATAATAATAATAATAATAATAATAATAATAATAATAATAATAATAATAATAATAATAATAATAATAATAATAATAATAATAATAATAATAATAATAATAATAATAATAATAATAATAATAATAATAATAATAATAATAATAATAATAATAATAATAATAATAATAATAATAATAATAATAATAATAATAATAATAATAATAATAATAATAATAATAATAATAATAATAATAATAATAATAATAATAATAATAATAATAATAATAATAATAATAATAATAATAATAATAATAATAATAATAATAATAATAATAATAATAATAATAATAATAATAACAACATAGTGAAAGTGAAGTTACAAAGTTTTAAATAGATTGGTTGTAACATGAGTGTCAAAGTACATTTCTTCATTCCCATCTAAATTATTTCAATGATAATTTAGGAGATTTTAATGACGAACAGGGGAAAATATTTCACCAGGATATCAAAAATATCGAAATGAGATATCAAGGAAAGTGGAGTGCTCACATGATGGCTGACTTGTGTTGGATATAAAAAGTGACTGCTCTGAACAACGTGCGAGAAGGTCAAAGAGAGGAAAATTTTAATTGCAATATTGAGGTACGGTTATAGATGTGCATATAATTATTAATTAAATATTAATTAGTTACAAATAACAAATTATAATTATGACTTAATTTTTTCATACAAAATTCTTATGGAAAGTAATTTAATTACGCTTCACAAAGCTTTAATTTTATTTATATTGAAAACCTGACGAGAAGGGAGAAAATGAAAATTATTTAGGAATTCATCACAAAAACTGTTTAGGATCGCTTTTCAGATTGAAAACAATAACTTCTGAAATCCAGTACAATGTTATCCTTACAAAGGATTACCTATTTCACCCATTTCTTGCCAGTGCATATACACATTTCGTTGTAAAATACAACAGGTAAAGCAGTAGTCAAATGTTTAAAGAGCGTGTCTCCATTGAGGATGGTTCAATAAGGTACCAAGTTTCAAAATGGAAGTTGTTAGCAGAGAAAATTAGTGTTTGCATTGCATACTGTCATTAAATTAAAACAACTGGTTAAATCTTATGTATCTGCTACAAAAAAGCAAGAATCCCATTGGTGGGCGAAATGATGGCGATTTATTTGGTTGCCAGTGGTGTCGTACGCATTCATATTTGGAAAAGTAGAAAAAGGGAAAATAAGTTCATAATACCCATGGAGTTATACCCAATTGGATAAGAAGTTGAAAGAGACGTGGCCCCATTTGGTGTAGGTGCTGCTTCACCACGACAACGCACTAGTACATTCACCCAATTATGTCGCCGTCAGACTGCCTGTTTCTGCGTTGTTTCTTCTTCTTGTTCCCAGACAGGGGACAACTCAGGGTCTCAAAATTTAGGTCAAAGAGGTTGTCGACGAGACAGAGTCTCGAATTTTGCAGAGCCTGACAATTCCTCTTTTTGGGAGAGATTAAAAAATGTCAAGAACTTTGAGAATAGTACATATCCCAAAAAAGAGGACTATGTTGAGAAATGATTTGTTTTTGAAAACAAAATAGGCATATTCATTCTTAACAACGGTGCTTGCTGAGCCGCCCTCTAATAATTGTTTCGAAATACTATGCTTGAAATATGACGATCAGGGAAAAATAGGAAAAAAATAATTAATTCCCAATTGACAAGAGCTAAGTATTTAGATTTCAAAATAATAACAAAGTAATATTTCGGAAATTGATAACTTCACAAACAAAAACAAAAAGGTGTACCTTAAATGCATTTGTATGTGCGTGGGGGGGGGTTCTTTTTCAGTTTAGATTTGATTTCACAGGCTACTACCACAAAATATAAGGAATAGAAATATTTTAATCTTTTTTTTTTTTTTTTTTTTTTTTTTTTTTTTTTTGTAAATTACGTTCCAACTTTAAGTCATATCGGACGATGAATGAAATGGGTGAAATGATGCTCAAATGAGCCCAGGGTACATGCAGCTTAGAGTTACCTGACATTCGTCTTTTAGGATAAGGGAAGACCCGGATAAAACTGTATCCAGGTAACTCACCCTGACCGAGATTCGAACTCAGGACCTCTTCAACGTAAGGCAGACACGCTACCATCTACGCTACCGAGACGGGCTTTTAATCGTATGGCATTTTAATCTAGAACCGTCTTTTCATAAGATGAAAAATAGCTAACATTCTAAATTTAAAAGTTTCTTAGCGTAGGTGATTCCCTTAACAATATCGGTATCATGACTTGAGAGGATGTAAACATAAAGTACCAAGTTTGATTCAGCTGACTTCCTATTTTTGAATAACTGACGCAGACGTGCTTGCGTTTTCTATTTTTTTTTAATTCAATGGCTCTCAAAACCAGAATTTCTAGGAATTCTGTATTGTATTTTTCCATAGGAAACAGAAACAATAGCGACTTACTATTTTCAAAGTGAGAATGTGTTCACTTCATAGAACCCTTTCTACTCATTCTAAACTATTCTTACTTACATCTATTCCTTGGTTAGTTACTGTTAATGAACTACCTTATACATTTACATTTCTTTGTAGGCTTTAAAAATCAGCAAATCACAATTTTGAAAAGTGAATTGCTATTTCATACCGGTATAACTGCATTCTCCTTGCAGAGCTCCACGCCACGACAAAAGTTCAATTTGTCATTTGCAAAAAAATAACTATTTTAAAATCCAAATCAATAATAAAGAATACATACAAAATGGCTAATAGTGCCAAAAGAAGTATTAGGTTGGTGCATAAGTTGATAGCACTTTTGTTTGTTTAGTTGCTACTCCTGTTACTATTGATTTATTGATTGATTAACACTTTTTATGTGACGTTCAACTCTTATGCAGTTTACATATTGCAGTTTGTCAACTGATGATTAGTGAGTGTAACTGTGGAAGCTAGAAATTGGACGTTCAAGTGTACAAAGTGGAATATTTCTGACATATTCTCCTCTTTGAATTCAATGAAGGGACAAAACCGCGGAGATATCCAGAAACATTTGTACCGTGTATGGGGACAACACCATCGGCGAGAGCACGGCAAAAAAAAAAAAAAAAAAAAAAAAAAAAAAAATGGTTGCCTCGTTTTAAGAATGGTTCTTTTGGCATCGTTACTGGTGAAGAGAAATGGTGTCTCTATGTTAACCTAGCGAAAATAAAGGCATGTTTGAGCTCGAACAAAAAAATAAACCCCCGTATAAAGATCAGGGTGCATCCACAAAAACAATATGCATCTGGTGGAACAGCGAGAGTGTGTGCTACGAATTGCTTCTCCGAGATATATCCATCACTGCTGACATTTATTGCCAACAACTGAGACGTCTTGCAGACGCAAACGAAAAGAAACGACCCGGAGGACTGCGTGAAACGATGATACTGTACGATAATGCCCGCCCACATTCTGCTAATATGAGCAAAACCACTATCCAGGAATTGGGTTGGGAGGTTACTTCGCACCACCTGACACAACAGATCTAGCACCTTCAGTTTCAAATTTTCCGCTGTCGAACAACCTTCGAGGAACTTCTTTTCAGAATGTAGATCGATTAACATCATGGCTTGACTCAAAGTCACGTGACTTCTACAAGCCTGAATCAACAAATTGGCCCAAAATTGACATACTGCTGTAAATAGTTAAGGAGAACATATTCCTCATTAACATGTGTGTTACTTCAAGAATATATTGTTGAATAAATTGTTGAATAAAGTGTTGCTTAACAATGTGTTTATCTTCGGTTTACTAAGTATTCAAAAATCATTCAGAATGAAAGAACTTTCGCAGTTTATTCCCTGAAAATTCAAGAAATGCATTTTATTTAGCATAAAGATATGTTCAAAACAACGAAAATGTTACCACGTGAAAAATACTTAAGAATAGAGGTGGATATTTTATTGAAAATCTATCGCATCCTTGAAACATGAACGTTTGACTTGAATAGCAAGTTTGGTACTTAACTGACTTTTGAGTTATATAGGACATGCAGATCGCGCGCACAAACACATACACTGACAGAACACAAATATATTTCTAAATATAGTTTATCGGGATTCAGAGGACTTCAAAATCTCGATATCGAATTTTTGTGAAATACTAGATTTCTATTTCTATAGGCGATCAGCATAAACTTTGCAATATATAGATGTAATTATTTTCTTTCTTATTTAAGTCAAGCACATTTTAATTATATAAATCGGGACACGTCTTTAACTTCCACTAATTTTAAAAAGGTATTTTTCTTATTACAAGTCTGGGAAATGCTATGAATAATCACACATGTGTGTATTAATATATATATATATATATCAAATATATGAGGGCTTTTCAATAAAAAATGATCACAATTTTTTTTGACAACGTACCTTTACTCATCCTCATAATTTTGATGGTTCTTCTCAAAATAGTCTACCCTGAATGCGATGCACTTGTCCTAGTGTTTCTGCCAATCTTCAAAGTCATGCTGGAAACCATTTTTGAGAGATCCTTCAAAATCCTCCCACAAAGGCGTTTCTTCAAGTTAGGGAATAGAAAAAAGTTAAATGGGGCTAAATCCGGACTATAGAAAGGGTGAGGGATGCACATCACGTTGATTTTTGCAAGATATTCAGCAACAACTTTGGCAATATGCGGCCGCGCATTATCGTGGTGCAGCATCCAGCCTGCTTAATGGAAATGTGGTATTTTGCGCCTGATATGGACTGGCAATGTTTTCAGGACATCCCTGTAGTATTGTCCAGTTACTGATGTGTGTGCAGGTACAACATCCTGATAAACCATTCCATGAACATCAAAGAATGAGATGACCATAACTTTCCCAGCAGAAACAACCACTTTTCTTTTTGGAGGGTTGGTGATGAAGGACTTTTCCACACTGAGCTTTGCTGTTTGCTCTCAGGATCAAATTTATGTAGCCAAGTTTCATCAGCAGTGATTACGTTTGAAGGAAACTCCGGATCTTCCTCTAACATTAACTTTAACTGCATGCAGATCTGCATGCGAATGTCCTTTTGTTCGGGAATCAACAGTCCTGGAACCTATCGCGCACAAACATGTCTCATGTGTAACGTTTCTGTCACCAGCGTGTGCGTGGCACCCAATGAAATGTTCAGTATTTCAGAAAGTGATCTTAAGGTAATTTGTCAATCATCTCTCACAATGGCAGCAGCAGTGTTGATGTTTTATTCCGTAAGAGCAGTAACTGGAGCAATGGGTCCACCTTCCTTTGAAATTGATTGTCTCCCCTCTTTAAACATTTTAAACCACCTTCGAGCTGTGCTGTAGGGAAGAACAGACTCTCCTTAGGCCTCCTGTAACATTGTATAGGCCTCAACTGAAGATTTCTTGAGACGAAAGCAGAATTTCAAAGCCGCCTATTGTTCCTCGTGAGTTACCTCCATTGAAGCGGCGATACTGAACATGTCTGAACTTCCCTGGTTCTCACAGGCGGGAACCAGGAGTACCAACAATGAAGCTACTATGGCATGTTTGTTACACATTAAGCTAACCTAATATAATAAGATTGAATTTTATTGCGAAAAATTATGAACGTAATAAAATTATGATCGTTCTTTATTGAACAGCCCTCGAATATATATTTAATTTTCTGTGAGTGTATATCAACGTCATTCTCAATGAACATTGAATATAAAGGAAAAGCCATATACTAGACATCAAAATTGTAAGACAAAAAAAATGTAGATCTCATGAAAATAATATATGTAGAAAAGAAATGTTTGTAGCACATAAACCTTTCTGGGTAGTCACTAGATTCATTTATTCCTCCTGGGATTTAAGAAGTACACTTTGAAATAAAAAGTGCCTATACTTGTTTCTTAGTAGATTGTGCAAGGAGTATTTAATATCAAAGCTAACAAACTCGTAAAAATAGTTAACTTGACTGCCGTCTCAGCCTTCCATGTGCTTAACCTCTTGCAGCGTTTCTAATTATTTTTATGATTAACTCAAAGAAGAATGATATAGAATATGCTATATGTATGAATTACTGTATTTTGTGTATGCTATGCGTGGACGAAGGTGGTGGGCTTTGCCTTGTCATAGGTTGGGCTAATGCTGCCAACCTATTAGGAACAAGTTTGAGAAGACAAGAAACAATAGTATTGGTAGATAGGGAGAATATAGATATTTCTGAAATGTTTTAATTTCCTTATTGATTAGAAAATATACACTAATATATTTTAAACATCACAAAAATAGTTACATTATGCTGTAAATGTATTGTTATAGTGATATTTTCAATCTCAAAAATAAGTAAGCCTTAGTAGCTATTTGTATTTCTCTTCTGCATAGAACTGAATACAACTGACTAATATGAATGGAAAAAACGAATGCACGTCATGTGTATGCACTGTGAACAAGTAGAAGAAGTATTTACTGAATATTTGAAGGTATTTTAAAGTCACTTAGCAAATTAGGGAAACTTATATAATTTTTCCATTCACTTAACCTTATGTATTCATTAATAATGTCAGTTCTGTGTGAAATATATAATATTTAAGCAATAGAAGCAATTTTATGTGACATCAGTTCTGCAATAAAAATTAGAAACAAAATATTACAAAAATTGGCCTAACGTAAAATATATAGTAGAGTGGTAACCAATATGTCATTTTTGTTGATGTAATGGAAAATTCGAATGTTTGGCAACACTGACTTGAGCCCATTTAGGTTGTTGTACATAATTAATAGTAGTTAGTATAAAAAGATTTTAAAAGATCTATAAAAAGATGCAATGCTCATAAAGCTATTTGGTGCTATCTGCTTGTTTTTTTAAATTGAAACCTTCATGTTTAAAGTTGAAAGAGTATTAAAAGGTGTGGTTAGTTGAACACAAATTAAAAACATCTAAAAACTTTAAAAAACACACACTTTAAGAAATATTCCTGTGGGAAACAGAAAAAAAATTATTTGGCACATTTGTTGCAAAGAGAATGCAAAAGCCAGACACGTAACTAATGACTGCGACAAAGGTCCAGCATTTCTTCACTCCCAACATTATTACTGTCGTGGGTGTGTTATGACCTGAATATTTGCTCTTGAGAATGCAACAAAAACCTAATAAATTACGGTCCAGCCCACAGTCACGCCACATAATGTGTGAGAAGGCAAATTATTGCAGTAATAAGAGCATGCAGAATAGCTTAAGAAGGGTTTGTAATGTGCACGTTGTTGCGTATTACAAAAAGTTCTGCAATGAAAAAGTGTGTATAATATTTCGTATATCATCTACATTCGCAAATATGTCCATAAAAATACGATTATTGTGTTGAAGGTCTGCATTTACATACCTCCTCAAATTACTGTCAAAATATTTGTCTATTTCTTTCTTTATTTATTTATTTCTTTATTTATTTTTTATCCCTTCATCCCTTTTAACACATTTTAACCCTCTAACTCTATACAAAGACCAGAATAAAATGTCTAAAATACATTTTACTAGGTCAGTTGTCAATAACCAGCAATTAATTTTATATAAACAAAAATTACAGAACAATTTTTTCAGTAATTTAAAGTTATGACTGATGCAATAATAGAATGCATACATACGCCAATAAATTATACGGCTTGGAATGAAGGATAAGCTACAAAACCTAATCAAATAATTCCTCACTATACCTTTAGTTTTATTTGTTTTACACACTATTCTTAACAAAAAATTAATCTTGTATTCCATATTCTCGGAAAAGATTATTTGTAAAAATAGTTTCATTACTCACTAAGGATGCAGAGGAGGGTGAAATAAAAGTCAAATCTTTAAAATCAGATCATTGGGTATGGTTTTTAAAGGCTCCATACTCTTTGCAGGACATCGCCAGAAACAAAAGAATGTGATTTTGCTTTTGGAAACCTGCTTTCAAACAAACAGCTAGAATATCCTAAAATGCTTAACGTCACACAAATATTTCATATACATTTATTTACTGCAGAAGTGTTCTATAGTTCATGAATAGTTCATTTCTAGCACCATCTAGGAATGCAAAGCTTTCTTAAAGCTTTGAGCAACAAAACCGAATAGCTCTTCATATAAATTCAATAATCAAAACTGCTATATTCGGGTATGAAAAAATAATTAATTTGAAAAAAATATATATTACGCATAGCTTAAAGCGAGGAAATTATTGTGAAGACTTGCAGTATTTGAAGGACCTACCTCTCTGCCTGCCTCTTAAGGACCCACCATGGCCGTAATGCCGCCTGTGATTGGTTCGAACACAGGTAGGGTACTTTCACCTCATCCTTCCTCCTATTAAGTAACTTCAATTTAAGTTTATTCTTTGTTATGTGCCCTAATTCGCTTTACATAATATATTCTGCATAAAACCGTAAAGATGTTGAAGAGTTTGTCCGCTTAAGATATGTTGTGTCACCTTTTAGCGAAATGATGGCTGTCCATCAAGTGTCTTTACCTCCAAAAACTTTGTACCTTTTCAATGTACATATGTGTTGATTTTGCAAACATCTTAAGACAATACCTGCAGTATTGGGTGAAACGCTTTTCTATAATCGACAAAGTCTAGGTAAAAAGGTAGATTAAAATTTTACATCTCCTGGAGCAGCTACAATAAGACCACATTAGTGTATTCGTGAAATACTCTCAACATTTCAAGTGTTCCCTCAAAATGATTCACGACTTAGGTAAATCATAATGCCTTGGTTTTAAGTAAGAAATATATTTATGTATAAATTTTATTCTTTTAATATTAAATTTATAACTGGTTAGTACATGAACCTTGCTCTTTGTGCCCCACAGCGAGGCACTTTCTGGAGATAGCTGACCAAGTATTTAAGATCTTGATTCTCCAGTGAACGAACCTGTAGCTACATATTTACAAATGGTACAAATTAAAATCCTGCCAAGTGGCTTCTTCGGGCTTGAGGGCAGCAACATTTTTCTACCATGACGCAAACCGGAGCAAGACCGTTCTGGGACCTTTGCCAAACCAACAGGATTGGGAAAGAGCTGTTAAACTGCTAGATTTGGTAGCCAATGACATGGCAAAAATATCACCCTATCAAAACTTCTCTAAATATTGTCGCAGAAACTTGTCGATACTCATTCCTACTCAACCGCATGCACATTAACCTCATAAGCGCTCTTCTATACAGGAAACAATTGGGAAGACAAGTATTTGGTATATAATGCTTTTATTCTTGGAAAACAGTTCAGAGGCCTACTGGCTTTGCTTCCTCTTTTGCTTAGTTCAGAAACACATAATCATGCAATGTAGGTATAATTCATTGGCAATACACGTTTTTAAGAATTTTAAATTCAAAAATAAACAGCATCATCAGATACAGTTTTCGCTCTGTAACCACTGAAAATAAATAGCTAATAGAAAACTTCCCATTTACTAAAATGGTTATTTTAACATCTCTGAAGCAAATATTTTTGTAGGATTACCCCTCTGTAAATAACCTTACATAATTATACAATGTATTATATTTTCTTTCTTCCCTCCACTTGAAAGTCTTTATTCTCGATTTCGTCCCTATTCGAAGGACTAAACCAAAATTCACAATCTTAGATTAGTATTACCAACTGTGGCCATAGACATCAGAAATAAAACTTCTCGTTTATTATTTGTGAAATTGGATGTCTCACGATAAAAGCATTGTTTTTTTATTTCTATGTCGTCTTAAACAGTTTTCAACTTATTTCAGTTACACAATATGAAAATGACGTACTTGGCATGTTTGGAGAGACCATAAGCATTAGATTTTATACACCGTTCTTCAATCTAATCTGATATCTAGCTCTTTGTATTTACTTCCATCATTTACTGATATATATTTTTATAGTAGGGATCTTCTGCAATTCAGAATTTTAAAAAAAAAAACTTGCATATAGGTAAAGCTTGTCAACGTCACCGGATATCGAATGCATAGAGTTCCAAAAAGAAATATGATGCGAATTCACGGCGTTAGGCTTTCAAGTAAGCTTTATGCAAAATAGCCTACTTTTGATACATTAATGTTACAAATAAAGCATATATTTTTTATTTCCTGTACATATAATAACATTCCCCTTCATTTTTAGTTTGTACTCTGTTAAATATAAGAAATTGGCAAACAGAAATGCACTGATACACATTTACTGTCAAATATTTTGATGGAAAGTTGGTCTTTGCACAAGAAAAATACTGGGAAATTTTTGAATTTATAGCTTTGTAATACCAATAATATGGTTCAGTTTACTCATATTTTTTTATTATTTTTAAGAGTACTCTTAAAATCTTCGGAACCATTCCTTTCAGTGCCCCTTGCTTAGATATGAATTTACTGAGCAACGTGGCCTAGGTAGTAAATTCTGTGACCCGCAATGAAGCAGTTCAAATTTCAGTCCCTGTACTATTCAATCAAGCCGGAGTTTTAAAGTGATTTTTCCACTTCTAGGTTATTCAGGATTGAAATATGCCAAAATGTGCGCTTTCTTGCTCACTCTGTCATTTCGTCTTTCACGGTCATATGTTGACAACTGTAATATTGACAACTTAATCTCTCCTATAACTACAACTCCCCTTGTGGGGGGCGATTTATGTAATCCCTCCTCCAGCCCGGGTGCACGAAGAAGGGAATGGAAAAATACTAGAGTATCTTGAAAATTTTGGAGCCCTATCATCCATATAGCGGCGAAATACTCGTGGCTGCAAAGCACCCGTGCGTTTCTTAGTATGTGCCTATCTCTTTCTACTGGAAGTGAACTACCTATAAAATGTAGATGTAAGAAAATCCTCCTATGTATTCCAATAATAACCTCTGGGTTTAAATGTCCATATCTATTGGATTCGGTTAGGATTGGACTGGGTGTCCTCGCGTGTGCTCAGGCCGCGCCGTGGCTCAGTGGTTTGACCGCTTGGTTCTCACCAAGGTGGCCCGGGTTCGATCCCAGGCGACCGCAAAGTGACCGGTTTCCCCCGCCATCTCATTCCACCGGTGGTCCATCTTCATCTCATGTACCATCAGTGTCATTGCCTGCGGTGCCATATGTAGTAAACGCGGGCGTTAAACACTGCACATTTATTTTGCGTGTGCTGGATGTTTTATTTCACAATGACTTCTTTTATTCGGAAAATTCAAAACCTTTCTTTCACTATCAAACTTTTATGTGGGATGCAATAGTGTCCTTCTTTAAACAAGCATTGGAGAAGGTCAAAAAATCTGGATTACTTGTACGTAACGATAATCGGGAACTGGAGGACTAAAGACCTGCTAGCAAATGTTCTGTTACAGCTCTTGTTGAACTGTAATTCACGAGGTGACTATATAGATATATGAACACTGGCGTGTCAATTGTTCTGCGCTTTAGGCTGTCCTTAAGAAGAATGCCTGCATTAGCGCAATATAGAAACTATATATGTTACAGCAGCCGCAGTCAAAGAAAAATGTTATTAATGTCCTCAATTTCCTTTCTAAGCAAGTAACAGCGTGAGTCAACACCATAAACGGCGTTCCTCACTGAATTAGTGCTACGGTTTGCGTGATGGCAATGTTAACAAGTGACGGGCTAAAACGCGCCAAAACACCGCACCACGGGTAAAGGAATTAAGTTGTTGAAAGAATGACTCAAGGCTCAGTTATTATTGTCCACAATTGGAACATAACTTCATGTCATAGGACACAAAAGAAGCTTTATTGAACTCAATCCCAGTTACGTTCGTGGCTATCATTGATGAATCAGGAAGATTTAGGTTGCCACATTCTAGGTTATACAGAAGTTCATCACAACGACTCGGTTCCAAATATTCATTTCCTAACCTAACGCGATGGTGAAAGGGCTAACTTGAAAGGTATTCCTTAAAATATTATAACAGATAAGATAACTGCAGTAAATATTTTTGATGCGGCCAAAAGTACATAATTTGACATAAATCGCAGAAATTCGCGCACTGTTTCTCAGGATCCAATTCCGGGACACATGGGATACAATACATAACATGTTATGTTCTAAATATATTTCCCAAGTTATAATCACTAAAAGTTAATCAATGATAATGTGGAATATTGCCTCATAACTTAGCAATTACCAATAGGCTATACCAGACATCTGACTTCATTGCAATTAATTGAATATTGTGGCACAGTGGCTATGACGCTGGGCAGTGGCGCCGGACTGTAAGAACTGTAAACATGTGGCGTGACAAACCAATGTAAACACATATACTAAAATCCTCCAGAAGTTTCGACTTCTCAAACATTCCAGGACTATGTAAGTGAGCGCTCACACGTGAATTTCTGGTAGAACGAAAAGTGCTGTTTTCCGAGCGAGTTGGTAACGAGTGTGGTGATGTGCATATAGCACTATAACTGCTCGGATTTGGAGACGTCCAGGGAGTGAATCGGCTTGAAGTTGCTACATCAGACATATTTTGTTACTCCGCTACGTCGTTGAATAAAGTGATGCTAATTTAATGAACCGAGTGAAGTAACAGTGAAAACCTGAAACTAGTTAACATTAATAAAGTGATAAACTGAGCTAAACAAAGTCACAGGGAGAAATTAGCGAGCTTATCAAGTGACAGTGGAAGTGAGTGAAGTGAAGTTTCAGAAATTAAACAAAGTCGCAATGCAATGCGGGACTGGAAGCCAAAGGAAACTGGGAAACTGATTTTCATTCAAGTAGTTGAACCAGCTCGCTTGAATGTTTTCGGCAACAGGCCAGCAATAGAGGATATTTGAAGCACTAAAATGCGCTTTCATTATTAAATTTTTGCCAAAAAATATGCGTACCGTTACACAAAAGATCTTGCTTCAGTTTATTTGTGTAATAGGGTCCTGAAACTGTAGATAAGCCATATAACAAAAAGAATTAATTTTGTCTGTAATAAAATCCTGTGAATAATTTCAAGCGAATAATATAGTGTCATTAAGCTTATTTTGAAAGGAAAAAAACTGTTAGGCCTAACTCACATGAATTTTTCTTCCTGTTCTTTAACAAATTATTGTTTCAAAACTTTATTCTTCTATCTACTATATTTACTCGTGATAAATGTTTGTAGAAGTATTTTGTTACATACTCTTAGTTGTAAATAAATATGGGTATGCAGTAGACTCAACCGAAAGTCATACATTCTGAAAGTTGATCCACTGTGTATGGTTTTGCAATTACTTTTTCCTTGCATGACGAAGAGAGACAATGAAAATTACGACTTGCTACGTGACAAAAGTATAAGTATTTTAAAAGTGATACTTAAAATTAATCAAAATTGTGAACTTAAGTAAAAGTATTTGGTAAAATTGTATGCTTTAATGAGCTCATACTCTTTGTGCAGTCATATTTTGTCTATATATACTTTCAACGAAATCTCGACAGCGAATATTTGGAAGTGTAATTGGTGCGAAGTGCAATAAGTCACTTATTACCTCCGTTTAAAAGAGGTTCGCGTTGGAGCGATGTTCTGGAAAAAAATTCTGAGGCATCCTTAAACGACTCTAGAAAATTTGGTACTTATCAGATTTGCTTTTAAAATATGCTTCCCTCCCCTCCCACAATAGACCCGAAGCTTTATCAGATGACGTTAAAAGCCCGGCTTTAGACATCTCTGAGTAGTGTTAAAAGAAGATGATTCTGCCACGCAGTGTTAAAAAAAATTCACACTCCAATGTAGCTAACTTAAGTTTCTTGTGCAATGTAACTACGGCTCAGTCAGGTAGGCCATGTTCGTATCGATCGCAGGCCACGTATTGAACTGATGAGTATGCAGAAGCACAACATATTTCACAAGCAGCGAGCAGAGCAAAATTACAATATTGCTACCAAGAAAATCAGATTCTTGCAAATTCAAACACTGAGCCTATAATAAATAGTGTAACTAACACTTCAAACACAAGGAGTAAGTATTTCAAATTACAATAATTGCACTATAAACATCACAATTTCTTCAAAAAACAGTAGGTTTACTGAAATTGTAACACTTTCATCACTTAAAATGTTGTTTGTGAAGGTCTTAACCTATTAATACATTGGAGTATTACATTATTTTCATTTTATTAGTTTCATTGCCTCCTTTATATAAGATTTTATACAGAATGTTTCGTCATGTTGCAACACTGATACTAAACAAGCCAATAACTAAACATCGCAGCACCTTAAGCTTCAGGACTTTTTTTCCAATTTACGTCATGAATGAAAGGGATGAAATGATACTCAAATGGGTCTAGGGTCCATAGAGCGACATCCGTCTTTCAGATAAGAAAAACCCCCGGGAAAAAAAACTTATCTATATAACTCACCCTAACCAAGATTCAAACTCGGGACCTCATAAACGTGAAGCTTCAGGTCTTCGAAAGAGGCAAAAGAAACTATTTATTATCTACAATGCATCTATAAATACTGTCTAAAATACTACATGTCACTCGTGTTCAAAGTAATTTTATTCTGTTCACAGGAATTGCTCCACTCGCTTTCGCTCGTTCCGCAAGTTATCCTGCTCACAGAGTAAAATTCTCCTTTTCCCACTTGTATCATAAATAAATATTATGGATTCGGTGGCGTCTCAAGATGCCTATTTATGTTCGAAATCCAATATAAAATTATTTTGTATAGTATGATATTTTCCCTTCCTACAACAGTTAACTGCAAAGAAAGCGATAAAGTAAAACTTCGAACTCAAGTTATGCCTACATCTCAGTTGTCTTTGAAATGTTGGCCAACCCTGAGACATTTATTAATTGCAGGTACCGTACTTGAAAGTTGCTGTCATTTATGTTTTCAGCGGGTGGTTACAAACTGTGCATGCATAACGTCTCGTACTTTTAATTGCTAGATGAGGTCGTGCCTTGTAAATTATCACTTAGCACGACTGTCAGGTCCAAGTTCACTGCGAAGGCTGGAGAAAGGATAAAATGAAGCTTTGACGACATAAATTTCATACTAAGCTAAACTACGGTCATTCACTTCCCCCTCTTTTGTTTCAATGTCATTTGATCTCAGTGGGAAGTATATCATATCTAGAGCCAATGCATTTAGCCACCAGACCTTGATCTACTGGCTAGCTCCGGGTTAACGCCCAAGGGATATCGCCACTATCGTACAGAATAATTTGGATTGCCTAGTAGATATTTCGGATTATATCTAGATACTTCGTGGAATTTATATCACTAAATGGAAAATAGGAGAACATAGCTGTAAATACTGTGACAACAATGAAATGAATGGGATTGGATGCTAGGGGCGTAGCCTAACAAACATGTCAACACGTCTGAATTTGGGAAATTAAAACATGATGGAAAATCAAAGGGATCAGTGGTTAGTGAATCAAAATTTCTCAGCAATTCACACAATTTGTTCTACTCGAACCATAGAACATATCCATTATGGTGGGTAAATACGGCAAAACGACATATTGCCCATCCGCCACGGGAAAAAATGTGTGTGTGTGTGTGTGTGTGTGTGTGTGTGTGTGTGTGTGTGTGTGTGTGTGTGTGTGTGTGTGTGTGTGTGTGTGTGTGTGTGTGTGTGTGTGTGTGTGTGTTTAATGCTCAGAATTTGATAATAAAATCATTTTTCTTCTTGCTTCCCAATATTTGGAGACTAGATCTTCTTAATTTTGGTGAGTTTCACATACAGTTAGATGATCGATGTTCATTAAATCGTCTTTACCACATAAACAGCACTGTGGAGAAGTTGTTAATCCAACCTTGAATAAATGTCCATTCAAACAATCGTGGCATGTGATTAATCTGAACATTGCTACTGAAGATTTCCGAGGTAGATCTGGAATTGTCTTTAGTTTGTTTTGGAGATCTTTCCAATTAAGTTTTTCAGAGGAAACTAGATAGATGTTATATAGTTTTGTGAAGATGTTTTTGATTGATCTTTTAACTGTTTCATAGGGGATACTTTATTTCGTTGTTTGAGATATTTTGGAACCTTTCTTGGCCAACATATGTTTGTTCATTGCCAGAAATTCCACAGTGAGATGGTATCAGTTGGAAAACTATACGTATATTTAAATTTTGAAGATTTTTAATCATATTATGAATTTCATTTATCTTTTCGGTTTTTGGGCACTTATTTGAAATAATAGCCTGAATGGCTGCTTTAGAATCTGTTAAGAAAACTATGTTGGAAAGCTTATTTGTCCAGACAAATAGATTTTGTAAGGAAGTATAAATTGCATCAATTTCTCCATCAAAACTTGTTAAGTAAATTCCAACATGTTTATAGAAAGAAAAGAATTTACAGGTAGCTCCTGCTCCTGCTCCATCTTCTTGCTTATAAAGAGAGCTATCTGTATAGATGTGTGTCCATTAGTCAACTGGATATCTTACATTTATGGTTTCAAGGGCATATGTTTTAGCTTCTGTAGATGAGTATTCTTTCTTTTTAAAATCTGCAAGTAAATCTAGGTAGTATTCTAATTCAATGATGTTCAGTGGGTTATTAAGAGATATGAAAGGTTCTATTTTGGATGCGTAATTTAGTTTATTTCTTAGTTGTTGAACTTTCTGTACGAAGCCTAATTGAGTTTTCAATTAGGAAGAAAGTTAGGGTGACCAAAGTTACAACACACTGAACTCAAATGCTAAGCGCTCCCCCTCCCCCTTCCCTAGCCATACAAATGTAGCCACCTAGAGTCAAGATAAAATCAAAACATGCTAAAGAGCACGTTAAAGACCTCTAGGTAAGCCACAACATTTCTCTTCAAGTACTCAAAAGAGAGTAGGTTGCTAATGACCAGCATTTCCGTCTGCGGAAAATATGTGTACTATAACAACCTCCGGAAAGGAGGACGTAAGAGATTATATATTAGTAGCAACCAAGTATTTGACATCAGACACAATTCAGCAATATCAGTGACATCTCCAAATGGAGATTCCCGGAGATCCCTAAAGCCGTCCCTCTCCTCAAGGCCAATTTCAGTAGGTTCTGATGATAGAATGGCAGCTCTCTCCTCAAAACTCACCCTCCATAAACGCTGCACAGCTCTTGGCATTGCAACTTAAAGATGAAGAGTGAACTGAAATTTTAGTGAGTGGGGGACGAATGCATTTATTGTGCGTACCTAACAGTGTATCTGACCATTTGCCTAACGATGTTTGAAAACCGTAAAAAGATTCTTCGTTACAAAACATAGTTACCCCGTTCGTTTACGTCTGATCTCTTACAACAAGCATATGAACTTATATGGGAGGAAAACAGTGCGTTGAACAAAGAAACGTCTCAGTAGATTTTCACTATATACCTCCGGTTTCCCCTCGTCATTCATTCCACTAACTGTTCAGCATCCCTTTCATTCATTTTATCACCATTTCATATCATCCCCTAGGTATCGGACTGATCAGCGAGTACTGGACATTCTCTCTGACTCATCATCCCTTTGCTTTCTCAGACATGTGACCACCGGCGCTGACTAAATCCTGAGAATGCTATCTCCTCCAAGCCACAAGAGTAACTGGAGAAAGAAAAATAAGTTACTAGACTTTATATTGGAAAGCAGGTGTTCTTAATATACTAAATAAATATTTATCTGACATTCTCTTTTGCTTACTTGTGGTGAAGTGTTGCATTTCACCCAAAATTGAACATCCACATTTCAGTACGAATGTATGTACTGAGTCCGCAAATAAAAACGAGAACTTTAAAATGGGCCTACGCTTGCATCCATCAGTCAGTCTATCAGTTTAAGGACAGCATAATTAACAACAAAAGTTTATAAAAAGCTTTATAATAAAGCTAGGGTCTTGTAACCATGTATGTCTATGTTTTTCAGAAAATGCTTTAACTCAGAAAGGACGCTTTGATAAATGTATATTCTTTTTCTCTATTTTCTAAAATTTTGTTTAAAATATCAGACTGAGAAATTGGGAATTCGTCGAAACATAGCCGTTAAGTCTCCCATTGGCTTAATTTTTTGGTAAACTACAAGGCGTTCTCAAGTTTATTTTGAGAAAAAATATCCTAATGGTGAGTTAAGCAATATTGAATAGTACATGTTGGTATCATAACAAAATTCAGATGTTACTCTTCAATAAATGCGTACAAAGACCGATTATATTTTATTTCAAGCAAGCAAGCAAGCAACATATATAGACGGCTGCGTGTAGCAGATAAACATTGGAAGCATGGGAAGCAGAGGCGATAAGGAACATTTTTTCCAGCTGCATTTGAAGTTCTACACCTCATTCAATAGTAAGTAACAGAATGTTCAAATCTAATATTAGTACAGAATAAGTTAAACAATATTTTTATGGCAATTCTCAGAGTGTTCTCTGCAAAAATATGATTTTAAACACAGAAGGGAGATCCAACGGATGTCATTGCTTTCCTGGATGTAACAGTTACCCTGTAATAGCGGTGCATCTGGTCATCATTCATGGGAGTGAAACATAAAACCATGTTGCTGCAGGTATTGTCAATGATGGAAGTTTCAGTTTTCATTCTGGCCTTAGGTTAGCTGTAGTGTTACCATGGTAGTGAAAGAGTCCACAAATTCTCCTCGGCCAAGTCATGTTGTGAACAGGAGGTAGACCCGATATAGTCGCCAATGATTGATATAAGAAGTAGTTCAGCAGCTTGCCTAAGGACGAAGAACAGCTTCTCCTTATCTTGTTCCGCAGTTACTTGAGCCAAAATTGGTTTAGTTGGCACCCTGATGGAAAGAGGAAAGGCTGTAATAAGCAGCACAGAAGTAATGGGATGGGGCCGCGAGACAAATACGGCCAGGAAGCCATAATTCGTGTGAAGTCCCACCACAAACAAAAAGACAGCACTTGTTCGACAGCGGAAGCCACATCTTGTGGACCCCACTAATGTTTCAAGAGATGACCTCCTAGTATATGTAGTTGAAACTGGAACTGTTTTCCCACTAAATGTAATATGTACTCGCAAAATGTGTAGCCGAAAATCTTCAATATTATTTTCTCAATCCTTATCTCCACGTTTCTCTGATACTTAACAATAGAGGTAGAGAAGCACTGAATTTCACATTTTGTATTTCGAGATTTTATTAGATAGCTACATTATGGTAAACGTAAACAATAAACAACTATATTGTTAATATAATAATAAAAGTTCGTGTTTATATTTTTTTCCTTTTGCACTATTCGCTAAAATAATGAGAATGAAGATTCTTCTTATTCTTCTTTACCTTGATACCGAAATTAAGAGATGCAATGAATAAAGAATCGTAATGGATTTCAAATAAATATTTTGTATTTGTTAAAACACGTACAGGTGCATTGGGTTGAGTCGTTTAACAAAAGACACGGGAGAAAGAAGGTTCTTAGCAGGGATTCTCAGTGGATAGCACTTGACTTCGTTTGAAAAGGCATTATTCGGACCCTTAATAATGGCATGGCGGAGACTAATAATCACAATGGACAAAATAGTCACAAAAGGAGTGCCTTCGAAAGGTGAAAATCAAACGCAGCTGTAGTGACGAAGACACAATAGAACTGGGCTGGAGGTCCATTAAGAAACATCTCTGGTTCTTTCTTCGGCGAAAACAGACCAGAAGTGATGAGAGAAGATATCTGTCGGTTCCTACGTAAATAACGAATTAAGTGTTATCGAGTAATAAGCATTCTACATACGGTAACTCTAAACAGTGATATATTGGTAACCCTTGGTCGGCAACTTCGAGTTTGATGTGATGATAAAAAGAAACAGTCATTAAACCAGTTTGAAACGGGAATTCTAGTGTCACTAGAACCATCCTTACTCCCACACATCCGTGGGAATCGGGCACGTCTTCGGACGGGGTTGAGGGAAGCCATTAAGTTTCCGGGTACTAGCCTGCTAAGCTAGTAGAAGGTGTACTAGATCACCAGGCGGCCCCACCGAGGTCATATCGGTAGTCTTCACCTTGAGTGTTGACGCGCGTAAGTGGCGTATCCACTTCCATCCCCTCTTGTGTCCCTAGGACCAGATGGGGGGGGCTTGTTAGGTAACTAGGTCTTGCCCTACGGAAAGCCCCACGGAGGATGCCGAGCGCCCTTTGGGACAGCTCGGATACTCCCTGGTTGAAAGAGGCCCGGGTCTTGTTCCTACGGGTTCAAGGCTAATGGGGATAGAACCTCTGGACTCAACTCCCACACATATCCACGCATACCCTTTGACGGAACTCTTTGCTCTACCCTGCTCAACCCTAACTTGTAACAACCTATTTCCTAGTATACCACTTATCGCCCTGTTCCTCTGTCCTAGGAACCGAATATAGAGAACCAGAATGGGGTTCAGCCCGATGCCTTGTGTGAGGGTGAAGGAAGTGGATGATAGTATGAGGGTGGGATGAATGATAGAAGAGATGATGATGGAGCAATTGGTAGAATGATGGCGGGGGAAACGGCAGATCCCAGAGAAAACGCGCCCCAGCTCTGTGTTATCCATCACAAATCTCACCTTGCGGTCGCCCGGGCAGCCTTGTGAGAGTCGAGCGGTCTAACCACTCGACCACGGTGCGGCGTAAATGGAGATTCATTACGTAAAATTTAATGGAGAATTTTAAAAACGTAGAGCTATTCAGAATAAAAAGTAGATCGACTTCCTTTCCTGATGCAAACAAGAGATATACTATTATTGGAAAAGAAGGTGGAAGAGGTTTCTCAATTTGCTATAATTTCAACGATGCTGTTTATTAATTTAAAGTTATGAAGGGAGGATGAGTAGATTCGAAAGATTCACCTTTATTAAATCTTGTTTCAGTGTCCCCACATGTGACATGTAGATCTGAATAGCTCAGTTACTTAGAGGCTGGCAAACCTTTTTCCAAGGTCGCGGGTTCCTGGACACCGATGGCCTTAAAGTGTGCTTAAAAGCGTCAGCTTCAATTCAGCGGACTTATGATATGTCAAAGAACTCCGGAGGGACAAAATTACTGCACACCGGTGGCACTGATATGATTTTGGAAATTGACAGCGTCGTTATTCACATGTGAAATATACAATTCCTATTATAACAGTAGTTTAGACAAAAAATTATACGCAGAGATATGTTTCATTGTGAATTTCAACTCCGAAACCACATTTGTATTGGCAACACCGACCGGAAGCTTTACATTACGAGCAGGAAGCTGTAATAAGTAACACAAAGTAAATAGTCAAAGAAGTCTCACACTCTTAACCACGCTTGCATACAAAATGTTTGTTAAAGTACTTGATTTCAGATATTTGCCTGCAAAAATAATCAGTGAATGCTATGCCTTTCCTTCTGCTTCATTTTAAATGATGTGTAAAGCACGAGAGACAAAACATACTTCAGAAAGAATGTAGAGGTTATTGAGCATAAAATTATTGTAAAATAGCTTTTCCTAGCATTAGCTATTTCCTGAATATTCTTTGATATAATTTATTTTTTTCCAACTTGAAATATAATGTGGCATCTATGAAGTATTTTTAAAAGTATGTTATACTTTTTCTACATGGTCTCATTAGTAAAAATAAAAAAGGGCTTCTTATATAAACAGTTAAGCGTTGTTCCCACTTCCTGCTATAACCAAGTTCATATTGCTCGAGAGCATTTCTGGGGGAAAAGTTGTCATGGATAGAATGATATGGATAGAAGAATCATGTTTATATATATATATATATATATATATAGTATAATATAAGCTGGTATATTGAATTCATGACATATTAGTTTTAAATCTGAAGTCTGTAGAACATAAACGTCTTGTGCTATGTAATCCAGCGACCTGATTTCAAGCCCAAGGACGATCGAAATCAACATTTTACGCTTGAATTATTACAATTTTCTTAAATTAGTAGATGACAAAAAATACGTTCTTTTCTTGTTACATTTTACCTCCTCTTTTTCTCTGCTACGTGATAATTTGTAAACTAGTAATGAAACTACCTTTTCTGGAATGTTAATAATAATTAACACAGCTTAGTTTATTTAGGCGTTAGTTCTTTAGCTTCTTAACCAGAGAAATGGGTCCTGGATTTGAGTCTTTCTGGTTATAGTATGTTTCTTTAATTGGAATTGTTTCCAATCCTAAGCACAGAATGAAAGCCTGACTTTGACTGTTTTATTTCAGTTGATAACATCAACCTTGATACTGAAATTAATTGGATGTTAGTAGTAAGAGAGTTCAATTGACGCCATCAGTATAACGCTACATTAAATAAATAAAGTTTTAGAGGCCGATTGAAATAGACATTTATATATTATAATTCACAAGAGAGTAAGAGAGATAAGTAATAATAAGAATACGTATTGATATGAAAGCAGTGGTTGCCTAACGGACAGATTGTGCACTAAAGCATCGAACCGTTGGCCGCGTCACGTCACTTCGCGTCTGGATGGCAACGAGAACGGACCCAAGTAACACTCCGTCCCAAACTTCTTCAGTTATCGACAATTTATGAATATATTTGTTTCATAACAAGTGAATTAGTATTATATATATGATCGGAATATTTAGTATCAAAATTTAAAGCAACAAAACTTGACTTAAAAACTCTAACACTTTGTCGTTTCTTACAATACCTAGTTATCTCCATTACCTACAATCCCAATATTACAATACACTACAATATCAGGCAAACCCTGATGGTGATCTCTCATAGCTCTGCCGAGCAAGCTTGGGATTTATTCAGATGCTGGTGATTGGGATTGGGATTTCATTACGGAGGGGATTTGGTACTTAGGCCACCATATTGGGCCCTTTGTTCCTATGTCCACAAATGGGGACACCACCAGGAAGAATGATGAGGTGAAGGAGACAGAGAGCGACTGACCCAAGGACCCACGACAGTACAGAGGGCAGGGTCCATACAGTTTACTTGGATAGAGACTTCCCCTGACAGGCCAGTACAACGAACTCGCTCCCCCACAGCAGGACGGTAATGAGCCCAGCAGCCAAGCCCTAATGGTCCCAGGCTGGCGATCCGAGCACCAAAGGTCCCTGGCTGGCGGTTCCGAAATGGTCCCAGTAGAGGAGCTGAGGTCGGCAACCGGCCTACCGGAGGAGGAAGTTGTTCACCTCAGAGCATATCATCCCGCCATGCACCACCGAGACATCCGCCGACACTTTGACCCTGAAAGAGACCACCAGATGAGAGATGATATGAAATGATAATGGAGATGAAATGGAGGGAAAGGAAATTCGGCTGATGTAATTAACCTACCCAGCATTCACCTAGCAACCCGGGAAAACCCCGGAAAAACCATGTATCAGGTAGGTCGGCTACGGGATTCGATTCCGGGCCTCCCGAATGCAGACCACAGACGAAACCGCCTGAGCCATCCCGCTTGGTCAGATGCTGGTGAACTCTTCGAGATATTTAATATCGATGTAGGGCATTTTGTACCCTGCATCAACTTAAAAGCTGCAGCTCAAGAACGGTTGTTAGGAAGTTGATTCGAAATTAGAAATTATTATCGTGTCAGATTTCTAGTAAGATCTTAGTCTCTTGCTGTATAATGTTCGAGATTTTAAATGTTGTGCCGTTTGTTTTCTCCCCGGCACATTTTTGATGCCCTTCCGGTTCGAGGGTGCTGCTGTCTTGTTGTTTTGGGCTTTCCGCCGTTCCTCTCTGGGGGCGCTGCGGTGCCCGAGGCTTCTTGGGTGGCTCCTTCGAACCGGGAGAGCAGTGTGTGTGCCTGGTTGGTGTCGCGTGGGCATTTCTTAGGGTAAGTGCTCCAATTCGGGTTTCCCGATTTTTCTCTTAGGGTTTTTTTCATAATTGGTCTTTTGGTGAGCCGTGTGATTTTATGGGGCTCTTTCTCCCAGATTGGGGACCAGAAGTATAAAGTTACCTTTATCTGTCTGGTTGGTCTATGCAAAGTGTAGCAAAAAGAACAAACGAGAAAATAAATCCATGTTAAGGTTCTGATAAAGGCGTATGATTTTAATTTAATCCCATGACCCTGGGTTGGCCCGCACAAATTGGTAGCAGAGCGTGGTTCATTTGACGCTTGGCTCTCGGCTTGGTTTCCGCGCGTTCGTGTTTGTTGCTTTTGACGTTCTTTGTGCCTACTACTGTATCCTGTGGCAGTTAGGAATGGCGACTTCCTTAGCAAATGTTGACCGCTTGCGTAAAGGTGAGCTGATTTTTGAGTTGTTAATTCGTGGTGGGCAGGTCTCTCCTGCGGCCGACTGGTCGGCCATATTAGACGCATTGCGTCTTGTCAAGGACAAACCGTTCATTGCTTTACCTGATAAGCATGATTTAGTTGCCAATTCCCCTCCAGTGTGTTCTGAAGCGCTTTTAGAGTTGGGTGAGGTTATCCAAGATTTCGAGCTCGAGGGCTCCCCTTCAAGAGCACAGCAGGTTCGTTTATTGGCGCGCATCCAGCATTATATCAACAGGTTAGATTATCTCATTACCTATTTTCCGCGTTCCGAGGTTTTACCTCGTGTTAAGACACTCAAACAAAATTTTGAGGCGCTCCTCGAGAAATTTAACGCCATGGCTCGTCAAGGGGGAGAAGACGCTAAGCTGTATTTTCCGGAGACCTCGTCTTCCCCGGCTGTGAGTCCCGTAGCTTCTCTTTCGACGCCATTTCGTGCCTTAAAAATCATACACCCTTTACAACAGTTGGTGGAGGCAGTGGATATGTTTGAGGTGTCGGATGTGCTGTCGGCTTTCACGTTTTTGAAATTCCTAGTAAAGCTTAACAAGGTAGGCATGGTGCACTCGGTTTCTTCCGATTTAACCATGCAGGCAGTTGCGCCCAAGGTCAAAGGTGTAGTTTTGAATCTTTTGCTTAGAGCAAGGCAATCAGCTGACCCTTTAAGTACTTTTCATGCTTTGGTTTTGGAATTCTTTATCCCGCGTCGTGAATCGTTAAAATTATTGCAAGACCATTATTTAGGACCTCAAGGTCTGGCCGAACCGTTTGTCCAGTATATGGAACGGGTCAGAGACGTGGCCTTGGCCTTACGTCTCCCAGATACGGAGCAGGCAGTTTGTGACGTCATCATTTCGGGTTTGAATCCCGAAGCTCGCTCCAGTCTTGTTTTCGCGACACGCCCTAATACGTTCACGGCATTGGAATCTTTAGTGCCCCTGCTTAATGAGTGTTCTTCTGTAGATCGATCTCGCTTAGGTGAAGTGTTGAATTCACCTCCCCCACCACGAGCGAATCGTGGAGACGGTTTAACACCCGGCGTCCGACCTGGGTCATCACCTCACGGGCCCCGGGTAAGATGCTACCGTTGTCAGGAGGTAGGACATATGGTTAAGAACTGTAGTTTTCCTCGCCCAACGGGCAGGGACCCTTCGAAATCTGGACGTGACAGTCGTTTCCGGCAGCGCACCATTTGACGCCAGAAGTTGCCTGCCATGAGCGCGAGTTTGGCTTCATCACGGCGCATTTTGGCTCTACCCCATTCTATTAAACCTCTTGTGCAGGTTGTTGTCGGTAAGGTGAGCGTTTTAGCCCTCCTTGATTCCGGTAGCTCATTTTCTCTCATTAATCAAGTATATTTTCGCAATACATTGGCGCCTTCGTGTCCCAAGGAGGTGAGCTGTCAGGTGCAATGTTTGGCAGTTAATGGTCAGTCCTTTAATGTGTCTAGCAAGGTTAGGTGTACTATCCGCTTTCCTAAGTTCACTTGGAAACATGAGTGCTATTTGGTCCCTGATCTACCCTATTCTGTAATCTTGGGGGCCGATTTTATGTCACGCTCCCGTTTGTGTTTAGATTTTGCGAAGAAACAAGCCACTTTCGGGTTCGCGACTGGAAGTAGTGTACCTTTTCAGGAGAAACTATACGACGTTCCACCTCGTCCTCGTCTAGGTAACGTCACGCTATTAGACGAGCGTGAGGCAGATATTTCCTTGTCTCATTTGACTCATCAACAAGCCGCAGTGGTGGAAGGTTTGGTTCAGGAATTTTCCTCCTTGTTTTCCGACCGATTAAGTGTTACTCATCTTATTACCTACGATATTCAGCTGACTGACCCGTCCCCTGTTAAGCTTTCTCCGTACCGGCTGACACCACCCAAAATGGCCATTTTGAAGGCTAAAATCAATGATATGTTGGATAAGGGTATCATTAGACCTTCCACTTCGTCTTATAGTAGCCCAGTTTTCTTAGTTCCTAAGGGTGACAATGATTTCCGTCCTGTCGTGGATTATCGCCAGCTCAATAAAAAAATACTTATTGAATCTACTCCCATGCCAGACCTCCATACTGCCGCCCATCACTTTGCTGGTGCACGCGTGTTTACGACTCTGGATTTAAACAGCGCCTATCATCAGATTCCTTTTTCGGATGAATGTAAACACGTGACTGCCTTTTCATCTCCGTGGAGATTGTATGAGTTTAATAGGATTCCCTTTGGGATTGCTACCGGTGCGCAGGTACTTTCCCGTCTCTTGGACAATTTGTTTTCTGACATTAAATTTAAATTTCTTTACCACTATTTAGACGACCTAGTAGTGTACTCTCCAGATTTTGATTCCCATATCTTACATTTACGTGAGGTGTTTGATCACTTACAGAAGGCTGGCCTCACGGTTAAAAGGTCTAAAGTGAAGTTTGCTACCACAGAGATTTCTTTCTTGGGTCATTGGGTGTCGCCCGCCGGCATTACTATTGATTTTGAACTAACCAAAGCCGTGCGCAATTTTCCACCCCCTAAGAACTTACGTGCATTGGCTCGTTTTGTTGGTATGGTGAATTTCTTTTCCAAGTTTATTCCTTCCTTCGCTGTCCGGGTTAAACCTTTGAATCGCCTTCGGCGTAAGGGTATTAAATACGTCTGGGGTGACGAACAACAGCGTGCGTTCGAAGACCTTAAGTCCGCCATTTCCTCTCCTCCTGTTTTGGGTGATTTCAAAAGAACTCCCATTCTCCAGACTGACGCTTCTAGTTATTCCCTGGCGGCGGTTCTTCTCTAGGATTTTCCGGAGGGGCGCCGTCCCATTTGCTATGCTTCGCGAACTCTATCTGAAGCTGAACGCAAGATTTCCATCTATGAGCTCGAAACCTTGGCAGTTTTGTTTGGTCTCGAGAAGTATAAACCCTACCTGGAACATGTATCTTTCATATTGGAGTGTGATAACCAGGCTCTCACGTGGGCGTTAGGGACACCACGTAAAACCGGTAGGCTCGCCCGTTGGGGCGTGCGGATTGGTGCGTTTAAGTTTACACCGAGGCACATTCGTGGTTCTGATAATGTAGTTGCTGACGCCCTTACACGTATGTTTTCTGAGGAACCGCCTCTGTTACCATCTTCGGGGACGGTTTCTGGCTCTAACGCCTGTCTGTCGTTCCCCGAAATGTTTACCAGCATCGCTGAACATCAGCGCAGGGATGCCTGCATTAATCAGATTATACAGCGGTTTGAGGGCGGCCATCCTGTCCCGCCGTATTGCTTACGTGATGGTGTTCTTATGGCGCGTGCTAATTTTGACGGCAAATTTAAGATCGTTTTGCCCGATAGTATCATTCCCATGGTATTTGCTTACTTTCATCTTTCACCCTTTGGCGGGCACCTTGGTGTAAACAAGACTCGCGATAAAATACGTGAGCGCTTTATATGGAAAGGCATGGATCGCGATATTGCGACCCGTGTTAAAGTTTGTAATATTTGTTCCATGGCTAAGCCGGCGCAGCGAACCACGTGGGGTGGTCTCCCGTCTGAAGTGGCATCTAAGCCGATGGAAAAATTATTTGTAGATTTTATAGGCCCATTTCCCCGGTCGATTCAAGGTAATACTTATGCCCTTGTGATTGTTGACGCCTTTTCTAAGTTCGTGTGGATTTCGGCCGTGCCACGTGCCAGGGCTCGTACTGCTACGAAGGTCCTGAGTAACATCTTGGCTGCTTTTGGTGCTCCACGTTACGTTGTGTGTGACAATGGCTCGCAGTTCACTTCCAATTGGTTCAAACAATTCTGTTTTCAGTGGGGGGTAAGACATATCTCTACCACCCCATATTACCCTAATCCTTCCCAAGCCGAGAGGGGTAATAGAAATTTGAAATCCCCTTTGATTGCTTTCCATCATGAGCACCACAATCAGTGGGATACTAACTTGGGAAAATTGCAGTTTGCTTTTAACTCTGCTCGTCATGAAGCTCACCAGACCACCCCCTTCAGTTTAATGTGTGCTTTTGTACCCAGTTCCCCTTTGGCGAATGTGGTCCTTAAATGATCTACTTCCTCTGACCTTTTCTCCCGAAACTATTAGACAGAACTGGAGGAGGGCTTTTAATAATATAAAACGTGCGCATGAGCTCACCAAAAGGCGTTATAAAGAAAATAGAAAACCCTCTCCTTTCGCGGTCGGTCAACTGGTTAATATTCTTAGGTTACCACTTCTGCTCCTGAAAGACTTGCCGCCAGTGTTCTGCTCTCTACGTCACGACTGTGTGTGCAAAAAAGAGACAGTGTTCTCCGTGTAAGAGTGACGTATGGTATGTCACAGCTGTGAAGGTGGAAAGACTGAACTAGTGTATGCAATACTCATACTCATTGCTACCCAGGGCAGACTTTCTATGATGTTTGGTACTCGCCCGACTATCCTTGGGTTTCCTTCTTCGGGCTTCATCATTCCGGGATCTGGGATGGCCTTCTTCCTTTCCTTGGTTTCTTTCAGTCTTTCCTTTCTTTCCGTTGGCTTCTCCACCCTATGTTTCCGATGGGGAGGGGGTGTTTGTGCCGTTTGTTTTCTCCCCGGCACATTTTTGATGCCCTTCCGGTTCGAGGGTGCTGCTGTCTTGTTGTTTTGGGCTTTCCGCCGTTCCTCTCTGGGGGCGCTGCGGTGCCCGAGGCTTCTTGGGTGGCTCCTTCGAACCGGGAGAGCAGTGTGTGTGCCTGGTTGGTGTCGCGTGGGCGTTTCTTAGGGTAAGTGCTCCAATTCGAGTTTCCCGATTTTTCTCTTAGGTTTTTTTTTCATAATTGGTCTTTTGGTGAGCCGTGTGATTTTATGGGGCTCTTTCTCCCAAATTGGGGACCAGAAGTATATAGTTACCTTTATCTGTCTGGTTGGTCTATGCAAAGTGTAGCAAAAAGAACAAACGAGAAAATAAATCCATGTTAAGGTTCTGATAAAGGCGTATGATTTTAATTTAATCCCATGAACCTGGGTTGGCCCGCACAATGTGGAACCGAAACTTTAAAGGATTTGCAACATTGAACGTGGCCTTTGATGTGTGATATCTCCAATATTTGAGGTACCTTGAAGCTTTATCGGGACGCTTGAATGTGATGAGCAGATTAAATGGCAAGAAGGTGAAATTCAGTGGTTTGAGTCCTGCTGAGGCATTGCGTTTTTCAATTTCTGGTCAACTTTCCAAATTAGTGCCTATTCATTTCTAGTGTGGAAGGGAAACATATATTGCTAGTACAATGTATCAATTAACATTAGAGAAGTTAAAAGAACCTTGGAGATAAAACAAATTTAAAAATTAAAATTTAACTTAAAGTTTAATAGTAGGTATGCAATTTGTTTAATGTCCTATCCTAATCCTTTTGTGTGATCAGATTAGATTTTCTCCTTACAGCTTCTTGACTACGCAAATAACAATTTTTAAACAAATGTTGTACTTGCAAATTTTATAGTTCAGCATTTTTGAAATTCAAATACCACTTATTTCTAAAGGCTTACTTCGTGCTACATAGAAGAGTTGTGATAATATAATACAGTTTATTCTTTATGCAATACATTTTAAATGCTGGGTTTCATAACAATCAGTTATATAACTTACGGTAAAAAAGGTAAAGCACAGGAACTCACACAAGCACACCTTCAGCATAATAATTTTCGTTACAGTATAATTCGCCATACTCATTAATTAAATCATTCATCAGAAAAAGAAAAGTGGCAAAAAATCGGAACAAAGATTATTAAAATTAATTTCTGTTCCACCAAAGGTTGAAAGATCAAATCCACAATGTACTTAAAGTAGCTATATGCACAATAATAATTAATAATAATAATAATAATAATAATAATAATAATAATAATAATAATAATAATAATAATAATAATAATAATAATAATAATAATAATAATAATAATAATAATAATAATAATAATAATAATAATAATAATAATAATAATAATAATAATAATAATAATAATAATAATAATAATAATAATAATAATAATAATAATAATAATAATAATAATAATAATAATAATAATAATAATAATAATAATAATAATAATAATAATAATAATAATAATAATAATAATAATAATAATAATAATAATAATAATAATAATAATAATAATAATAATAATAATAATAATAATAATAATAATAATAATAATAATAATAATAATAATAATAATAATAATAATAATAATAATAATAATAATAATAATAATAATAATAATAATAATAATAATAATAATAATAATAATAATAATAATAATAATAATAATAATAATAATAATAATAATAATAATAATAATAATAATAATAATAATAATAATAATAATAATAATAATAATAATAATAATAATAATAATAATAATAATAATAATAATAATAATAATAATAATAATAATAATAATAATAATAATAATAATAATAATAATAATAATAATAATAATAATAATAATAATAATAATAATAATAATAATAATAATAATAATAATAATAATAATAATAATAATAATAATAATAATAATAATAATAATAATAATAATAATAATAATAATAATAATACTAATAATAATACTAATAATAATAATAATAATAATAATACTAATAATAATACTAATAATAATAATAATAATAATAATAATAATAATAATAATAATAATAATAATAATAATAATAATAATAATAATAATAATAATAATAATAATAATAATAATAATAATAATAATAATAATAATAATAATAATAATAATAATAATAATAATAATAATAATAATAATAATAATAATAATAATAATAATAATAATAATAATAATAATAATAATAATAATAATAATAATAATATATTTTACCATTCATATCAACTTACTACTTTTGAACTGGACCAAATATTTACAATAATTAATTGCAATACTTTTCTTTAGAGTTCACTAGTGGACTATTACTGATCTATAGTGCTGAATAATGCATTCAAAATCGAATTTGCTTCTTTATGTCTGAGTAGGAAAGGTTATGACAATATTTTAGATTCCTGAAAGTGAAATTCCTTACTGAGAGCAGAAATGTAAAATAAAGCCTTATACTGCCAGTTTTACCATGTAAATATGGGATCTGTGTATGCAATATGTACTTTAACTCAGAGTTCAACTGTTTAAACTAAGACAGTAAAATTCAGTGAACTTTTAGAATTTTGAAGTAAACTAAAGTACATGAAAAATCCTTTATCTCATAAGTCTTTGAACCTTTTAAGAATATGACATTTTAGACGAAAAAAGCCATATAAATCTCTTCTAATAATTGTGGGAAGATAGCTTGTTAAGGATATAATTAAAAATAAGGCCGAAACAGGTAGACGTTCTCCTGTTTTCTGTCTGCAGGCAACAAGTCTGCCCCCTGCGGCGGAACCAGAAGCATGATTCTACTACTATATCGGATCAGCAGGTGTTCCAACATGACTTCTCTCCTGATTGCTGTACTGATAGTCACTGCTAGGTCTCTATATGGCATCTGCTTCCTCCCTCTAGCATTTAACGTCACTTTGTCACCACATCCATCTTGATCCGCATTACGCAAAAACCACTAGCAAATTTATCAGAAGTTCTCACCGCCCCTCGAAGCTGTATTATTCATTTGAATACAGGCTTTTATCTAAACTTAAGGCTTGTTTACAGAGTTATTTAATATCTCAAATCCTACACTCATATTTAACTTTCGAGTCTTGTTAAATATTCGCATTTGGCAAGCACATAATTCTTTCGGTATCTGTAAGAAGCAGCATATGTGCGAGGCACTGTCAACAAGGTGCTTTCAACAACAAAGATATAGTGGTCTAACATTATTTTTGGAAAGAGATACATAGTGATCTGGTGAAGTTGTTAATATATCCCGAATCTAGACTTGTTAGTAGCTTGTGTTTTGCTTCAGTTAAATAGTCATTATAATTTACTATGTTATGGTTTTTATTTTAGAACTAAATTATTGAAGTGAAAAGGCGACGGGAAACTACAGTATATAAATACTATGTAAATACATTGACGACGAAGAGAATAAATCCATTCCTGTACTAAGAACACCAGCTATCCAAAATGTTGCTAAGTCACATTTACCATCTTTTATTTTTATTATTGCTATTTTTTATTACTCACGGTCTTTAACACACCAAATGTTTAGCAACAAACAACATCTCGAAAATAGAAAATAACATAAAAATTATTTGGGATAAATTATGGTTTTTAAAGAGATGCACATATTTCCTCATTGAACTATTACGAAAATTACACAACGTTATTTTCGAATGAAGAGGACTGTGCAGAATATTCACTGAAAATTTGGAGTAAAAGTTTTGTTACATAAACTGGCACCGAAATTAGGGGATGCAATAAGTAAACAAGAGTAATGGATTTCAAAGAAATTGTGTATCTTTGTTACAAAACGTGCAGGAAGGTGCACTGATTTGAATGGCAGTTGAGTTAAATCGTGTAACGAAAGACACGGGAGAAACAGAATTCTAAGGGATAGCACTTGACTCCGTTTGAAAAGGTATTCTTCGGACCCTTAATAATGGCATGACCGAGACTAATAATCACAATGGACAAAATAGTCACAAAGGATTTTTGGCTGAATAAAGTGCTTCGAGAAAGTGAAAGTTACACACTCACGCACAACTGTGTATAGTGTGAGGACAGACTGTCCGTGGCTAGCGGGAGAGTAAGAAGTTCCTCTGTCTTGGTCGAAGGCAGATTAGAACCGGAGGGAAGGTTTGTCGGTTTATACGTAACGAATTAAGTATTATCGAGTAATAAGCATTCCACCTTCAGTCACTCTAAACAGTGATATATTGGTAACCCTTGGTCGGCAACTTCGAGTTTGATGTTATGATAAAAGAAGCAGTCATTAAACCAGATTGAAATGGGCATTGCAGTGTCATTAGAACTATCCTTACTCATGCATACCCACGAATACCCTGATAGAAACTTCATTGCTCAACCCTGAGCTACCCATATTATTCGTTACAAACTGTAGCGTCAACGTGGAACTGTGCGCCAGCCATTTTATTGCTTCAAAACATTCTGAGATTATTGGACTTAATCAAAACTTTTAGTTATTCCTGATAAAACGAAAAACAGTAGAACTATTTATATTCATAAGGTAGTTTGCTCGCCCCTGTAGCATAGGTGGTAGCGCGACTGCCTTGTGTTCAAGAGATCCGAGTTCTACCTCTATTAAGTGAATTATCTGCACAAGACTTTTCCCATTTTCCCTTATACTAAAAAGGTAATTACAGCTGGAACCTGGACTCATTTGAACATCATTTACTCATTTAAATATTTTAGTAAAAGAAACTTCAAAACGTGTACTTTTATGAAATCATGATGTAAATGTTTGTTTGCAGTACATTACTTCCTCTATATTTCCACTACTAATCAATACAGAAACTATAAAAAATGGTAATTTTATAATATCTGTTATAGTTTGGAAAGTAAATTAGAATATGGAATATTTCTAAACTGTTCATGGCTGTAAAAGAATTGATACAAAGTATTTTAAGAAGATTTAAGCTATTTCACAGGATATTCGCAGAAGCTTAAAAATACTTATTTTATCAATTTAATTACAGGCAAGTGCTATAAAAGATAATTATTTCCTATTTGTCTAACAAGGCGGGGATTTCGAAGTTGCAGCCCAGAGATTTATTGTGTATGTCAAACCCCAAGGAAAAGGATGAGATGATAGTACCTTACATGCGACCAGAAACTATATTATTCGACACTGCGGTGGATTCCTATCAGGTACAGGTAGTTTGTTCAACCTTAGGGAGTTCTAGATCGCCTTAGAGAGTTCGCCACTAGCCAGCCATTTATGGCTGATCAAACAGCATCCCTCCCCGGAAGGATGGTCGCGTAACCAAGCGTCTACTCTCAGCTCAATACCATATTTCCACCTCAGTGAGCCCAAGGTGACTTTGCAAGTAATTATTAAAGATATAAAAGAGGAGAAGTTATTTTCATTTCGAAGTGGTTCATATGGATTTACCCTACATCTGTATAAACAAGACGAATATTATGTAAAATGTGAACTTTTAAGAGCAATGGGCTTCAATATACACATCTTTCTGATAGCTCTCTCATAATGTTATATCTTTTTTTTTCAAAATTGTGTACATGAATAAAACATATTATATCATTTTTCCATGAGTTATTAATTTAATCCAAACGCAGTTTTAAATTGTCATCAAAAGAGCAGGGAGTTTACAACGCTTAGAAAATTTCAATTCAGTTTGAGTTTTCCTTTTAAAATCTTGGATTAGTATCTTGAGGACAGTAAATTGGAACTGAGTTTGTATTACTTAACAAACTTAAATGTTCGTCGGCTTACTAGAAAGTACCAGATGTCACATGTTTTGAAAAGTATTTCAGAGATGATGTTACACGACATCACGGTGTCATAATACTACCTGATGCACTTATAATGCCATGTTACCCTACAATAGGATCAGTAATACTACAAAAACTTACCAGAGCACACTTTCAATAACAATTTCTTTCGTAGCTTGATTCTTGAAAACTTCCGCACAAAAATCACAACTGGGTTTCTTAACTTGGGTAGGATTTCGACAGTAACATAGTAGCAACTCGATTCCTTGTTGGTCTTAAGTCAACTTTATTTACTGCTTGGTTTTGTGCCTACCAATTATACCTATCTGGCATGTTCCGTGCTCTATCTTCCGCCTGCGGTGCCTTATGTAGCAAAAGCGGACGTTAAACACTACATATTCCATTCCGTGCTCTATATTTTCGAAGCGCGGAGGACAATATAAGCTTTTTTAACACTTGCTGTGTTTTGCGCCCGAAAACTCCATCGCCCCTCACCTGGTTTCAACCCCTGACCTCGGAAATTAGAGACTCGCATGTCACGCGGCACTCTCACCGCGTGAGGAACAACTAATGAGCTCCCCTCTAGTAGGAGGCCCCTGCCTTTAATAGGAAAATTAAATGTGTAGTGCTTAACGGCCCATTTTACTACATGTGGCACCACAGGTGGAGGCACTGATGATATGTACATGAGATGAAGATGGAGCACCGGTGGAATGAGATGGTGGGGGAAACCGGAGATCCCGGAGGAAATCTGCCCCGTGTTGTCCATCACAAATTTCACTTTGCGGTCGCCTGGGGTCGAACAGGGACCGCCTTGGTGAGAGTGGAGCGGTCTAACCACTCAACCATAGCGCGGCCCCTTAATGGTAAATATTAGGCTTATTCATTCGTTCGTTCGGTCATTCATTCGTTCATGTTACCCTTAGACCACGAAGTGTTTGATAAACTGCTTGTATTACAAGTCTATTTTTAATGTACGTAATAGCCGAATCGAACAAATAATTGCTCATTTTAAATACGTAGCACAAAAAGTATAGCTAAGCAAACTTAAGGCTCAAAAATATTAAACGTACAACAAATAATACTTCGGGAATGGCTAATAAAATTATACTCCATAAATTCTATATTGTAGCCTATCTCTCGTAGTCTCCTAATCATACAAAATTCAATTAGAATGACACTATTTATTGAAACTTTAATAGGTATATGTATTTCATTCTCAAGCAAATATTTAAAACTATGCACACTTTGAATCAAGTGTGACTATTTGAAAAGTTGAATTAATATCAAGGAATATCTCGGAAATGTTTAACTCTAAAAATATTAGTTTGACATAAACTGGTGCTTAATGAGATTTTACATAAAAGTCATTCAGAATGAGTACGTCAGAGATTATTCTCAGAAAACTTAAGAGATATCCACATTTCACATAAAAACATCTTAAACGTATCAAAATCGTCGATCAAAATTTTCTAAAAGTATTCCTTTTAAAAGATAGCTTGAGGTGAGGAGTTTGAAAATTCGTAAAATTCTGACAACTCGAAATAACGGAAAACCCCCTGGAAATTCATGGGAAAAGATGTGAAATATTTCAAGTTCTAGAAATGCTGCAACGCATGTAAGGTTCCTCTGATTAAACCTGAATTAGGAGAGCAGCTTAATCAGTAACCCTTTCTCTAGAAGAACACTGGAGGAAAAACTGCAAATCAAGCAATAGGGTAGGCAAACTCCAGAACTAATAATAACACTGGAAAAAAGAAGAGAGAAATAATTCCTACACCAGGCGTTTTAACCTCAAAATGTATGAGCAGAAGTTGGTATGTGGATGCCACGAAAGAAGTGCTCTGTTCTGCTTCCCATGACCGCTCTTCGGAAAAATTATTCTTGGAGCACAACGGGAGTGACAGATTTAGGTCACCTAAATGTGCTAATTAGTAAGCATAAACAAAACGTAAAGCATTTGAATAATGTCTAGATTTAAGTGTTTTAGGCAATATAACCATTGCGACACAGTTAAGCTGTGCATATCAGGAGGCAGGACTGAAACTTAACCAGCAAGTTGAAGAAAGCATGTGCTATCGTGTATATTTGAATGCATTATGTTGTCACTGGAAAAGAGCTTTGCCTCTATGATGGAGGATTTTAACACCAGACTCATTGATAACTTCTGCAATAGAAAGGAGCGCCGCATGGACTTTGATATTAGGTAATACCGTAAGCATTTTTAACAATAGGTAGCTTTGCAGCACACTTCTAATTTCATTCACCAGCCGCCACTACTGTGGAAGAAATACGGGAGTATTAAAACCAACCAGTCGATGATGTTAATTTCCGCCACGTGCTTCTTTGATATTTCCTTCATTCTTAAAGCGAACACATAATAGATTCCTTGGTGCCTTTGAAATTTGTTCTCCTTGCAAGGCCAAGAGAACACAAAATCAGTAACGTTTTCCTAATTGAGAAAAAATATTTTAGAATGCAAATCAATGACAAGAAATTATACATATTTGTATCTAACATGAAAATTGTGTGCTTAGACCAGATGTACATTTCTTGTGTACTAAGACTTTTTCGGTTAAAGACTAGTCCTGGAAAATTCAAGATATACGTTTTTAATTTGTCATGAAAATGTCTTAAACATATGACATTTTGAAAGTGTAGACCCAGACTGAAAAATTCAATTCCATAGCCGGGATTTGAACCACGGATCTTCTGGTCTCCGTCCATCCGCTCTAACCATTTGAGCTACCATGGCCAACGTGCCAACATGACATTAAATTCTCCAACTGACGCATGTTTCTCCAAGTAAACCACTAGAAAACTACCATGAGACGACTACCTTAATGGCGACTTGCTATGCTGTAAGTACTTTTTAAGGCCCGGGCTTTATAGTTCGGACCACTATTAGGTACAATTAATGGAAATTAATTGTTCTTTCACACTAGGTGTGTGGAGGATGCACTATGAAAGTGTAGAGCCAGGCTGAAAAATTCAATTTCCATTCATTGTACCCAATAGTGGTCCGAACTATAAAGCCCGGGCCTTAAAAAGTACTTACAGCATAGTAAGTCACCATTAAGGTAGTTGTCTCATATGTTTATGAGAACTCCTAGTGGTTTACCTGGAGAAATATGAGTCAGTTGGAGAATTTAATGTCATGTTGGCACGTTGGCCATAGTAGCTCAAATGGTTAGAGCGGCTGGACGGAAACCAGAAGATCTGTGGTTCAAATGCCGGCTATGGCATTGATTTTTTCAGTCTGGCTCTACACTTTCATAGTGCGTCCTACACACGGCTAGTGTGAAAAACAATTAATTTCCATGTGCCATTTTAATAAAATTTATTAACTTATTTTTCAGAAAATCAAAACTGTCAAAAATGTTTTATGTAAAGAGTTGTCTGGGGTGGGGGATATGCTTAAAATTCATGTTACATCATTGAAAAGAGCTGAGCTTAAACAGGAAGTTTAGTATTTAACCGATGTTCGTTCTGAGGTCTGCTGTTTCAAACACAAAATTACTTGACAGATTTTTTGTTTAAAATGCTTTCTTTTTTTTTTCAGAATAACTCAGACATATATTTTCAATGGTATCTCTACATCGAATTTTTCTTTACGTAGTAGAGAAGGTTAAATTACTCTAAATAGTTTGTCTTTTGTTTTCACAAGTAATTTCGTTCCCTCTGCGCTTCTTCGTCTGCTTTTTTTTTTCGCAGCGGTATATCCAGCACGACTGTCCGCATGCATTAATTAAGGGAGTCAGAAGACAGAATGCCTGACGTAAACGTAGCGTGTGTGGGAGTTAAATACCAAGCAGTTGAAATAATTAATATTTCTGCTGCATGTGACCCAAGGTCAACATCATAATACTGTTGATAAATACTGTTCTCTGTTCTCTTGCCCAACAATGCTGGGCGGGGCTTACCAAAGGGGGGATAGAATCAGGTCTCGGATATTATGCCTGTTATTACGTACACAGCCACGCGTGTCGGAAGGTATATGAATGTCTTTCACCGTTATCTTGGCTATCTTTTCGTGTATTTTAAGTTCTTCATTCGGAAACGTTATGTTTTAAATCACATTTAAATACCGCAACCGGAATCAAATTACAAGTTCTATACAGGTAACTTTATGAATAATCTCCATTTTTACTCTATGTATCACTTTTCTGTAGCAGATAAACGAAACAGGGCAAACTGATTGGACATAAAGCTTCTAATGGAAATAATAAAAATAACACTGGGCAACAATGAAAATCATTCAGGCTTAAAAATAGTGAATTTACGTGTATTTCCATCTGCTGAATTCAAAAATCACTATAAAATGATAGATTAGCTCTTGTTTTGAAGATAAAGTCACATTTCATATTTTAGAGTGAAGATTTTAAATTTTGGGGACCTTTTTGAGAGTTGGCACACCTGTCAAATAAAAAAAAAACACAGAGAGAAATTTTGGAAATTAAGTGATGCAAAAGTTAAGGAAGGCATTTTTGCTTGTAAAGCATCCTGCATTTGACCAAATTTTGGAGGGGAAAGAAAAGGAAGCTTGGGAAGCCTTCAAGGGTGTTGTTCATGGATTTTTAGGCAACAAATGAGATGACAACTACAAGCATTTGATGACGGTGCTCCTGCAAAAATACCGTAACCTTGGATGCAACATGTCCCTTAAGATCCATTTTCTCCACTCCCACCTAGACTTTTTCCCTCCTAGTTGTGGAGCTGTTAGTGATGAACATTGGGAGAGATTCCATCAGGACATTTCTGTTATGGAACAGATATCAGGGCCGTTGGAATGAAGTAATGCTTGCGGATTACTGTTGGTCTTTATATAGGGATTCTGCGGAACTCCATTACAAGAGGCAAGCTAAAAGACGTAGTCAATAGGCCACCACATGATTCTCTTCAGACACGACTATGTGCGAAGTATTTTTCCAGCAATTTAGAACTTTTAGCATGTAATTACCAGTTTAAAAAGTCAAATGCACTGTCATTGTTAGCATGTATGTAATTAAAACGTATCCTTTTCTCTCAATCCGTTAATATGTAATACTTCCACCTTGTGGATATCATAGAAACTAGACCTAATAAATTTTTTTATTGTCATATTTGTTTTTCTCATCCCAAGATTAGTAGGAATTGCCTCACGAAGTGCTCGAAACATTCAACAATTATTTTTTGTTGCCCAGTGTAATCAGCCAATTATTGGATATAGACGCGCGGTTCACAACATGCGACAGGTAGGAAGACCTGCAAGGCGTATTTATGGAAAGTGTATATTTGCTAATAGTAGAACTAGCTAGGAGTACCTGGAGTTATGTCTTATCCATTCTATCTGACATTGCACTGAGTGCATATGCTTACATTTGCTTGCCAAATGTCAATCTATCAACTTCTTATTTTAGCTTTTGGAGGTATAGATTGTTTTTAGAAACATCCCTTCATAATAAACAGAGCAAATTTTAAAATATAAACAAAGTGTAAAGCATCAAAGGTCTAATTTCAGTACTTTTACCTCGTGAATAAAGGCGGTGGCACGACGAGCATGCGCAAAGTTAGCTCTGCATCGGGAACTTAGAATCTTGCGATGGCTCGTTATTTCTACTTCCCTGAAAGAAAAGAAAAGAAAATGTATTTTTTTTAAGAAAATGCTTCTTAATATGTCCTCAAACATCATAACTCAGGTACCAAACCGATACTTCGATAAACGAACTTTTTATGCATGCAAGGAGAACATATTCAAAGAATCACCTTCAACTTATTTGACCCTTTAAGTGTTGTAATGCACAAGCCCGTGCTGCACTGGGGCCAAACCTGACTACAAGCGACAAGTGTGGAACTCGACTGCAATCATTAGGAGTCTCTTTTCTTTTTTACGCCACAAGCTATCCCTACAGAATTTGGTATTGTGTAGAAGGCCTGCAGTACGAGAATATCTAACACACCGGGAGCCAAATGTCCTTCCTCTTACCCCAGCAAAGAAACAAGAGGAAATAGGGTTAAATAATGTAAAGAAGCAACTATTGGTGGATACAGCAGCTGTCCTCGAGGAAGGAGAGGACATCTTGGTCTGTGGAGTCAGATTAGCTTGTGTGGATGGGAGTATTAGACAAGTCCTTGAGCACCGTAACCTCCATTGTACCAGCATGCAGTTTGTACACAGAAAGTAAATAACGTCCCGTACATGGGACCACAATCCCATGGGCCAAATCCCGGCCATGGCATTGAATTTTTCATGTTGACTCTATATATCAAAAAACTTAGCCTATATACGGCTAGTGTAGAGAAATGATTAATTTCCATCGGTTAACTAAAATGAGAAAATAAGTTTATAAAAAGACACTTCTGTGTAGTGTAATTCCGCTGTCACTTCGAAAATATACGCTATTTATAGAAAATAGTTGTACAGAATTCTTCGTGCTATAAACTTGTAGACATCTAGTCCTTTTTGTCATGTTTTACATGTTTAAAAATGCATGCTATAGGCCTTAGAAGGGTTCATTAATGTGCTTCCCAAAGAATGGTTTTGATATGTTTACCAAATTATGCTGGTATACTATGTGGTAAATTGTTCTTCTACAACATCCGTGTGTAGGGCAAGGTTTGGGTAGGTAGAATCAGAGTGAAAAGTTCAATGCCATTGCCGGATTTGAACCACGGATCTCCTGGTTTCCGTCGGTTGCTCTTAAGCATTGAGCTTTCATAGAAAAATGTCATGACATTATATTCTCCAACTAACTCGTATTTTTTCGGTAAATCACTAAGAGATCTTATATAAAATACGCACCTTTTGTGGCTACTTACTATGCCAGAAGTACTTAAGTCTCAGGTTTCATAGACAAATAATAGGTGAATTGGTGGAAATTGTTCTTTCGCATTACCCGTGTTTGGGACAAGGTTTGTTTAGGTAGAAAAATGCAATGCCTCAGCCGGGAGCTGAACCACGGATCTAGCGGTTTCCGTCAAATAGCTCTTAACCATTTAGCTACCATCGCAATCTGCATAACATTAAATTCTCCAATTGACTCATGTTTTTCATAGGTAAGTGGCTTTGAATTTATCTAGGGAAGTTCAAAACCACGAGTTGCATTTGCAGAAAATATTTCACGAATAAAAAAATGTTAAAAGCAATAAAACAAGTTATTTGATCCCATAATGCACATATACCTACATTAGCACATGAATTAAACTTAACCTCACAGGTCACGCACGCCATACAAGATTAATAGCTCTTACAGGCCGTGCACGAGCTAACATTGGTGAAGGCAACTTTGGTCTTAAGGCCGTCAGCGGGCGCTGGTTGATTATAAGAAAATAAGAAAATAACGTAACTCTATTTTCAAACAACAAACTTCATTTATTTTAAACTGCAATAAAGTTGCAATTTAGCTGCACAAAATTGTTCAAACTATGTCCAAACATCCAGTCGTGAGGCACTTATTATTTGGCGAGAGAGAGAGAGAGAGAGAAGGCACGGAGTGAAAGAGACAGATAGCGCCCGAGCCATGCCCACGCACGCACTAGCGTTGAACACTTTCCGAGAGGTAAAGAGCCAGAGAGATGTCTGGACAGTTCTCTCCCCTTCGCCTGCCTCGTGAAAGGCCATGAAGCTTCGGTAACTTTCGAGAAACGATGTTCGGCTATAAATAAGAGAGTTGGCGCGGAGCTGCGAGTCAGTGAATGATGTTTAAGTGCAGTGTGGGGACATTTGAAATGCACCGAGTCGAGAACTGATAATCGTGCGTGTGTAGTGATTTTAAAGTGAATTCTTCTGTTTGTGGATGTATGGCAGACGACCTTGAAGGTTTCATTTGTGTATGTTACGTCATTCTTCTGCTCAGAGATGTACAAAAGTGTCTTTCTACGAAAATAAAGAACATTTTAAATTTCAGTAAACATGACTTAATTTTACGAACTCACAAAGTCATAATATTTCCTATTCATTTCGGTATTCTTTGGCTTTGTTTGCTAAATTAAAATATTTATTTCGTTTCTTGTGGCCTGGCCAAATCTTTCAGCCACCATGTCACTGTTTGGATCTCGCGCTTGTCTTCACTGTCATGTGATCGTCATACCCAACAGTAAAGGAACATGTGATAATTGCTGAGCGATAATTGTGCATGGTGTACAATTATCGATTTAGAGATCAGCGATTGGTTGGCATTTGATGAATCTTAATATTTGATTGATCTATAGGAGGATAGTGGGGTTCCTGGTTATGGCATTGCATTTTTCAGTCTGACTTTACCTATCCAAATCTATGACTTTACCATGTGATAAATATAATTGTTTATTTCCCCAAAGATTTAGACAACGGATGGAGAAACAGCGTGTTACTGTTGTAGACATAAGCCTCTTGCAAAGAACAACTGAATGCTACACGGCAAAGATTGTGCATTAGATCTTTGCTAGAGTCCGCTGCAAATGAGAGACCACCCAGAAATGTCATTTGCAGATCGGGACTTAATTAATCAGGAGGCGTACTTCATTATAGATTGGCTACGCGTGGTGCACCTTAATAAAGTTGGCTTGGTAGCTAATGAGCTCCAGATTTATACCTGTCACTGTGCCTCCACAATGTAACGTTCTACCTATCTTTATACATGATCTGTCTCCAGCAACATTGTGACTTCTCCCTCAATGAGTGATCCGCCACGTTACAGATATGTCGCCATGCTTTTAGCCTTGCACCTGCGCAGTTCATTGCATCTAAATTGACAATCTGGATTGTGTGCAATGTGTTGCGCATGGATGAGGATATAAATTTAATAGTTCTAATCTTACATACTGCACTTGATATCACATTTTAGTTCTTCGCTTCCTCCAATTGATCGTTACATTCGACTCGTGCTCTGTTATAACGTGCGATTAACTTAGAATTCTAATTTATACCAATTCTAATTATTTATTAAAGGTACAAGCAAGTAAGAATGATATTTAGACTTACAGAGATAATGTTTTAGTATATGTATGTACTCCTTTTAGGTAATTTCCGAATAATTTTGTGGTTAGGCGGATCTGGTGAATTGAGTCCCAATGTATATGTCTAGGATAAATGAGTCCCACCTATATTTTCTTGATGAGTAAGCCTCAAATCCACCACCTCCCTCATTAGCTGCAGTAGTTTTCATTGCTACTCCGCTTCCATCTAGTAGGAATCAATTCATGTCTAACTTAAGCCAATCAAAGAATTAGAATATCTTTCCCAATGTGATGTAAATCACGTTATAAGAGCTGGTTCCGCTTTATTGCCGTGAACGCAATAGGCGCGATGCCATTCTAGCTATAACATGGATTATACACTGATCCTTGCTGTAAATGTCATGCCGTCACAGCGCCTTGAGTGCGACTGGTATATCCAACCGTAGCGGACTCAATTTATCGAATGAATTAAAAACTTCAGGATTCATATTTACCACTGGAGAATGGCAACCAACTAATTCACTGGGCAACAAAAAATAATTTTTGAATGTTTCGAGCACTTCATGAGGCATTTCCTACTAATTTTGAGTTGAGAAAAACAAATATGACAATGAAAATTCTTTATTAGCTCTAGTTTATATGATATACACAAGGTAGAAGTATTACATATTAACGGATGGAGAGAAAAGGATACATTTTAATTACATACATGCTAACAACAATGACAGTACATTTGATTTTTTAACTGGTAATTATATGCTAAGAATTCTAAATTGCTGGAAAAATACTTCGCAGATAGTCGTGTCTGAAGAGAATCATGAGATGGCCTATTAACTTCGCCGTCTTTTAGCTTGCCTCTTGTGATGGAGTTCCGCAGAATCCCTATACAAAGACCAACAGTGATCCGCAAGCATTACTTCATTCCAACGCCCCTGATATCTTTGTTCCATAACAGAAATGTCCTGATGGAATCTCTCCCCATGTTCATCACTAACGACTTCACAACTAGGAGGGAAAAAGTCTAGGTGGGAGTGGAGAAAATGGATCTTAAGGGACATGTTGCATCCAAGGTTACGGTATTTTTGCAGGATCACTGTCACCAAACGCTTGTAGGTGTCATCTACGGTATTTTAACAGGTGTGCCAACTCCCCCAAAAAATTCCCCCAAATTTAAAATCTTCACTCTAAAAAATGAGATGTCAAATTCACTATTTTTAAGCCCGACACATTTTCATTGCTGCCCAGTGTTATTGATTAAGTTTCCATGTACCCATTACAACTGTATATACGAGTATAGTAAAGTGCACGTCCTATTTCGATAGAGCTTACTGATTAATATGAAACGAACTTCCAGTGTAATTTGTCAGTATTTTAGTGAACTTAATGTCCATAATGTTAAAATATTATGAAATACCATTAATTGTTTCCTCTATAAATGAAAATAAGCAAGGCCGAGATTATAAGAAAGGTAGACCTGATGTGACAAGTCTACCTCACTACAGATGCTGTACTTGTCCGTATTGGCTAAATTGAGGAAACACATTACAAAGCAATAACCAGAGCTTCATTGAAATGGTGCTGATTTCATAATTATAATTGCAACCCCACGTCACATCATGTCATGCAGTTCTAGGCTAAATTGAACCTACGTACTACGAGGGCTGTTCAATAAATAATGATTACTTTTTTTTGGCAACGTACCTTCCCTCATCCTCATAATTTTGAAGGTCCATCTCAAAATAGTTTCATCTGAATGCGATGCACTTGGCCCAGCGTTTCTGCCAGTCTTCAAAGACATGCTGGAAAACATTTTTTGAAAGATCCTTCAAAATCGCCTCCGCAGCCTTGACCTGGATGGATAATGTCTCCCACAAAGGCGTTTCTGCAAGTTAGGGAATAGAAAAGTGTCACATGGGGTTACATCCGGACTATAGGGAGGGTGAGGGATGCACTTCACGTTGATTTTTGCAAGATATTCTGCAGAAACATTGGCAGTATGCGGCCGGCATTATCGTGGTGCGCATCAAGCCTGCTTCACGGAAATATGGTCTTTTGCGCCTGATATGGACTTGCAATGTTTTCAGGACATCCCTGTAGTATTGTCCAGTTATGATGTGTGTACAGGTACAACATGCTGATGAAATGTGTAGTGTTTAACGCCCGCTTTTACTACATACGGCACCGCAGGCGGTGACACTGATGATGCATGAGATGAAGATGGAGCATCGGTAGAATGAGATGGCGGGGGAAACCGGAGGTCCCGGAGAAAACCCGCCCCAACGCCGTGTTGTCCATCACAAATCTCATTTTGCGGTCGCCTGGGATCGAACCCGGGCCGCCTTGGTGAGAGCCAAGCGGTCTAACCACTGAGCCACGGCTGATAAACCATCCCATGAATATCAAAGATTGAGATGACCATAATTTTCCCAGCAGAAGCAACCACTTTTGCTTTTTGGGGAGTTGGTGATGAAGGAGATTTCCACACTGAGCTTTGCTGTTTGCTCTCAGGATCAAAATGATGTAGCCAAGTTTCATCAGCAGTGATTGCGTTTGACAGAAACTCCGGAACTTCCTCTAACATCAACTTTAACTGAATGCAGGCCTGCATGCGAATGTCCTTTTGTTCGGGAATCAACAGTCTTGGAACCCATCGCGCACAAACACGTCTCATGTGTAATGTTTCTGTCACCAACGTGTGGGTGGCACCCAATGAAATATACAGTATTTCAGAAAGTGATCTTAAGGTAATTCGTCGATCCTCTCTCACAATGGCAGCTGCAGTGTTGGTATTTTCTTCCGTAAGAGCAGTAACTGGAGCACCGGATCCACCTTCCTTTGAAATTGATTGTCTCCCCTCTTCTTCTTCTTCTTCTTCTTCTTCTTCTTCTTCTTCACTCCAAGGACTAGGCAATGCTGCCTGTTCCGGCTTAAAACATGTCTGACCATCGTTTTCGAGGTCTTCCAGGATGTCTCTTTCCTCTAGGTTTATAGTTTATAAGTCTTCTTGGGATCCTATCTCTCGGCATTCTCTCAATATGCTCTCTCCATTCATTTTGTAACGGGATTATATTTTCGTTCATCTTCAACTAATAAGAAGCAAGCCAACTTTTTGTAAGATCCAAGTCGAGTTTTAATCTACTGAGGGTCGTGAGATCTTTTCTCAGGTGTGGATGCGGATTTTTGGTGAAAATAAAATTTAGATGAGTCCAATTTTGTAATATATTATTTAATTATATAATATGAACTATGATTCACTCTTATCTATTATAAATATTGAATAACACTTTTTGAATCTTATTAATTTTTCTTTACAATTACAATCATCGTAACATCTTTTCTCTTTCTCCAGCAAGACACCAGATTCTCACTTTTTCTAGATTATTACTTTCATTGTTGGTTAGGTTGGTGCTATCGTTTATACTCACATCATTCTCTGTGCTTTGTGTATTTTCGACTCTTTCATTTTGATTACTTCTTTCAAATCTCACACCCCTAAAATCTCTTTGATTTGCACTAAATAAACTAGTACCTCTACCCCTATTAAAGTTACTTATTCGCTGATTATTTCCTCGATAAAATCTTACATGGTTTATGTGATCATTTCTTCCAATTCTCGTCGACTGATTGTTATGATAATTCCTTTGCACATTATTTTGAACTCCCTTTCCTGTTCCGGGAATTACAGATTCATAAGTTCGTCTAGGATCATAACCTCTTCCTTCAAATCTTTGATTTCTCACGGGTGCCCCGCCCCAATTTAAACTCGTCCTATTATTCCTATTATTTGTAGGTTGTGATTCCTGTCGATTTCTTCCTCGCTCAATATGGACGTTATTATAGTTACCATCACAGGATGTAGTATCATTAATGAGGTTATGTGCTTCAAATTCGGATAATAATTCAATCATATCAGAGAAATCAATAGGCTTAGCCACAATTAAATGATTTCTGATATGTGGTGGATAATGACGTATTAGCATGTTGACAATTTCTGTCTCAGAAATTTCGGGATTGATCAACTTACTTTTGTTTGCTAATTTTAAGAAATATTCAGTCATAGAAATCCCTTTTTTAAACTCAAACCTACCCGTTGCTAACTCAACTTTTATTCTTCTTTGTCTCTCAGGTCCCCAAAATCTATTTATAAACAGATTTCTGAAAGTACTGTATGTTTCATGTGAAGCCAAAGTTAACCTTAACCACTCAAGAGCATTTTTCTTCAAACAGCGTTTTAGTATTACCATCCGAAATTCATTGGGAATTCTCTTAATACGGAAATATTCTTCCAATTCCCTAAGAAATACTTTTGGATTATCACCTGATTCCTCATCAAAACTTGGTGGACTAATATCATTTAGTGAATAATGTACACATTCATTTTGACCTAGACTGTGGAGTTGTGTGTGTGAGGACATGTTCTGTGTGTTTCTGTGATAATTAATATCATTATCTGGACTCACAAAATCACTACATTCACTTACTACATCACTAGACTTCTGTTGATTGCTTAATTCACCTGGTAAGTCACAATCGTTTATATTTGTAATTCTAGACATTTCTTTCCCGTTATTTACTTTTCTAGCCTGTAATGCAATTACAACTTGTGTCAATTTTCCTAGTACCTACATTAAAATATGGCAATTTTCTGCAAAAATTTTTACAATTTGAACTAGATACAAAAATAAGCTTTCATACCAATATTTTGTACAAGCTAAACCAATATAAACAATAGTGATTGAGAATGCCATGTATGGAACATGGTTTTTTAATGCTACTGAACCTATATGATTTTTACTTTGAAATGTAACAATTTAAATCTTTATTTCATTCAACTTCCATGTTTAGGTATTTCAGTTTTAATGTCATTAAACATTGAAATTTTACTATACATTTTCAAAGAATTATCTGGGAATTCAATTTAATTAACAAAGACTAATCTGACTCCTATAATGCAATTTACCTTTTACACATAGGTGCAAATTTATTCACCTACCTAAAAGAAAAAGTATATAATAAATTGCACAATTTCTATATATTTTCGAAGTGGTGTTTTTCTACAAATCTTGGTGGAGTTGGGGTGACATGCTTGAAATGCAATTACAACATGATGAAAGTAAGATACACCAAGAGGAAATAAAGTTACAAATTGATGAGATAAGTAAAGCAAAAGAAGAAGTAATTTTGCAAATTAAAGAGGTAAAAGAACATTTTGAAAAAGAAAAGGATAACTTAGGAAAATTGACACAAGTTGTAATTGCATTACAGGCTAGAAAAGTAAATAACGGGAAAGAAATGTCTAGAATTACAAATATAAACGATTGTGACTTACCAGGTGAATTAAGCAATCATCAGAAGTCTAGTGATGTAGTAAGTGAATGTAGTGATTTTGTGAGTCCAGATAATGATATTAATTATCACAGAAACACACAGAACATGTCCTCACACACACAACTCCACAGTCTAGGTCAAAATGAATGTGTACAATACTAAAGTCATTGTATATACTGACCATATTAGTCTATCATTTATAAAAAAATGTAAACTAACTAGCTCTAAAATATCTCGTTACATACATGAAATTACTTCCTATGATATTGAGATTCGGCACATCTCAGGAAAGAATAATATATTTAGTGATCTGTTGTCGAGACAGAAAATGCATGGAGAAATTCCAGAGACATTGTCACAATCTCAACATGAGATAAAACTTTTCGAGTTAAATTTTACATGCGATAGAAATCTTACTTCAAAATTTAAAAATATCTCGGAAATTCAACAAAATGATTCAAGATTATCTGCATTGTTGCGACAGGCTCCAGCAGTTGAAGATGCTGCGAATTGCACCATAGCCAAGAAGAATGGTGTACTTTATAAGTTACATGGAGATGTGGTAAAAAAATGGAAAGTTATAGTTCCCAGTAGTTTAGAAGAAAGTGTAATTACTTCATTTCATCACCACCTAGCACATTCTGGATGCGAGAAAACTTCCATGACCATCAAAGAACAGCTATATATAAAGCACATTGATAGGAAAGTACGGAAATTAATTTCAACGTGTGAACTGTGCCAAAGAGCTAAACCTATAAATATCAAATATGATTTTGAACCTCAGACCATCATCAGAGATAAAAAGAATGAATTAGTTGCGATCGATGCACACGGGGAGATGCCGGCTAGTCAATATAATTGTAAATACATTTTTGTGATGTTCGACATTTTTACTAAATTTGTGAAAATTTACCCCGTTCAAAATATTAAGAGTAAAACATGTGTCAATAAAATTTTAAAGGGGTGGATACCAGAATATGGGCAAATAAAAGCCATACTTTCAGACAACGCCACAGTTCATCGAAGTAAATTGTTTACATCCGAGATGAAGAAAAACAATATCAAAATTTATAATTCTTCGGTTTATTATCCACAAGGAAATCCTTGTGAGAGAGTGATGCGAGACTTAACTTTTTATTTTCGAATACTGTGTCATTCGAATCACCGGTGTTGGTATAAATATTGTACTGTCATAGAAAAGATAATAAATAACACCCCAAACGCTACTACAAGATTCGCTCCAATAGAGCTAATGACTGGAAAACCTCCTGAACCTCTTATATTAAATGTACCAACGACTTTTGAGGAGAAAACAAATGTGCTAAATGATGAAGAGAAATGCGCTGAAGCATTTAAAAGAATACTAGAAAAATCTGAAAAAAGATTAAAGAAAGTACAAAGAAGAAAGGCCAAATGGGATCCTGAAATAAATGATATGGTTTTAGTGAAGACATTTAACATCTCAGATGCTAGACGAAAAGTGTATTGGAGAATGAACTTAATTTATAAAGGTCCGTATAGAGTAGTAACCAAATTTGGAGATCACACTTATGAATTGCAAGATTCGAATAATAAGATTGTGGGAAGATATCATAAGACATTAATGAAACCTTTCAAAAGCATTGACAGTAATTGAAACAATATTGAATATATACTATGTGTGTGTTAAATAATAATAATAATAATAATAATAATAATAATAATAATAATAATAATAATAATAATAATAATAATAATAATAATAATAATAATAATAATAATAATAATAATAATAATAATAATAATAATAATAATAATAATAATAATAATAATAATAATAATAATAATAATAATAATAATAATAATAATAATAATAATAATAATAATAATAATAATAATAATAATAATAATAATAATAATAATAATAATAATAATAATAATAATAATAATAATAATAATAATAATAATAATAATAATAATAATAATAATAATAATAATAATAATAAAAAAACATTGTTAAACATCAATATATTGTTGTATTTTAATTAATGTTAATTTATTGTTGTGTTTTATGTTTGTGTAAAAATGTGAAATTGTTGTTAAATGTTCATTTATTATATTTTATCCAATGTAGGTATATTATTATATTTTATGTATGTTGTATTGATGTTGTGTAATATTGGTGTAAACGAAATTGTTAATTGGGGCTGTTCTTCGAAATATATGGAAACAGATTGTTAATTCCTTTATTTGGTTATTTTCCATATATTTCGAAGAGGGGCATTTGTAACAGTATTTTTGTTTAGTAATGTTCGAAGGAATAATAAATATATAAAAATGTATGTAGTTGTGTGATTGGCCGAAGTAGTAGTGGTGTGACGTGGTATCACGTGGTGTGATGACGTGTCAGTGAATCGGCCAATCACAAAATAAGGTGGGAATTGCTATGGGGACAAGAAAATCAATAATCTAGAAAAAGTGAGAATCTGGTGTCTTGCTGGAGAAGGAGAAAAGATGTTACGATGATTGTAATTGTAAAGAAAAATTAATAAGATTCAAAAAGTGTTATTCAATATTTATAATAGATAAGAGTGAATCATAGTTCATATTATATAATTAAATAATATATTACAAAATTGGACTCATCTAAATTTTATTTTCACCAAAAATCCGCATCCACACCTGAGAAAAGATCTCACGACTCTCAGTAGATTAAAACTCGACTTGGATCTTACAAAAAGTTGGCTTGCTTCTTATTAGTTGAAGATGAACGAAAATATAATCCCGTTACAATTTCTATAATTTATTATTTTTTCTTCTAAGGAACTTATTTCTAAATCTGCTCTTATTTTTTCATTTGGAATTTTATCTAAAAGAGTACATCTTAAAATTCTCTTTAAGCGTTTTAGTAAGAAAATCTTGCTTGATAGAGTTACAAGCCCTATGCAAGCACAGTCTGATAGTGGGGTTGCCACCTTACTGCCTTCAGACTTGCAGGATTTTTAATCGAGGCTTTCTCCCCTAGAGAAGCTGCCTTTGCTTAGCTATCGGACCTTCTCAGTCCGTCTTCACCCTTAACTCTGGGCAGGGACCTCCATATTTATATACCCTGGAGAGACGGTGTCCCAGCATTTTAAAGCCCCCAGGAACTGGGCTTCTTGTTGGTCCACGAGTCCTTATTCTGGAGTATTCGTACCACCCCACCATATCTGGTGGGATCCCTCATCCACCACCCGAGGCACGCGCCCGATATGGGTTACAAGGTCCCACACGGGGTCTCCCCTCTTTAAACATTTTAAACCACCTTCGAGCTGTGCTGTAGGGAATAACAGACTCTCCATAGGCCTCCTGTAATATTGTATAAGCCTCAACTTAAGATTTGTTGAGATGAAAGCAGAATATCCAAGCTGCATATTGTTCCTCGCGTGTTACCTCCATTGCAGCGGCAGGCGATACTTAACATGTCTGAACTTGCCTGGTTCTCACAGGCGGAAACCAGGAGTACCTACAATGAAATTACTACGGCGTGTTTGTTTCACAAGCTAACAGAATATAATAAAACTGAATTTTAGTGCGAAACATTGTGATTGTACAAAAATATGATCATTCTTTATTGCACAGCCCTCGTACATTCATCTTATAGCCCCTAGCTTACACCTATGAGCCTTTTCATTCCCATCATTAAAACATTCGATTTGCGAGCTTGAAGCAGTGTACAAGAAAAGGGAAGCGATTCTCAGAGGCGTCATAAAAAGTTATAATTACCTTGTGTTCAAAGACTGGTAGAGATGATATAAAAAGTGCACATGAAGTGCATATCTTGAAGAAAAAAATCGTCATGTATATATTGAAATAGAGTAATAAACATCTCCGAACAGGAAAATAAAATTCTGTCTCAGTCTTTGTTGAGTAGCCTTCGTATATTCAATCAAAAAGAAAGTTCCGGTGTATAAGTTTTTGCCATTAGGTCTTCCTTAATATCACGAGAAAGCAGAATCGCAAAGGAAAAACGTTTCACATTGAAAATTAAGATTATACTAGGTGTCATTTGTATCGACCCAGTGTAATCAAGCGGGCGTTGTCATGTATAAGAATGATACCGCGGCGAATTGTAGATTTGAGTCGTTCATCATTTCGAAATAACAGACATTATTGTCGTATTGCTTTTGTTGCACAATAAAATTATCGTCACTCTGGAGCACTGATATGCAATAACTGTAGCACAAAGCTTGACAATAACCTCTAATGTGCGATTTACGGGTTATTGTTACCAGCTACACATTGTTTTCCTTAGCAAAGCTGCTACGTCAGGTTAACCTCTGTGACAGACGTAATAATTATCATTTCTGAACTAAAGGGAATATGTATGGGCTGTCCATACGCCCAGTACAATAAAAATGGGTGTGAATGCGATGTTAAGAAGGCAAGGATTCGCGATGCCTGTAACCCCAACTCCCCCACCTGAGGCAACCATTCCCTTATAAAGTACGCCCCATTCATTAACCTTTTATATGATCTGCATGAAAGGTCGTGTCAGAATTAGCTTTTGGTTTCTCTTAATGCTAAGTCGTTATACTGTGATGTATGAAAGTTCACTGATCCTCTGGTCAGATCATGCTCAGTGCCACCCCTAGATGCCAGACAGGTATAGTATGATATTGCATAACTGCATCTGCAATTGAAATTGCAGACTAACTTATTAATATTTAATATCATAGGCCCTTTCCTTTTAAAAATAACATTAAATATAAAGCCTCTAAGGAAATAAATAGGATTTTCTGTTCATAGACTTTGAAAAGAGAGAGAATCTCAAAGAGATTTCATAAACTTAGGGCTGAAACTTACTTTTACTTTTACTTTTCTGTAAAATATCTGTAATGTTTGGATAGAGTCAACACGAAAAATTCAATGCCCTGGTCGGGATTTGAACCACGGAGAATTTAATGTCAGGATGGCACGTTGACCATGGTAGCTCAATGGGTCAGAACGACTGGACGGAAACCAGGAGACCGGTGGTTCAAATCCCGGCCATGGCATTGAATTTTTCATGTTGACTCTATCCATCAAAAACCATAGCCTATAAACGGTGGAGAAATGATTAACTAAATTAACTAAAACATCTGTAATGTGTTATTATTGTTGTTAAAAAATGTTATAGGTAATTACAAATTCTAACATAATACCTCTGTAGATTTAGCTCTCCTTGCCGTGGAGAAACTCCCGAAAGGAAGTTAAGCCTTATCCAAATTCAAATATTCCGGTAAACCTTTAAGATGATCTGTCTCCTCTCTGCTCATCCTTCCTCCCGGAGATGCCCCACTTGCTGAATAGGTACAATAGACCTGGAACGGTTTTAAATGTTGCAAACGGGTATTTTAAGATGACGTTTTAGATCATTTGCAACGGTTTTAAGTGTGGTGTTGTAAATGTGGATGAAAGAGCTGATTTTGTTTTTATTTTTACGTCCTCCAACGTTAAATCATATCGGACGGTCAATGAAATGGCTGAAATGATGCTCAAATGAGTCCAAGGTCCATAGAGCTTAGTTACCCGACATTCGTGTTGAAGGTTAAAGGAAAAACCCCGAAAAACCTTATCCAGGTAACTCATCCTGACCGAGATTCGAACTCGGGACCTCTTGAACGTGAGGCAGACACGCTACCATCTACGTTACCGAGGCGGGCTAATGAGCTGATGGTGTGGTGATTTGAATCAGTGCTGCTGAGGAACCTCCAGGACCAGACTAAAAGATCGTCATGAACTTGATGATTTGAATCTCACATTCGTGACGATCTTGTAGTTTGTTCTGGAGGTTCCTCGGCGGCACTGGAGCAAGAGATCTTACCTCTGGGCGTGGTCGCGGAGTAAAGGAAAAATTATTACTATTGTTAAAGAATGAACAATAATTATTTTATTTTCCAAGGATGAAGATTTAATTCTTACTAAACATTTCTATATTCTGATACAAATTTATATAATATAAATTTTCTTCTTAAACAAACGATCACTGATGTATCGATTAACTATTACTTCCTTACGCACACGTATTTGTGCATCTTAAGTGCACACACAAAATTGTTTTTGCACAAACTCGGATGGTCTTTCTACTACGACGTTCTTAAGCAGAAAGGTACGCTAACTTCAATTAATATCCTACTCCTTCTCTTCACGGTGCTATCGCAACTAAATAACTCATATCCCACTGGTCCACGTCACCACGTTACGTAATCACATTGTTACAACTGCCAATTCCGACAGCATTGCATAGCTGTGCCATGGCACCATCTGTATGAAAATGAAAGAAAGAGAAGTGTATAGGAACTGCACAAAAAAAAAAGATTGTTGCTGAGTGTCTGCTCCCTCGTGTGAATAGGCGCGTTAAACGCAAGTGCTCTGTCCTGGTTGTTTTCCGTGGGTTAGCGCCGATTCCAGAACGGCACCATCTACGCTTATAAGCGCCTGTGTTAAGGGCTAGGATGTCTGCTTATACACGGCTTCTTATGGGAGCAGGTAGTGCCTAGATTTCTCTGGCGCATAACTTACGCTTTATCCGTTAGGGTGCAGTAAAGCACGGTACTTAAGATAACTGTCGCGAAATCGTACACGAACGCTTTGTATCACATTCTCCATGAATTGTATTATCAAACTTTTACTGTGCTCGTTACACCTGTGCGTAACAAGAGTACGGATGTAATAAATATCTATTTTCGTTTCCCTGTACGTTCTGTTTAGAACAGTATGTTATAAAATGGGAGAATTATTGATAAGATTACCTAAATCGTCCCAAATTGGTATATTTATTTATATTGTAACAACCCTGATTCATTCATTTATTTATTTATTTATTACTTATTTATTTATTTATTTATTTATTTATTTATTTATTTATTTATTTATTTATTTATTTATTTATTTATTTATTTATTTATTTATTTATTTATTTATTTATTTATTTATTTATTTATTTATTTATTTATTTATTTATTTATTTATTTATTTATTTATTTATTTATTTATTTATTTATTTATTTATTTATTTATTTATTTATTTATTTATTTATTTATTTATTTATTTATTTATTTATTTATTTATTTATTTATTTATTTATTTATTTATTTATTTATTTATTTATTTATTTATTTATTTATTTATTTATTTATTTATTTATTTATTTATTTATTTATTTATTTATTTATTTATTTATTTATTTATTTATTTATTTATTTATTTATTTATTTATTTATTTATTTATTTATTTATTTATTTATTTATTTATTTATTTATTTATTTATTTATTTATTTATTTATTTATTTATTTATTTATTTATTTATTTATTTATTTATTTATTTATTTATTTATTTATTTATTTATTTATTTATTTATTTATTTATTTATTTATTTATTTATTTATTTATTTATTTATTTATTTATTTATTTATTTATTTATTTATTTATTTATTTATTTATTTGTTTATTTGTTTATTTATTTATTTATTTATTTATTTATTTATTTATTTATTTATTTATTTATTTATTTGTTTATTTGTTTATTTGTTTATTTATTTATTTATTTATTTATTTATTTATTTATTTATTTACTTATTTATTTACTTACTTATTTACTTATTTATTTACTTACTTACTTACGTATTTACGTATTTACTTAGTTACTTAGTTACTTAGTTACTTAGTTACTTAGTTACTTAGATACTTAGTTACTTAGTTACTTAGTTACTTAGTTACTTAGTTACTTAGTTACTAATTAGATATATTTCACTCACATTGCATCATTTCGTGACCTAGCTGATTTCACATTTTCATTTCCGTACAGATTAATCTTTCCATGATAATTCCAAATAAATTTTTAAAATTTAAATCATGAAATAACCGCCACAGATCAAGACTGGTTGCAGTGTCGGATCATAGTAATCGTAGTAATCCTAATCCTAATGTCTATCTCCTGCAGTTTATCAAATATAAAAAAAGACCATTCAAAATGAAGAGGATTCACAGGCTACTCTCAGAAAATCCAACGGATGTATTTCATTTTCCATCTGAATACTTTAAACATTTAACGTTAACAACAACTTTTAATCATTTTTGAGAAACTAAAAAATAACTAAAATGCTTTAATATAAACGGCACTTTAAGCGTGTGGCAGTACTACCTCTCTGCCTCCCGGCTGCACGTACCTGGGTCGACGTCGGGACTACTTCCTTGGTCTCCACGTCGTCGTCGGCTGCTTGATTCACCCTAGCTCTAGCGGCTTCTCCTGCATGGATTCTTTTTGGGTGCTCAGGGGTTACGGTTGAGACAACACAAACCAACGATAATCTCTTAGCTGCTTTTATTCGTCCTTGCATTCGTGGAACCCGGGTACTTGATTAACTGCACTTCCGGCGGACATTTTATAGTACATTTTGTTAGACGCGGTACTTCGTCGAATACACCTGACGGATGTATACAATACTGAAATGAGCAACAACTGAGTAGCAACCAAGTAGCAACTGAGGGACAACTGAGGGATGAGTAAGGGTTACCACCCTCTTATATACACGCAGCACCGCGTCACTAGCAAAAACTAAGGGTGTATTGATCTGTATAACGGTACGTAAAATAGCTAGCATACCATTCTATTGTCCAAACATCCGCTCGTTCTAGGCTGTCATCCGGGAGTGCAGGGTTTCTCACGTATGTCTGCCCAGGTCCATCACAATGTTTCTTCAAGTCTAGTAACGCTGTTCACAGAAATACACAGGCAAGACCTCTTCTAGACTATTTGTTACATTCATATTGCTTTCTATACCCATAATTTTTCATCTTTACATAGCTGTCGTAAACTACCCATCTGAAGACTTATTTTTCTGTCTACGTATATTAATCGAAATACACCTTTTCAAAATGATACATATCACATTCCACTGCAAGTCTAGGGGACAGAGCAAGCGAATCGACAGTCAGATATTAATTAGATGTTGTAGAAACCAGCATTTTTTGTCAAGTAAGCTATATCATTGGACTACGTTATAGAATAATATACCAAATTTCTTCCAAATAAAGAGGACTTGAGGATATTACCGGAAAATTCAAGATAAATATTTCATTTGTTATTAAAATATCTTAAATGTGTGGAATCTATTCATAATTATTAATTTTTTTAGAAAATCGAAAATATCAAAAATATTTGCATATAAAGAGCAGTTTTGGATGATAAATTTCATTAAAATCTTCAAATTGAATCTTCGAAAATTTCTGAACTTAATTACGAATTTATTATTTACCAGATTTTCGGTTTCTGTTATGCAAACGTAAATATTTTATCTAATAATACTTGTGGGGCTTTAGTATGTCTCAAAAAATGCATTTACAGTGAAATCTTCACATTGAATTTTTGACTGTGACGCTGTAGCTACTTCGATTACTTAAGGGTAGGCATCTGTGAAAAATGCTAAAATCCAGAGTTTACATCGGAACTGCTTGAAATTTTGTCATTAGGTGGGGTACAGGGAATCTAGTTAAGCTTTCAAAATTCATATTTCTATAATAAATAGTTTTTTTTTCAAAAAAAAATTAGTGCTTTTTATAGTGTGATTTTTGTATGTTATATAAAATTTCCCAAGTCATACAGTTTTTCTTTTATAAACTTTAAATTTTCTCGAAAACCCATATTTCACAATCACTACATGTGGCAATGTTTGTTTACTTTCAAAAGTAAATTCCATCCTACTTTTCAGGATGGTAGGGACCAATATATGAATGATGGAATTTAATCATAATTATTAAGTGAAACTGAAAGCAGAAGTGTTCAGCCACAGAACATATATCTTAAATACATGTCCAATAGTTTCACAAACATCCAGAAGATATCCCTGCACGTTATCATACATAGTCTCTGGAATCAAACCGCGTAGTGAGAATTCCATCAATTTCTTTGCAGCGATATAGATCTAACGCGATATAGATGGCCATGCCCACACGCATACGGGCTTTTTTTTTTTTTTTACTTCATTTAAGTAAACTTGTGCGAACTGCTCTTAGCAATTATCAGCCAGATTTAAGAAAACTAAGAGTAAAAATGAACGCTCAAAGAGCACTTGTCAGAAGTAAACTCTCATTTCTTGATGTGTACCTGAACAATAATGCTCTGTGTACTGCAAAAAATAAATGTTCCTTTATTTGTTATAAAATGAAAATTTATCTTCATTTTATAAACCATTTTATACACGTATCTTACAAAGTGACTTGCTACGAATTAGCTTCATAAATTTTCGGCTCCCAAAATTAAGATTAATGGCCACTTCTGGGCTATTGTATGACAGATCCTTGGGAGGCAGCAATGAGATGGGAGCGCTCTAAAGAACTCGGGTGAGGGCGCGAGCTAGCGTCCCGCAGGGGAGGGGATCCGTCCCCTTCAGCCGCTTTAGTGCGGGCGCTGCGGACCCTTAGCACTCGTGGTACCTCTGACGTTACCAGAGGAACCTCGGGCCGAACTGCTGAGCCCCTCCCGTCGGGGAGTTGTTCGGATTGGGTTGGATTCGAGGGGGCAATGTGTTTCCGACACCCACGGGGAATTGGGTACCTCCGGCCAGGCTACGGCCGCCCGGAGGGGGTAGAGGGTTGCCTCATAAGTCCCGGGTACTAGCCTGCAGAGCTAGTAGAAGGTGTGCGAGATCACCAGGCGGCCCCACCGAGGTTTCCGGTAGTCTTCCCTGCTTTAGACGCGCGTAAATGGCGTATCTACTTCCATCCCGTCTTGACGTTGTTGTCAACGTGGCGGTTTTTTAAGAAATCAGGTATTGCCCTATGGATAGACCCCCAGAGTTATCCATCGCTCCCGGGTTGAGGAGGCCAGGGTCTTAAGACTTTTGGGTAGATCCTCTGCACTTAACTGTGTGGATTAGAGCTCCCCTCCTTGAGCTATAATGGCTGTATCTCGTATTCCGTAACTTTTAAATTTGGAATTTGCAATACCTTGCTTGCAGCGAACTTATAACCAAAATGGTGTAACTACGAAATTAACCTTTAAAAATAAAGGAGAGAACCATGAATAAGATTTTATACAGTTATGGCAGTGTCAGTGATAAATTATGGAGTGAAGCATGGACTGACAATAAAAAAGGTAATGGTTAACATACAAGCAGCAGAAATGAGATTTATAAGATGAGTCAAGCGCTGTACGATAGAAGGAACACTGGAACATATTACAACTGAGGCAATAAGAAGAGTTGAAATTACACCCATTATTAGAATAGAAAAATGTAGAAACAAATGGGTTGAATATCTCCACTTCATAAAAGAAGAAGGTATGCTCAAATAAGCCCTCTGTTACAAACCTAGGAGACGAACACAATTGGAAAGATCTCATAAAAATGGCTTCAACAGATATAGACTGGAATAAGCAAATGCCTAAATGATGAAAAAAGAGGAATTCGTAATCATTTTAATTGCAGTACCGAATTCATTTGTGTTTGTTGTTCTTTCCCTTAGCAAACTTTTTCTTTCACACAACTAACTTACAGAAGCAGAGGTCGGTAACTACAATCTTCAAAAGGTTTGCTGTCTGCCTCTGTGATTTGGTGGTCAACACGCTAATTTCCTATACAAGACGTCCCAGGTTTGATTCACGGTTTGAGGTTAGGAAAATTTCTTTAACCAAGATTATTCACATCCTACGTACAGTGGAAGTATAAATGTGAATGTTTAAACACAAAAACAAAAATGAACAAACGCGAAGTGAAACTCGGTAGTGGAAGAGTGAACATCATTGTTGAACAATTGTTTCAAAAACAAAGTCCCCCATATTATCTGGCCATTAAATGGAATGTGTAAATTGAAAAAATAAACAATATCTACTTCAAATTCAGGTAACTGCAATAGATGGCGGAGATAGTGAGTTATTTGATAGCTCGTCCTATACAGTGAAGAAGTCTTATCTATCTAAAATAATGTTATTTCAAAAGTTGCAAGAAATTGATTTATTGTTATACATCAGTTTTACATGCTTCGAGGTCTGAAATGGCAGCTCTTCTCTCATTTTCTTTATATACTTCGTATCATTCTGTGTAGTCCTCCATGTCACTTCATCGGAAATAACAGGACTAACTACACTGGATACACATTTTCTTTTAAGTAAAGGCGCCTTCGAATCAAAATAGTGCGAAGTTCTAACAAATTTGATGGTACAATATGTCCGTCAATTTAATTAGTTGGTAAAATGTAAGGAACTGGCTCAAAGCGACTCTCATTCTGATAGCTTTAATAATTTCTACCAAAACCACAAAGGAGGTATACAGGTTTCTCTTGAAACACGCGCCAGATAGCCGGCCGCTTCCACGAGATTGCTACACGAATACCTTCTGAAGTAGGTAGGAATGACGTTGCTTCACTAGATAACGCTAAATATTTTAAACATGTTACACAAGTATATTACGCTTAGCCTTTGTTGCTTGAAGTGTTCGAAATTACGCTCTTCTGCGTCCTTTCAAGTCTGTAATCTGATGAACACATTTTTTAACATTCGGTGAAAATTTTACACTGCATTTAATTCTACATGTTAAAAATAAAAAATACTTGTTCCCATAATGATTGCAAGCATTGTTATAAATAAATAATTTTATATTATGCCTGTCTCTAGTCGCAAATAGCTATTGTTGATGAAGCGGTTGGCAAGTCGTGGCGCCACAATGAGTTACTCCCTAGGTTTGGGTATCATCAAATTGATAGAGCCGCACCCTGGCTGAGTTGCTAGACTGCTTGGCTCTCACCAAGGCGGCCCGGATTCGATCCCAGCCGACCGCAAAGTGAGATTTGTGGTGGAGAAGAAGGCGTTGGGACAGGTGTTGTATTTGCGGGATCTCCGGTTTCCCCCGCCATCTTATTCCACCGGTGCTCCATCTTCATCTCATGTATCATGAGATGCATCATCTACATCTGACGCATGTAGTAAATGCGGGCGTTAAACACTGCGCATTTCAATTTCAACGTGAAAGTACTCCAGTCGAAGCCTTGGTGAACGGCTTGCTTAAGGAAACTTAATCGTGAAGGCCTGTCCTTTTATTACTCGTAGTTTAACTTAGACACTGATTTTCCCCGTTAAATTTAAACATTCTATTTTAAACTCGGTTTACTGTCGAGCACTGTTCTTCGATGTATAAGCAAACACAATGAATGGTTGTAAACATTACGGATTCACTTGTAACATTAAAACAGGCATTAAATGCTTTGTTTATTTGATAATGGTAACTAAATTGAGCAATTGTTGATCAAATGAATCAACAAGGCTGGTATCGCATTATACTTCTGGCCTTACTTCGCTGTATTTCTTATTCAATCGACACCTTTGCTTGGATCAGCAGTCAGCACACCATGTCGTTTCCATATCTTCCAATGTTAGAAATATATCCTTAGCATGACATAAAATATTTTGGACGTCATTCCAGAGCAATGTGCTTTACGGAATCCTATCGTTATAAACATATGGTTCCTGTATCCATATCTTTCATAACTGCCTCTTATGGTAAACGAGCCAATAATGTAATGAGATATTTCCTATAGCAATGGTGGAATATCAGTATTGCAAATTACCGTGGCTTGTAAGGAGAAGATGATCTTTTTTGATAAGTTTTCTCTAACCAACGAAGATCTAAAACTATCTGCATATTATTAAATATAGAGTAAATACGGTTTTAATTTGTAATTACTTACCACACTGCCCTAATAAAGGGCTACATCACAGTCCATAATATCTGTTCACTTCTCTTTCATACATGTAATTAGCTGTCTTATTTATCGGTTCAACACGCCAGTAGTGACAAATGAAATGCAGGAAGACATGAAGGCTCTATAAGACAAGATTGTATAAAATGATGCTTTCAGCTAGTATATAATTTTAATATGACTTTACGTACATTAAAATTGTTGCACGAACGATACAATGCAACGAACATTCACTCATGCCATAGTTACGATTAACCACTTCCTGCAAATCATATTAATATTATAAACGTTCAGTTTCACTATGTTTATTAGCATGATAAATACGCCATCTACCAAAAAGTAATTGTAACCCATGGTTGTGGCTCATTCTGCATGTCATTTGACTGCTGTGGCCTCTATGTGTTGCAGTAGGAAGTGATGTAGGAATGTGCAGTGAGCAAGAGAACCAGTTGTGAACGAGATCACGCGTGGTGCAGAGCTATCAGACTTTGATAAAGGCAAAATTGTGGGCTGCCACCTCAGTGGGCTTCTAACAGGACAATAACCGTTAAGATAAACAAGCCTAAATCAGCAGTAGCACTCGTCCTACTCAAGGTAAGGTCGATGGATATTGTGACAACGGTGAACGTTCAGGGCAACCGAAAACTCTGACCAAGAGAGATCGCCGAACCCTAAAACGTGAAAATGTAAAGAACAGAGCACAGCCGGTGGCTACCATCAAATAGGAGTTTCACGCAGCGACAAACTTGTCTGTTTCTATTAGAAAATTGCGAACAGAAGCCCCCAACTCGAATATTTTGGAAGAGCAGCAGCACAAAACTGCATATCACCAACACGAATAAAGCTCAGAGTCTCAAGTGGTGTTTGTTCTATCGTAACTGGACACTGGAGCAGTGGAAATCGGTTCTATAAAGTGTCGAGACTAGATTCACTTTATTTCGGTCTGATGGATGCGTATGGGTGTGGCGGCTACCAGGGGAACGGCTTTTGCCAGAGTGTATAGTGCTTACCAGGCAATTTGATGATGGCGGAGTAATGGTACTACGGTGTGGGACTACTAGTGGTTGTTCGTGGTACCCTAAACTCAGGCATCAATATCGGCCGCGCCGTGGCTGAGTGGTTAGACCGCTCGACTCTCACAAGATGACCCGGGTTCGAGGTGACAACTTGGTGCTTGGGGGGTTTTCTGCAGGATCTTCGGTTTCACCCGCCATGTCATTCCATCGGTGCTCCGTTTTCATCTCATGATTCATCAGTGTCACTGCCTGCGATGCTGCATGTACTAACCGCGGGCGTTAAACACTACACATTTCGGTACAAAAGTGAATCGAGAATATATTGACACATTGCTTCACTCACACTGTTTATTCACAGGACATGTTTCAAGAGCTCTTGCTCCTATCCTCAGCTGATACTCGATTAGTGTAAGTTGTAGTGGTTTCTTCTTTCTCCGTATTGTCAATAGATGGCGTGATGTACTTGTCAAAGATGTCCGCATAAATAAACAGTGTGAGTGAAGCAATGTGTCAATATATTCTCGATTCACTTTTGTACTAATTTGTGCTTCACTGTCCCTACGCTTCTTTCAAGTTTATACTTTGACTACACATTTCATTTAATTCTGGATAACGAATTGCTTCCTGTGTGGCGTTTTTGTGGAATGGACCCTTGTTACTTCCGGGGCGACAATGCTAGGTGCCATGTTTTGACGACTACTGCGCGGTGGTATGCAGACAATAATGTTCAACGGTTGGAGTGGCCTGCACAAAGTGCTGAACATTGAGCACCTCTGGGACGAATTGAATCGGCGAGTGAGGTCTCTGGAGATGCGGCCATATTCCTGTGACCGACTGACTGACATATTGCACTAGGAATGGCGACACAGCCCAGTGGAAGTCATACAAACTAGTAGAGAGGATACTGCTGTAATGGCAGCAAAAGGTGGTTCCACGAGATTCTGGAGGGGCAAAAATAACCACTTAAACATTTCAGACCAGTGCCCAATTACTTTTTGGTAGATAGCGCATTTCACATCTCAAAATATATTAAAACAATCCTGGCTAATGGTGGTGAGAAAATGTTCCCAATGCCAATAGATTCTACCGTGGAAGAAGGGGAAGACAATGGTAGGTTGACCAACACCGAGGAAACTGTAACACCCATATGAGCAAAGGCATGCAAATGTGTATGATATTCTGATTTTTATAAAATAAACAGTCTGATATTAATTTTTCACTAATTGCCTACACACGGTAACTCATATTATCAAAAGTTAACACCATTGCAGCCAGAGCAATAGTAAAATGCCGTAAGAAGAGCCTTAACATTCCCAGGTGATTGAAGTTATGGCTAGACATCGGACACGGTCATTGCATTTTGACTGGAAAATAGATCCACACAGGGTTTGAATTGTTTCACCACTTTATTCACAATTCAGTCAACACTGCAATTTACACGAGTGATTTTACTTCATTCCCGTTTGTTTTACTTTCGTTCGTTAAAATAGAAGGACAAATAGAATGCATTAAAATGCAGTCAAGAACCAAGAGTACTTTGACAAAATACTAGGAACAATTTAAGGAATTATCAGGACTCTAACCCTATCGTTCTTTACAGCTGAGACGCAACAATAAAGAATGGGGTCCGAAAAAGAAATTTACACACAGAGAAATTATTTTCAAATGTAAGACTTGAAAAAACGTGTTTTGAGATCCCTAAATAAAAAACCAGTTTTGGCGCGTCCATCAGAAGAGCATAGCTTAAAAATAAAATGGATGAATACAAAAATTTACATATAAATTCAGTACATATCTTCCAATTATGGATACAACTATTTTTGGGAGAGTACCGAAACTGCCCTTTGCATAGAAGAGTTTCCATCGAATTTCTATTTTGTTTTAAAAAAGACTGCAATTTGAATTAAAACTTTCATATGTAATGAATTTTCTGGAGATAGTCTTGAAGTCAAACTGTTTGGGAAGAAATGTTGTGTATTTTATAACAAACAAGCCTTAAAAGTTAAACGAAAACGTATTTCACAAAGATTTAAATCTCTTTAAGCACACAGTATGTTTAAGATAAATTTCTGTGCCATTTCTGAGTCACCTTATTTATTTGAATTAATCTTCTTTAAGTGTACGTCATTCAGTTGCTTCTCGCAGTCATGTAATTCCAAGATCAGTGAAAGGCGAATAGTTCTGACATTCCCCTATCGCTATCCCCTTTGTACCTATAACTAAACGTCTAACGAGGTTCTTAAAGTAAACTTTTATCTCAATTAACTTGAAGCAGACACAGATAGTCTGTACAAGTTATGTAAAAAGAATATGGATAGAGAACGCCTTATGAATTTAACAATCAAATTTTTAAAATGATTTTTGGGGATTCGCAGGGCCTCCAAAAGTTTGTTTCAGGTGAAATCCTAAATTGAATTTTGAGTGACTCCCTCTGTCTTCTGTATGTAAGTGGCAGAGAAAGAGAAAATATAATTATTTTTCAATGATTTTGTTTAGGATAAATGGAGATTGTTCATTTAATTAAATTTTTAGTTAACTTGCAACAATATAAGGATCAAAAATAGTTTACAGACCAGCATCAAATTACTGTCCAGCAACGCAGTAAAGGTCCCTGAAAGGAATGTGCTTCCTTAAATAGTGGGATAAGGACAGCGAATGTGTCTGACAGAGAACGCATGCTACACAAGGAACAGAACCGTCAAAAACCATATGCGCCCTATTCACTCTGTGCACTAAAACCGAGAAGATTCATTCACAAAAGCAGAAGCCGTCAGAATGTTTTTGAATGGTCTGTAACTGTACTGACATGGGGTGTCATAAGCCTATCCAGGGAGGGTGGGGGAACCTTCTCCAACCCCCCTGCGTCTCAGGCTCCGGAGACTTTCTCTCCTGTGGAGGACAGTAAGAGTGCATTCAACTATGTTTCTATGGTTGAACAAAGATTCCTGATAATGTTAATATAGTTTTAAAAGATGCTTTAACCTGGCTACCGTCAGTTAGTTACCTATTTATGCAAACATCGAGGAAAAAATCACTTTTTCCTCCTTGCTTGCTAACTATATAATATTGAAACTGTAAAGCTTTCCTTCGTCCAATAAAGCGTAAAATGTTGGCAATATTTACATGTAAAATAAACAGAAATTCCATTTTATAAGAACTCATGGAGACCAGGCAGTGCTGCTTCTTTGTTACATACTCAAATTCTTCATATGAAGCACAATACACATGTATAAGCTATTAGTTTTCTAGTCTATATTTTACATTTCATAACATGATATATAAACAAATTATAGGATACATATTTCGTTACCATTAGGACCCAAACAAGATGAAAAATTTAGTAAGAGATACTTGGTTTTACAATTCACATCATTGTGTACTAGATGTCACTGGTGGTGTAGCAATCAAAGCATAAATCCGTACGCAATACATTTGTTGCGGCTGTATTGTATCACAAAATGTGCGGTACATTCAGTCTACAATCTTTATGATGTAATAAAATTTAGTGCTTTTTCGTGTCCGTGGTGAAAATTGTAAGACTTGAGTCGGCCGAAAAGCCGTCAACATTCCTTCTTTGACATAAAAGCAAAAAAGGTTTCCACACATTTTTAAGGGGAAACCGTAAATGTTAGCTTTTACCTACATGCGCACTCTAACTGGTAGGCTCGTGGTGAGTCCTTTATAATGTCGATGTGCATTTGTATTTGGTAGGGCTTGACCAAAGATATAGTTAGTAACACAGTTGTAGGATGGTTATTTTAAATGTTGGCTGATAGTAAGGATAATAAGAACGTAGCGCTAATCCTTAAGGTTGTGCCTTTTCAGAGATAGCTTCCTTGACCCTGCTCCGCTGGTATCTGCTAGGTCCTAAAGTAGTTGTATTAAAATTTTGAGTGGTCACACCTATGAAGAGGGATGACTTCTTACTTCAATTAAGTGCTATTGGCTAGTTTAGTGCTTTCTCACATGAAACCCCGTTAACGCCTTTTTGGGTTCTCTAGATAAGTAGTCTTCCTAATCTCTGTTTCATATAACCTTGCCCCGCTGACATGTATCACTCCGCGTGCAACTACCTTCCCCCTCACCATAATTGGCTTATGCTTTCGCGCCATAGGCCATAGGCGGTGCCTTCTCGTCACATTTAAACCAGCAGTAAACGTCACAATAATTGCCAGGAAGATAGAAACTGAGCAAGTTGAAACTGAATGAATGAGCAATGAAACTGAAACAAGTTTATAATGAAAGGCCTTCGGCCTTTTCCACTGGGATTTTTTAAAACCAGCACACATACCTTGCAAAAATGCTTGTCTTTCAGTCTTAAAAGTCGTGTCACACCATTCTTGTCGTGTGTCCTTCACCCACCCAAGTCTCGTCAAGGTAGTATATTTTGTGATTTGTATCCTGGTACAGTCTGATTGTCCTTAAATAACGTCTTCGCCACACAGCAATATCACCCCTGGAGTGATAAGCTTTCCTGTTGTCTCAATTCTATGTCGCGATGTTCCTACGCATCTAACACACCTGTAAGTTCAGAGCACAGCTGCTCGACTTCTCTCACTGACAAAGACGGATTCTTTTCTGTGAGTGCATTAAACACATGCAACACAATTCTTTTTTCGCTGCTTTGTAAAGGTTTTCCCTTGCGATGCTTCAGCGAAAACCTGGTGGTAGACTCTGTCATTATACTTATAATAAGTACACGCGCAATAAACGAACAATAAAATAATTTAGCTCACGCATTCGGCACAACACAGCTTCGAACGGCGATATATGACTAATCCAGTTCAAAACAAGGTCAGTGATAAAAGTCATATAAACAAATATGTCATCACCACCGCTAAATCACGAGCTATCGTGTCATGTGCTTGAGAGCAAAGTAACCTACTCTTTACTTCGTTTAAGAATTAACAAGCATTTTAGATAAATCAACTCTATTGCGTAATATACTTAATTAAAACAGTTACGAAAATATAAATTTGAGAATTCTCTTCCAACATTTAAAGATATATCACCATGTTAAATAACGAACTAATTATTACCGCACAACAGTCTATACTGCAATAGCAGCCAATGAGAGGTGCTAAGGTCACGTGACCGTTAAGAAATACGGGGCAAGCTAATGTGAAACAAGGATTAGAGTCTGAAAAGAGTGTTCTCATGGCTGGTAAATCTCGTTTAGAAATGTACAGCCCATCTAATCACGCACAGGTGGTTCGGAGTTTCTTATCTTAGCCTCATTGAGAAACGACAGTGGACAAAATAACATCTACTGAGTCTGCTTCCATGCCTCATACCTCACAGGTATCATAAGTATATGTTTGGTAACTTATGTAGCACACCTAATGCGAAAAATAGCACGCAGTATACTCCTGTATTTAAAAGTGAACTTTCAGCTGCCGGTATGTGTTTAAATCACTGCCCTGAATACTTGTTCTTAGGAACTATGTGTACTTGCACATATTATAACACTTACTAGGCATTTCGAAACGTTGCGCTTTTAGATGGCCTAAGAAATATGATCAAAATATATTATACAGGAATGGAAATTAGCAAATAAGGCTATTTATCAATGAATTAACAAGCAAAGTGTAAGAAGGCAAATTGAAATCGCCTATATTGACTTTGTTTTATGAAGACCTGGACGAGTATGAAGAGAATTACGTATATGCCTCTCTACTTTCCGCTGGGGCGGGTTTTCTCCGGGACCTCCGGTTTCCCCCGCCGTCTCATTCCACAGGTGCTCCATCTTCATCTCATGTATCATCAGTGTCACCGCCTGCGGTGCCGTATATAGTAAAAGCGGGGATTAAACACTACACATTTCATTTCTTGTATCTCCAACAGCATTTAACTATGTTGTTTGTACCTTTTTAAGACGAACGCTGCAGTTCAATAGGAACAATAAATTTAATTGGCTGGAAAATGCCTCACAGACGTCACAGTTGTCACTGTGCATCGAAAACTATTTTAGTGGCAAGTTTGAAAAGATATAGAGAAGTCGACTATACAAGTAATCATTAGGAGTGGTGATTTTTTGCAAATGCGATATAGCGCGATAAAGTGCGAAATTGACTTAAAATGCGATATAAATGCGAAATCGAAGATTTTCCCAAGTAATTATTTTCTCCCAGTGCTTTTTCTTCTGGAAACTTTAAGTGAAGATTCTGTAGAACCTTTGCATGTTTAGAAAGTTATAAAGTAAGTGACCACTCTTCTGGAATGTGGAAAGCAACCCTTCCCACTAAATTAGCCTATTGTTCCATCATTGTCCATATGAGATATGTTTGGTACTGAAGCGAGTTCAGTTGTTTTACAAAAGGAGACCACTCTTAGGACGCCTAATGACTGTCATAAATCTATGTTCACAAACCAGTTAACGAAACATTTCAATCCTTGTCTCTGAAAACCAATAGTAATCCCAATTTTTAGGAAGTGATAAACACGTGTTAGTTCCAGTTGGAGTTTCCAGTTTCCAAAGTTCCGATTTTCATAGTTCTGTTCGGTTTTACGAGCAACTTTCATTCATTCTATGTGTAGGTCAATTCAGTAAGTGCGAGGCTAATTTTGTGCATTTTGTTTTTATTGTGCTAGTTTTACATCAGTATGCATTTATCTTTTTGTGTTATGCAGTATGCTTTAGTCTGCATCAACTTGTTCTATATTTCTGTGTATTGCTTTAACCTATATTAATGTAAAATAAATTGATACTTTATGCACTTTTAACTCACTGTCATTAATAGCACTCCATACATGTGTTTTATATATCATATAAATAATGCTAATATTCATAATTTTAAAAAATTAACGCAAATTTAACTTTCTATAATGCTCTAAATTGCAAATGTATAAATGCTATAAAATGCTAAATGTAAAAATCAAAATGCTAAATTTCTAATTTCAAAATGCTAAATATCACAACCCCTAGTCATCATACATTAAATAATGTGTATCAAAGAAGTTGCAGCTAACCTTCTCGGTGTAACTAACATCTTGAAACGCGTTAAACGAACTGAAAAGAAAAATTAACTGTTTTAGATGCAAGTGGGAGTTTTATGTGTTCCAAACAGCACGTCGTTATGGCATTTACTTACAACGAAACACATCCTTTCTAATTCTAAGAAGCGTGCTTTCTTATTGCGGCATTCCCCGGCAAACAGGGCGATAGAAATTATTGGGTTAAAAAGGAAGTATTTTTATTTAACAAGGTGCAAAAGAAATTACACCAAATTACACGGTACCAAAGAGTATTATTTAACCTCCATAAACAGCTCACTAACACTTCATAAATTTTAATCAAGTTGGTTGGGAGTATGATTGCTTACTGCGATAGTCCTGCAAATATCTATCTTCCAGATTTCATACCAGGCTACGAGATGATTACCGGGTGACAAGTTCTACTTCAGCAGCTTTAAGTGGGTAATTTTTGAAAGCGTCATATATGCCAGAAGCTACTCCAAGTTTGGCAAGAGTTGCGTGAAATACCTGAAGGATATTTAACGTGCCATTTATATTCACTACATGATAACATATATTGGCATGTTGTGGACCATATGATCCGGGAATTGAAACCTGTTTTCCGATTACTGAAGCTCTCTTACCATAGCTTACATCTATAATTATTTAAGTGGTTATTTTTTGTTAATTTTTGAAAGACGAGAAAACAGAAACCACACTGTCGCTATTTTATATTATATAATGCCTTTTAAACAAATTTAGTGCGGAACACTATTTTCTACCGTATTACTTCAGAAATATTATTAAAATATCTTTCAGATATTAATCAAAGTTAACCAATTCAAAATTAACCAATAACATTACTCGAACTTAGGCAACGTGTTCTAAAATTCCCTTTTCACACTTCCAGAAATTGTAATGATAAGCAAAAGGTCTCTGACCCATTCATATAGCTTTCTTCACTAACTCTTCTACAACAACTAGTCTTATATTTAACTATTTGTTAATCGAGATAAACGTTCAATTCCACCTTTACACTTATCTACGTAGGTATAATAACCATACAGAAGATTAAAGCGATAATAATACTTTTAAAAGCTTGTAGCAACGTAATTGTTTTGAAATGTAATGTTCTTTGCAAGACCACCAGACAAAAAAAATACAATAGGGCGTAACGGTTCAAATACTTATAAGTGAATTTTGAACGAAGACATTCTGTTGCATAAATTGCACTATTACATTAATAGACTTTTTAAAATTTGTCTTTACAGAATTGACCACTAATATTAGCTCTGAACCAAACTGTATACGTTGACGAAGAGATGAAGTGCCAAGCAGGAAAGGTTGTAGTTTACTCACTGGCCAATGATACTCCCTTGTATATGGTTTTGTTTACAATTCCTTTGAGTATGCCTTAGGTGTATATATATATATATATTCTATATATATATATATAGAATACATACCTTAAGATGTATCTAAATATGCCTCCTCTCTCTCTGTCTAAAAATCCCCCTCCATAATAAAATGTTTAAATGACTCGAATCTAACGATGCCTCGAATTTGCAAGACTCTACTGTAACTACTTAAAGTTAAGGAGAAGATGGACTCTGGAGTAGAAACTTCCCTAAAACCAGAGAGCCGCCACAGCGAATTCCGTGGGTGTTTCCATTAGGACAGTACTTGGTTATCTTAAAAAGCTTCCCCCTTAAAGGAGGAAGTGGATACGCCACTTTTGCGCGTAGGCCCATTTGGGAAGGTTACTGGAAAACTCGCTCGGGCATCCGGTGTTCCAGCACACCTTGCTACCAGCTATCCAGGCTAGCACCGGTGTGCCCCTCAAACCGTACTAGACGACGTAAACAGTGCCCATGAGTGTCGGGAACCAACTGCCCCGTCGATACCAACCCAATCTGAACTCCCTTATGGGAGGGTGTAGCTACTTAAAAAATGAAAAACATACAAGTATTTGAAAATTCAAACCAATAGCAATAGCATCTCATAAATTGTTAAGACCACAAGATTGTGACTTAAGCGGCCATTTAAAGTAACTACAAAATACTCTAACAACAGAGATGGCATCGTACGTTATTACGAAAAAACTCAAGAGATATAACGATTTTTTCTCTAAATATATAACGCTTCTAAAGCGTGGTTTGTAAAGCATGATTTTATTAAAAACCTTCATGTATCATCTGGAAAATGTAAAACTTAGATATGTTTGGTTTTATCCGACTTCTCATTTTAATTATGCAGTCCACAGATAAAAACGCACACACAGACTTATCTAAAATATTTGTTTTACCTATTTATTCATGTGTATCTCCAGGAAGAGATCTATAGTTATCGAATTGTTAGTTGCAACGCAATATTTACACTACTTAAGAAATTAATCATCATATACAATTCGAATGAGACAGTACTTGTCTGTTCCGAAACCAAGAAATTTACACTGATCCTTCCACTTCTTTCTAAGTCGTCCGATATTTCTTCTTCCTTAGGGTTTGTATTCACAAAGTTCTTTAGGGATGTGGCCTTTCTTCGTCCTTGTCATATGCTCATGCCATTTATTGCTATACTGATCTATCGCTTGCAGTATTTCTTCAATACCTAACTGTTCTCGGATTTCCTGGTTTTTTTTTTTTTTTTTTTTTTTTTTTTTTTGTGATCTTGCAGTCGGAAACCTGCCAATGGTCTTAACAATCTAATTTTTCTGCTTCAATAGTTTTGCCAAACTAGTAGTTAATATTCAGGTTTCTGTACCGTGAAGTAACATAGGCACGGCCAACACTATAAAATTTAAGAATCGGCTCTTGCTTTACTTTTTAAACAGTGATCTTTTTATTGTGCCCACCATTTGCTGTAACTTACATAATTTTTTCTCGGGGTCCTTAGAGTACAAGTAAGAAATGTCAAAACCAAGAAAATTAAAAAGAGGGGCTTCATCAAGTACTGAATTATCAATCTTCCTTAATTGAAATAAGTAAGAAGCAAATAAATTGTAATCAGTTTCGACCTGATAAAAAGGTATTTAATACAAATGTCTTCCCAATTACGATTTTAGCTCTAGATGTTCCGGTCCACAAACTTTATGACTTTAGTTTTCTTTGCAGAGATATTTAAATGGTAGGAGTTTCCCATTCCAAAAAACAACCAGACAGTCCTTTGTAAGTTGTTCTCCGTTTCTGCAAACACAACCTGATCGCGTGCAAAAGCGAGTGCATTTAAAAAACCTTGTTAAATCTAAAATTACAAATCAGCTGTTCTTGCCAGATTTTAGCTACGTCATTTTTATGATTATTAAACAACGCAGATGATAAAAGACACCCTTGTCTTACTCCTTGGTAAACATATTTCCTTATTTTGAGCATTGCATTACACTTTATTTTTGTATTATTGTTGATATTCAAACTCTGTACCGCTCTTATTAAATGCTTAGGCACCCCATATCTCTTCATTACATCCCAGAATTTTGATTGAATGACTCTGTCAAACGCCTTCTCATAGTCTATAAAAGCCATAAATATAGAAAATTGTATTTGCGATGTTCTTTTTTTCAATGATCTGGCTCAATGAAAAAAAACGCTCTGTTTTCTTCTTGGTCTAAAGCCATTCTGTTCAACAATAAATATGTATGCCCCAATCCCATGGCTATTATCTTTGCATATATTTTATATCCGCAATTTAAAGACTAATGCCTCTATAACTTTTGCGGTCATTATAGTTTCCTTTTTTAAATACTGTAATTACTACTGCACTTTGCCAGCATTCTGGAACATATCCTATACTCCTATACTCCAAATATTACAAAGGCGGAGTTTTAAGTTCTGAGATGCATAGGTACTTAAAAAGTTCTACATTAATATTGTCTTCACCTGAGCCTTTTCTATTCTTCATGGACTTTAATGTTTCTTCCAATATTCTTCATATGTTATAGGATTACATTTTCATCTGCTATAGCTGTCAGTGTATTTTCTTTTTTAAATTAATAATATACATTAATAATTATTCTGTAAAACAGAAAGGGAACACTTTTCATATAGCTATGAACTAACCGCGGCTGAAACCATAAATTAGTTGATTCCTCCTTCCCCAGTCTCGCCAAAGCATGCATCGAGCTCAAAATTGATTTCGGTGTTTGCGTGATGCAAATATATTACTTTATATTACAGTATTGCCACAAAAAGAGCATATTACAGAAAATAATATTTATGTAAAATGTTTCATATTTTTGTAAAATCATAAGGCGATTTTAACAGAATTCTTAGATGTGTGCCCTCCAATCATTAAAGTCCCGAGAAAACCTGTAAGTCAATTTAGCGAAACTAATTCAATTCTTAATAGCGGAGTGTGGAGTGGCGCATTGCTGATGAGGAGAAAGTAGGTGACTTTGAAGAACGATTAGAAGATCTTCCTCAACATTCTCTATCACGACTTGGAGGAATAAACTACAATTTCAGTATACTCAGACTGGAAGATTACAAAAAGATTGAAAATTTCGTGCCGTTAAAATCAATAATAAAATTAAAACCATGAAAAGCATTAGAATGCGTAAATTATAATAACATTTTCAAAGTAATAAATACTTTTCCATTAATTTTACTGTTGTAACTTCATTTTTAAAAAACTAATTTATTACATTCACGTGACGTACTCTGCCATCTAACACTTGACCCGCCTCAGTAGCGGGGTGGTAGAGTGTCTGCCTCACGTTCAAGAGGTCCCGAGTTCGAATCTCGGTCAGGGTGAGCTACCTGGATAAGGTTTTTTTCCGGAGTTTTCCCTTATCCTGATAGACGAATGTCGGGTAACTCTAAGCTCTATGGACCCTGGGCTCATTTGAGCATCATTTCACCCATTCCATTCATCGTCCGATATGACTTAACGTTGGAGGACGTAAATTATAAACAAAAAACAAAAACAAAATCTAACACTTATTACGGATATATTGTGGCAATCACATGTGATTTAGTGTGGCAGGTATGGCTTGAAGTGGACTTCCCGGTCCAAGCATAATAGTTCTGGACTGAAAGTTTCTCCAAAGCGGGCGGTAGTAGAGGCTCCTGGTAGCTTACTGACGCTTCGGGGAGGAACTAAGTGTAAGTGTGGATCGCCCTCTTTGATGATGATGATGATGATGATGATGATGATGATGATGATGATGATGATGATGATGATGATGATGATGATGATGATGATGATGATGATGATGATGATGATGATGATGATGATTTATAAATAAGGGCGCTCAGCTCCATGGTCATCAGCGCCCTTTCAAAAACTGTACTTTATTTTTCTATTTCTTACTTTTACTGTACTTTCTATAATCTTAACTTCAACTTTGCTTTGGCTTTGCAATGGCTCCGCTTTGGCTCTGCTTTGGCTTTGATCTGGCTGGCACTGCTCTGGCTGCGCTTTAGCTCTGCTTTGGCTTTGCGTTGGCTATGCTTGGTTTGCTCTTGCTTTGCTCTGCCTTTGCTCTTGCTCCGCTTTGGCTTTGCTTTAGCTTTGCTCTAACTCCACTTTGGCTTTGCTTTGGCTTTGCTGTGGGTTTGCTCTGGCTCCGCTCTGGCTTCTCTCCGGCTTCGATCCTAACTTCACCCTAAATTCACTCTAACTTGGCTCTGGTTTGGCTCCGGCTCCCGTTTCGGTCACGCTCTGGCTTCGCTTGGCCTCACTGGAACCTCACTTTAACTTCATTCTAAATTCACTCTATCTTGGCTCTGGCTTGGCCCCGGCTCCCGTTTCGGTCACGCTCTGGCTTCGCTTGGCCTCACTGGAACCTCACTTTAACTTCATTCTAAATTCACTCTATCTTGGCTCTGGCTTGGCTCCGGCTCCCGTTTCGGTCACGCTCTGGCTTCGCTTGGCCTCACTGGAACCTCACTTTAACTTCACCCTAAATTCACTCTATCTTGGCTCTGGCTTGGCTCCGGCTCCCGTTTCGGTCACGCTCTGGCTTCGCTTGGCCTCACTGGAACCTCACTTTTACTTCACCCTAAATTCACTCTAACTTGGCTCTGGCTTGGCTCTGGCTCCCGTTTCGGTCACGCTCTGGCTTCGCTCTGGCCTCACTGGAACCTCACTCTAACTTCAACCTAAATTCACTCTAACTTGGCTCTGGCTTGGCTCCGGCTCCCGTTTCGTTCACGCTCTGGCTTCGCTCTGGCCTCACTGGAACCTCACTCTAACTTCATTCTAAATTCACTCTAACTTTGCTCTGGCTTGGCTCTGGCTTGGCTCTGGCTAGGCTCCGGCACACCTTCGGTCCCGCTCAGGCTTCGCTCTGGCCTCACTCTAACTTCATTACTTAACTTGACTCCGGCTTCGCTCCGGCTTGGCTCTGGCTGGGTTCCGGCCCCACTTCAGTCCCGGACTGACTTTGCTCTGGCTTCTCTCCGCTCTCACTACAACTTCATTCTGTAACTCAGCTCTGGCTTGGCTCTGGCCTCACTCCGGCTTTACCCCAACCTCACTCTAACTTCACCCTAAATTCACCCTAACTTGGCTCTGGCTAGGCTCCGACTCCCATTTCGGTCCCGCTCTGGCCTCACTGGAACCTCACTCTAACTTCATTCTAAATTCACTCTAACTTGGCTCTGGCTTGGCTCTGGCTTGGCTCTGGCTTGGCTCTGGCTCCCGTTTCGGTCCCGCTCTGCTTCGCTCTGGCCTCATTGGAACCTCACTCTAACTTCATTCTAAATTCACCCTAACTTGGCTCTGGCTAGGCTCTGGCTTGGCTCTGGCTTGGCTCTGGCTTGGCTCTGGCTCCCATTTCGGTCCCGCTCTGCTTCGCTCTGGCCTCATTGGAACCTCACTCTAACTTCATTCTAAATTCACCCTAACTTGGCTCTGGCTTGGCTCTGGCTCCCGTTTCGGTCCCGCTCTGCTTCGCTCTGGCCTCATTGGAACCTCACTCTAACTTCATTCTAAATTCACCCTAACTTGGCTCTGGCTAGGCTCCGACTCCCATTTCGGTCCCGCTCTGGCCTCACTGGAACCTCACTCTAACTTCATTCTAAATTCACTCTAACTTGGCTCTGGCTTGGCTCTGGCTCCCGTTTCGGTCCCGCTCTGCTTCGCTCTGGCCTCATTGGAACCTCACTCTAACTTCATTCTAAATTCACCCTAACTTGGCTCTGGCTAGGCTCCGACTCCCATTTCGGTCCCGCTCTGGCCTCACTGGAACCTCACTCTAACTTCATTCTAAATTCACTCTAACTTGGCTCTGGCTTGGCTCTGGCTCCCGTTTCGGTCCCGCTCTGCTTCGCTCTGGCCTCACTGGAACCTCACTCTAACTTCATTCTAAATTCACTCTATCTTGGCTCTGGCACACCTTCGGTCCCGCTCTGCTTCGCTCTGGCCTCACTGGAACCTCACTCTAACTTCATTCTAAATTCACTCTATCTTGGCTCTGGCACACCTTCGGTCCCGCTCTGCTTCGCTCTGGCCTCACTGGAACCTCACTCTAACTTCATTCTAAATTCACTCTAACTTGGCTCTGGCTTGGCTCTGGCTTGGCTCTGGCTTGGCTCTGGCTTGGCTCTGGCTTGGCTCTGGCTTGTCTCTGGCTCCCGTTTCGGTCCCGCTCTGCTTCGCTCTGGCCTCATTGGAACCTCACTCTAACTTCATTCTAAATTCACCCTAACTTGGCTCTGGCTAGGCTCTGGCTTGGCTCTGGCTTGGCTCTGGCTTGGCTCTGGCTCCCGTTTCGGTCCCGCTCTGCTTCGCTCTGGCCTCATTGGAACCTCACTCTAACTTCATTCTAAATTCACCCTAACTTGGCTCTGGCTTGGCTCTGGCTCCCGTTTCGGTCCCGCTCTGCTTCGCTCTGGCCTCATTGGAACCTCACTCTAACTTCATTCTAAATTCACCCTAACTTGGCTCTGGCTAGGCTCCGACTCCCATTTCGGTCCCGCTCTGGCCTCACTGGAACCTCACTCTAACTTCATTCTAAATTCACTCTAACTTGGCTCTGGCTTGGCTCTGGCTCCCGTTTCGGTCCCGCTCTGCTTCGCTCTGGCCTCATTGGAACCTCACTCTAACTTCATTCTAAATTCACCCTAACTTGGCTCTGGCTAGGCTCCGACTCCCATTTCGGTCCCGCTCTGGCCTCACTGGAACCTCACTCTAACTTCATTCTAAATTCACTCTAACTTGGCTCTGGCTTGGCTCTGGCTCCCGTTTCGGTCCCGCTCTGCTTCGCTCTGGCCTCACTGGAACCTCACTCTAACTTCATTCTAAATTCACTCTATCTTGGCTCTGGCACACCTTCGGTCCCGCTCTGCTTCGCTCTGGCCTCACTGGAACCTCACTCTAACTTCATTCTAAATTCACTCTAACTTGGCTCTGGCTTGGCTCTGGCTTGGCTCTGGCTTGGCTCTGGCTTGGCTCTGGCTCCCGTTTCGGTCCCGCTCTGCTTCGCTCTGGCCTCATTGGAACCTCACTCTAACTTCATTCTAAATTCACCCTAACTTGGCTCTGGCTAGGCTCTGGCTTGGCTCTGGCTTGGCTCTGGCTTGGCTCTGGCTCCCGTTTCGGTCCCGCTCTGCTTCGCTCTGGCCTCATTGGAACCTCACTCTAACTTCATTCTAAATTCACCCTAACTTGGCTCTGGCTTGGCTCTGGCTCCCGTTTCGGTCCCGCTCTGCTTCGCTCTGGCCTCATTGGAACCTCACTCTAACTTCATTCTAAATTCACCCTAACTTGGCTCTGGCTAGGCTCCGACTCCCATTTCGGTCCCGCTCTGGCCTCAAAGGAACCTCACTCTAACTTCATTCTAAATTCACTCTAACTTGGCTCTGGCTTGGCTCTGGCTCCCGTTTCGGTCCCGCTCTGCTTCGCTCTGGCCTCATTGGAACCTCACTCTAACTTCATTCTAAATTCACACTAACTTGGCTCTGGCTAGGCTCCGACTCCCATTTCGGTCCCGCTCTGGCCTCACTGGAACCTCACTCTAACTTCATTCTAAATTCACTCTAACTTGGCTCTGGCTTGGCTCTGGCTCCCGTTTCGCTCCCGCTCTGCTTCGCTCTGGCCTCACTGGAACCTCACTCTAACTTCATTCTAAATTCACTCTATCTTGGCTCTGGCACACCTTCGGTCCCGCTCTGCTTCGCTCTGGCCTCACTGGAACCTCACTCTAACTTCATTCTAAATTCACTCTATCTTGGCTCTGGCACACCTTCGGTCCCGCTCTGCTTCGCTCTGGCCTCACTGGAACCTCACTCTAACTTCATTCTAAATTCACTCTAACTTGGCTCTGGCTTGGCTCTGGCTTGGCTCTGGCTTGGCTCTGGCTTGGCTCTGGCTCCCGTTTCGGTCCCGCTCTGCTTCGCTCTGGCCTCATTGGAACCTCACTCTAACTTCATTCTAAATTCACCCTAACTTGGCTCTGGCTAGGCTCTGGCTTGGCTCTGGCTTGGCTCTGGCTTGGCTCTGGCTCCCGTTTCGGTCCCGCTCTGCTTCGCTCTGGCCTCATTGGAACCTCACTCTAACTTCATTCTAAATTCACCCTAACTTGGCTCTGGCTAGGCTCTGGCTCCCGTTTCGGTCCCGCTCTGCTTCGCTCTGGCCTCATTGGAACCTCACTCTAACTTCATTCTAAATTCACCCTAACTTGGCTCTGGCTAGGCTCCGACTCCCATTTCGGTCCCGCTCTGGCCTCACAGGAACCTCACTCTAACTTCATTCTAAATTCACTCTAACTTGGCTCTGGCTTGGCTCTGGCTCCCGTTTCGGTCCCGCTCTGCTTCGCTCTGGCCTCATTGGAACCTCACTCTAACTTCATTCTAAATTCACCCTAACTTGGCTCTGGCTAGGCTCCGACTCCCATTTCGGTCCCGCTCTGGCCTCACTGGAACCTCACTCTAACTTCATTCTAAATTCACTCTAACTTGGCTCTGGCTTGGCTCTGGCTCCCGTTTCGGTCCCGCTCTGCTTCGCTCTGGCCTCACTGGAACCTCACTCTAACTTCATTCTAAATTCACTCTATCTTGGCTCTGGCACACCTTCGGTCCCGCTCTGCTTCGCTCTGGCCTCACTGGAACCTCACTCTAACTTCATTCTAAATTCACTCTAACTTGGCTCTGGCTTGGCTCTGGCTTGGCTCTGGCTTGGCTCTGGCTTGGCTCTGGCTCCCGTTTCGGTCCCGCTCTGCTTCGCTCTGGCCTCATTGGAACCTCACTCTAACTTCATTCTAAATTCACCCTAACTTGGCTCTGGCTAGGCTCCGACTCCCATTTCGGTCCCGCTCTGGCCTCACTGGAACCTCACTCTAACTTCATTCTAAATTCACTCTAACTTGGCTCTGGCTTGGCTCTGGCTCCCGTTTCGGTCCCGCTCTGCTTCGCTCTGGCCTCATTGGAACCTCACTCTAACTTCATTCTAAATTCACCCTAACTTGGCTCTGGCTAGGCTCCGACTCCCATTTCGGTCCCGCTCTGGCCTCACTGGAACCTCACTCTAACTTCATTCTAAATTCACTCTAACTTGGCTCTGGCTTGGCTCTGGCTCCCGTTTCGGTCCCGCTCTGCTTCGCTCTGGCCTCACTGGAACCTCACTCTAACTTCATTCTAAATTCACTCTATCTTGGCTCTGGCACACCTTCGGTCCCGCTCTGCTTAGCTCTGGCCTCACTGGAACCTCACTCTAACTTCATTCTAAATTCACTCTATCTTGGCTCTGGCTCCCGTTTCGGTCCCGCTCTGCTTCGCTCTGGCCTCACTGGAACCTCACTCTAACTTCATTCTAAATTCACTCTAACTTGGCTCTGGCTTGGCTCTGGTTCCCGTTTCGGTCCCGCTCTGGCTTCGCTCTGGCCTCACTGGAACCTCACTCTAACTTCATTCTAAATTCACTCTAACTTGGCTCTGGCACACCTTCGGTCCCGCTCAGGCTTCGCTCTGGCCTCACTCTAACTTCATTACTTAACTTGACTCCGGCTTCACTCCGGCTTGGCTCTGGCTGGGTTCCGGCCCCACTTCGGTCCCGGACTGACTTTTCTCTGGCTTCTCTCCGCTCTCACTACAACTTCATTCTGTAACTCAGCTCTGGCTTGGCTCTGGCCTCGCTCCGGCTTTACCACAACCTCACTCTAACTACACTCTAAATTCAGCCTAACTTGGCTCTGGCTAGGCTCCGGCACACCTTCGGTCCCGCTCAGGCTTCGCTCTGGCCTCACTCTAACTTCATTACTTAACTTGACTCCGGCTTCACTCCGGCTTGGCTCTGGCTGGATTCCGGCCCCACTTCGGTCCCGGACTGACTTTTCTCTGGCTTCTCTCCGCTCTCACTACAACTTCATTCTGTAACTCAGCTCTGGCTTGGCTCTGGCCTCGCTCCGGCTTTACCACAACCTCACTCTAACTACATTCTAAATTCACTCTAACTTGGCTCTGGCTAGGCTCCGGCACACCTTCGGTCCCGCTCAGGCTTCGCTCTGGCCTCACTCTAACTTCATTACTTAACTTGACTCCGGCTTCACTCCGGCTTGGCTCTGGCTGGGTTCCGGCCCCACTTCGGTCCCGGACTGACTTTTCTCTGGCTTCTCTCCGCTCTCACTACAACTTCATTCTGTAACTCAGCTCTGGCTTGGCTCTGGCCTCGCTCCGGCTTTACCACAACCTCACTCTAACTACACTCTAAATTCAGCCTAACTTGGCTCTGGCTAGGTTCCGGCCCCGCTCCGGTCTAGCTCTGGTCTAGCTCTGGCCTCACACTAACTTCATTCCCCAACCCAACTGAGGCTTGGCTCTGGTTTCGCTCTGGTTTCGCTCTGGCTTGGCTCCGGTCACCACTCCGGTCCCGCTCTGGCTTGGCTCTGCATTTGCTTAGGTTCCACTCTGGCTCCATTCTGGCTTTGCTTTGGCTTTGGTTTGACTATAATTGTTTGGACGTTTGGCATTAGCTCTCTCACCACTCAGAAGCACCCAATCGAGAGATTTGGCTCAGGACCCTGGGATCGCCAATTCCCGTACCTACCTCAGTGGGCCCCTGGGGGGACCGCCCTCTTTAGTTGTGAAAATCTGAATTTAGAAATGCTTTACATGCCTAGTCATGTTAAGAAATACGCAAGTAGAATTTTTTTGAACAAAATTATTGACACCAAGAATCCTCTGACAAGAAGCATCGTTCTAAAGCAAGAAAACATCATATACATTATCGAAAACTAGTTGATGACTAGGTTTAAAAGTTTATGTGCACTGAAAAGCTGACCAAATGAGTAAACCACGCAGCTGTAGTAGGTAGGTTTGTACAGACTGTCTCAAATGTATTGTATAATTCTTTGAAACACTATTTCTCAGCAATGAGATGGGAGAGAAATGCAACTTTTGTTGTAAGACCTGAAGCTTTCACGGCGAGTATTGTTAATCAAGGCTTCGAGGGTAATCAGCCGTGTCAGGTTCATAACAATATGAATGACAATAATATGTGACATTCATAAATCTGACACGGCTGATCACCCTTGAAACCTTGATTAACACATTTTGATGTTTATTGTGCAGAAAGCAATGGGGTATAGAAACATGATCATCTGATTTTAAATAAACATGGCGATCCATTCGTAGTTCGTTGAACGCAGATGCGCAAGAAATGTCATTGGAAAGTGGAGAATGTGATGCAGGTAGGTCAGCAATTTCAAAAATCCACGACAACTTGAAGTCGACGGGATGGGCTAGATGTGTTGAAATGGTGGGAAGAAGAAAGTGAACTTTCACAATAACTGGAGTGTTGATATAATGATGCAGGCTTTTAAGTTATTGATATGTACTGTGGCAAAAGGGGACATTTTGAACATGTGGGGATTTAAGGAATACAACACAATAAAATTTGCATTTCTGCCTCGTTTTGTTGCAGAGATGTGGTGTTAGAAATTGTATACATCATTTTGACATTTCCTTATTTGCTTTAAATTATATGCTGTGAATAAGCTTTTGCATTTGCTAGATTGTCTCAAATCAAGAACGGAACAAATACGAGTTGCGTTCAAGTTATAACACCTCCTACCTTTTTTCAAGAGAGGGACCAGATAGGAACTTCTGATTTTTTTCTAAATACACGTGGACTCTTTGTGAATGCGTGAAAGAGAAGGCGGCACTGTAGAGTGCATAGAACTGTAGTGGCAGCGACGAGCGTTAGGACTGTTCTTGATACTTAAAATGGCAACGTTTTCATTGCAAGAACAGCGTGTAATCATTCGTTTTCTCCATTTTCGTGGTGTGACACCTATTGAAATTCATCGCCAGTTGAGTGAGGCATGTGGTGATTGTACCATGGATGTGTCTGATGTACGTTCCTGGGTGCGACAGTTCAATGAAGGCAGAACATCGTGTGACAACAAATCAAGATAGTTGCAGACATCGCCTCAAAAACTGGCATTTCCGTGGGATCTGTGGACACAATCCTGCATGAAGATCTGAAAATGCTCAATCGGCGATCCTTCCACTCGCTGGATTATGTTGATAGACCCGCTGGTGCGAGGCCGTGACTGTACGCACATCTTACTTTCCTCAAAGAAAGAAAGAAAGTTTAAAATGTTTTGCAGAATATTTATCATTCAAAATTATAATTTATTGAAGTAACATCTCAGAATATATAGAAGTTTCGTAATTTTGTTCAGCTAAGTTTAAGGTTAACATCCTTTACTATGTTTAAAATTCTCAAACGTAAGTACAAAAAAAAATATTCGGCTTTTCCTTATTTTGTCGTTTAATTTGAAACATGTATTCAAACGTGAGGATTCATTTCCCTTTATGTACTACATTTCTGTGAAACATTCACATGGTCAAAGAGAAACAACTGAAATCAATTCCGTTATGAGCTGTAATACAGCAAAAGTTTGGGGATAGTTTTTAAAAACTATGAAGTGTTACGTGAGTTTCATGTTAATAACTGTTATTTGATTTTAAAATGTTCATTGTCATTCAAAATGGGAAACCACTGCAACTTCTTTGAAGTACATAGAAGGGATTAAAGATTCAACACTTTTAAAGGTAGGCCTCTAGAGTTCTGTCAGGTTTAATTTCCCAATCATTGGATTTGACAGTTTTTACTGACACCAGTCAAAACTTCAAATTTTGCTCAATCGCCGAGATGGAAAACTATTTTCAGGTTTCGAATCTTGTAGATTCCGGTTTACCGTGCAAGAGAAAATATTTTAATTGGAACGTGGTCTCTCTCAGAACACGCCTGATGGAGTGATGATCTGGACACGCTCAGAATATTAATTTGACAAATAAACCGCGAAAGGAAAAAAACGTAAGGGCTATCGATCTTAGTGAACTTGGGGCGTTTGCCCGTTTCACACGTTATTGCTTCCTCTTCATAAACGCCGCCTCGCAGCAGTCAAGACTCCAGACTCCCAAGTTTAATAAGCCCAGCATTTAGCAATGCCAAGAAATCACTAAAACTTAGTGCCTGCGTATAGAATACGCCTTTAAGTTCGGAATTTCTCAACACTCTCAATCCTTTGCTCTGGAATTTTTCTAGGTGTTGCACAAAATATATAGGCAATGCTCCAGTAAAACACCAGGCTTATTGTATCTATTTGAAAGAACTGATTATTGATCCGGTTTTCCCTAATCTTGTGTACCTACAAATGTTCAATAAATCTACCATTAAGGACCTAGAAAACTCTGTACTGCAGTCACTCCAGTGTCTCTATTTACCCTTTTACAAACTATTCATATAAAGTGTATTCCCCTATTCTACTTTTTGTTAAGAGTTAAGCCTTCTTTACATCTTTACAGATCTCATTATATCTACCAAAATATTAAAAAAAAAAAAAAAAAAAAAACAACGCGATAGTCAAATCCTTTAAAAAACGGTTGCTATTTCTTGGACGATCCTTTTTAATATCTGATTGGAACAATTTTAAAACCTTTGCACTTGAAAAGAATAATTAGTTTGAAAACTCAAACCAATAATAATATATAATTCGGAAATGTTTAACGCAGAGGAAGGCCACTTCGAGAGTTGTGACGGGAGCGAGGCCTGCAGTGCGTGTGACGTCAGACAAGAACCATGTAGTACCAAGTTTCCTACATAAATGGCGCTGTGAGTACAGGTGTAGTGCACTCGATGACAACAATGTAGCTACCACGTACCAAATGGAACTGTTAAATTTACAATGTGACGTTTTATTGAAGGACAAATATTCACACAAGAAAGACCTGGCTGATTTTTACAAGAATGTCCCCCAAAACCAGATTTTCGAGCTTGTATTCACTTGCCGCACGGATATTGTGTGTTTGGCGCGACATGTGTGTGCGAACAATTTTTTTTGTTATGAAATTAGCTAAATCCAAACCCGAAATACCTTGTATGTTCACACTTTTAACATGCAGCCTTCAATCACAAATTTCTCAGACATTGGTAAACTAGTTAAAGAAAAGCGAAACAGAAAGTGTCGGAAAATGTCCACGTAATTCTGTTCTGAATGGGTCTCCTCTAAGTTACACAGAAAATTACTTGATGTTTTATTTTATTTACTTTATAACATGCCTGACCTTCAGATAAACTATGAGTTGAAGTTTTATATATTTTCTCATAGCACAGAGCCAAAATGTAATTGTTTATAAACTGTGACCTATTGTGTAATTTAAACAGTCATCATTAATATTACAACACCCAAGTTACACATTATCAACACCCAATACATTTCCTGTCGCCCAGAAATCAGCGCGGTGACGTCACACACTCACCTGCCTTTCGGTCGGGAGCATATTTGGTGGTTAGAGCTGGCGGAGCTGACGTCACATGATCACTACCTGTCTTCCCCTGGTTTAACGCCACAAAAATGGTGTTTTACTGATATCTATATTTTATCTGCGGTAAGATAAAAACTATTTCTTACGGTTTGTCAGTTATACAAAAGTAATTCAGAATAAAGAGAACTTCACACGGTGTTACTCACACTAGCCGAGATTCGAACGCGAGACCTTTTGAACGTGAAGCAGACACGTTACTATCTACGCTACCGAGACGGTGTTTGAGGATCTTTGTGTCGCATCTTGGAAGATATTTAAACGACTTTTCTGTATGAGCCCTGCTATACAGAAACATGCATGAGCACGAGGCGACCTTTATTTAAAAGCTCTTTCTCTTTTTTTAATTCGGGGAGCCTCAAAACATGCATTGGAAAGAGATATCTCTGTATCCGAGTTTTTAGAAGTAATATAAAATAAATGATACTAGATAGATAAAGTCAAAATAAAATGTATTTCAATGGAGAAGTATATGAACTGAACAAGAGTAATTTCAGGTGTGTATTTACGAGCCAATTATTGCCCCATTCTGCCTTTAAATGACAACAGGATTTATATAAAATTGTAATATATTTTCAAAATTCCTTCCTTTTATTCCTTTTCATCTAGAAGTTATGCGATCTTTGACTATCTGGTATAAAACTAGTATTAATTTTCAACATTCTGAAGGGATGTATAGTGTTTCCTGTTAACTATGAGACACATCCATGTATACATCCATGATACATCTGAAAATGTGTTTCATTCGCGTGACTCTATAGCCACTGTCACTTGTATTTCACTTTTACAATATAACCATGCATAACCATTTTCAGAAATGGTTACATTATTGCAAGTCCAGGACGCTGAGCGATGGTCAAATCTTTTAAAAGCATTGCGAGAAAAAATATGAGCATGTATAGCACCTCGTAAGTAACACAATGTAAAATTAACGCACTACAAAAATACAATATTTTATTTTGTGCTTTAATGAAATCTGTATCTTTTGTGTGATAATTTCATTTATACACAGTTCATTCTCAATTAGCACTTCACTGATTATTCTCAGAAAACTAAGAAGTACATTTTAATATCCATGCAAGTATTTTAAATATGGGGTGATATTTTAGCCAAAATCACAAAACTTATATCAATAACTTCAAAAATGAAAAGTTTCTGTGGTCGGTAGTTTACAATAGTAACATGTTCTTGAAAACCTGGGTATTATATACTTGTAAGAAACCGAACTTAAATATTAAGTTCCGTATTTATCTGGTTTTCCCTTTTTAAAAAATTATATCCCTCTCTCTTTCTCTCAAACGAGAAATAGTTTAAAATATTTTAAAATATTTTTTGGGAGAGAAGGGAGGAAGTTCGAAACATGACGATGAAATCTGTATATGGAATTTTTCTCAAGCCTGTAATTTGAATCAGACTGCAATTATATGGTTTATTTTCAATCGTATGGATCCTAATTACATAAGCATTAAGCACAATACTTATATATTCAGTTCACTTATAAGATGAAAAATTCGTTTATTCAAACCTTGTTATATTAGCGGATATTATAGTATTCAAAATCATGCAAAGTCGGCAAATTTTATGGTCATACTGTAATTGTAGCTAAGAAATTACATTATTCCGTCCTTCTTTCTGTATACAATTTCATACAAAACACCCGAATAAAGGGCCACGACGTGGCTGGGTAGTTACACCGCTCGACTCTCACCAAGGCGACCCGGTTTCGATCCCATGCGGCCGCAAAGTGAGATTTGTGGTGGACAACAGGGCACTGGGGCGAGATATCCGGTTTCCCCCGCCAGCATTCCGCCGGTAGTCCATCTTCATTTCATGTATCATCAGTGTCATCACCTGTGGTGCCGTATGTATTAAAAGTGGGCGTTAAGCACTACACGCCACCACTACTGCTGAATTAATCTATATTTTATCAAATTTTTGATACCTACAAACCCACTAATGAAAACAAACATTGTGGGTATATAGTCCTTGTTTGATATTAATTATGGTATGCATGGAAGTTATTGTGCTAAATATTCAGTTATCACCGTAACCCTCAGGATTATCTACTTGTTACATAAATAATAATTATATATGATATGCCATGTTTCACTACATACAAAATAAGTGTGAAGATGATAATTTTAATATAACTGTTAAAATTATTTCACTCTTCCGCAATAAATATCTTTATATTGACCATCTGAAAACATATAACTTGCAAATTACAGTACATAAAGAGTAAATAGATCCTTCATTAAAATCCGAAAGCAAGAAAACATCCAAATCGACTTGGTATCGGACTGTACAACAATAACTTAACATGCTTCATCTATTTTTGTTCTCTAAATAACCTGAACACAGGCCTATCATATTAAATTACACTATTCTTTGAAAATAAAGAGTGCAGCAAAACTATATATACCTAATTAAATGCAGACTACTGTATTTTACAGAAAATAATTCTTTTGCTACAAGTTTCTTAAACTTCTTATCTATTTACTATGCTCTAAATTATAGTATTCTTTTTCAAAAATCAATTTTTAGATGTACTACCACATAAATGATCATTGGACACCCATTATTTCTTTACATTGCACTCCACTGGTTTCTGTTGCCTCGTAAAATAGTTAAGAACGTTGAGTTTGGGATGTTGCAAGAAAGAGATCACATTAAAACTTTCATTTAAAAATGAAGTAATTGGAACTATGGTAAGCTTTAGTCGTCAGAATTAACAGAAAGTACATATACGTGTGCTAAAGTAAAGATAAATGGAAACAAACCTCAGCTTTTGATCATGCTTACTGCTACCGTTCATCAAAGCTACGCACACTACAAAATCGCAGTCAGATAGAATTTATGATGCATTAAATTTAACATGTTTAGATTGTTCTGCTGAGAATATGAACTTCAGAAAAAGCTGCCAATGCTGAACCAGGCAAGTAACGAACCTCGAGCGACTACTTTCTGCAGAGCCTAAGGTGATATTTGATCGTCTCACTCCATATCGCCTTAAGCTACACCTCTGTAGTACTCCCAGCTGGTTACCAAATAAGGGAAAGACTTGCCGAATTATACTTGTTGGATAACTACGTCATCGCAGGCAAGTCATCAATAGCCCACCCAATACATACAAACAGCCGTATCAGTACATGTGATATTAATTAATAACAATTTTGATGAATCTGCTAACAAATTAGAGTTTTATTCGATGTATTCAAGGCTAACATGTTATCAAAGAATCTGAGCGTTTTAATGAATAAATTCTTCTTACATGCATATCAACAGATTGCAGGCTGTAGATTGAAAAAGAGGGTAGGTCCTTACAAGCAGCAGGATATAAGGTATTAATTATATTGTGCAAAGAAGAAAAACGAAGCCGACAAAGTTATAATTTATACTGACACCAGCAAAAGCTTCTTTAAGAAGCATTTCTTTATGAGGTGCTATTTAAGTTAACTAAATATTCACTTTCTCATTTCCTTTTACTCATGTTCATTTGAATTAATAAATGAGCAAGACTCTCCAAAAACTTTACATCCAATCTCATCATAACGATTTGGTTCTCTTATTGAACCGCAAGCATTTGCAGTACCATTTACGATTGATAAACAAGTTGTGCAAGCAAGAAAAAATTTAAATCCAAAATTTTAGCAGGTTTCTGAAGATAAGAAAAGTTTTAGAACAGGAAGATGAGGAGCAGACTAGACGGAACACATTGTTAAAAATGAAATGACAATGAATCAACAGGGATCCAAGAAACCCTGAGGCTATGATGCACTGAAGTATACAGTGGGTCACTCAATTCTGTAAATGAAGCGACATACAGCTCTAGAGAGACTAAATGCGAGAAAAGCTGCAGTTCATTTATTATATACAGCATATAAAATTGACTACGATAGTTATTTCTCCAACTGTGAATTATTTACTTCCTTAATACTAACATCAAAATCAAAATCTTACTTTTTTCCCTAAGGAATTTAATTTATTTTTAAAAAGTCTGATTTGTTACATTCAAAAGACTTTCTCTTCTATAATCTATTCTTTTGAATATATTTTCACACACACACACACACACACACACACACACACACACACACACACACACACACACACACACACACACACATATATATATATATATATATATATATATATATATATATATTTTTTTTTTTTCTTGTGAATATTCAGTTGTAGGACACGAAGATAAAGAGATTGTTAATACTTTCTTAAAAGTATGTGGGTTTGAGATAGCTTTGAAAACGTGTGCTTTTTGCATATTAAGAAGGCTGTTCAACAAAGAATTATCACAATATTTTTTTGACAACGTACCTTTACTCATCCTCATAATTTTGAAGGTATTCTCAAAATAGTCCCTCCTGAATGCGATGCACTTGTCCCAGCGTTTTTGCTAGTCTTGAAAGACGTGCTGGAAACCATTTCTTGAAAGATCCTTCAAAATCGCCTCCACAGCCTTCACCACTGCTTCTGATGATGGATAATGCCTCCTAAGAAGGCGTTTCTTCAAGTTAGGCAATAGCAAAAAGTCGCATGGGGCTAAATCCGGACTATAGGGAGGGTGAGAGATGCACTTCACGTTGATTTTTATAACATATTCACCAACAACATTGGCAATATGAGGCCGCACATTATCGTGGTGCAGCATTCAGCCTGCTTTACGGAAATGTGGTCTTTTGCGCCTGATATGGACTTGCAATGTTTTCAGGACATCCCTGTAGTATTTTCCAGTTACTTATGTGTGTGCAGGTACAACAACCTGATAAACCATTCCATGAATATCAATGAATGAGATGACCATAACTTTCCCAGCAGAAGCAACCACTTTTGCTTTTTGGGGGGTTGGTGATGAAGGAGATTTCCAAACTGAGTTTTGCTGTTTGCTCCCAGAATCAAAATGGAGTAGGTAAGTTTCATCAACAGAGATTACGTTTGACAGAAACTCCGGATCTTCCTCTAACATCAACTTTAACTGCATGCAGACCTGCATGCGAATGTCCTTTTGTTCGGGAACCAACAGTCTTGGAACCCATCGCGTATAAACTGGTCTCATGTGTAATGTTTCTGTCACCAAATGTGGGTGGCATTCAATGAAATGTTTAGTATTTCAAAAAGTGATCTTAAGGTAATTTGCCGATCCTCTCTCACAATGGCGGCAGCAGAGTTGATGTTTTCTTCCGTAAGAGCAGCAACTGGAGTACCAGGTCCATCTTCCTTTGAAATTGATTGTCTCCCCTCTTTAAACATTTTAAACCACCTTCGAACTGTGCTGTAGTGAAGAACAGACTCTCCATAGGCCTCCTGTAACATTGTATAGGGCTCAACTGAAGATTTGTTGAGACAAAAGCAGATTTCAAAGTCGCATTTTGTTCCTCGCGTGTTACCTTCATTGCAGCGGTAGGCGATACTGAACCTGTCTGAACTTGCCTTTTTCTCACGGGAGGGAATCAGGAGTACTAACAATGAAACTACTACGGCGTGTTTGTTTCACATTAAGCTAACAGAATATAACAAGGTTAAATTTTAGTGTGAAAAATTATGACCGCAAAAAAATTATGATCATTCTTTAGTGAACAGCCCTCGTATCATTGAAACAATGTAACTTCCTTCTAGAGAAAACTATTTAAAAATTGGAAACAATAGAAATGAATATCTCGGGAAACAATTAATTCACACAAAATGTACTTGACAGTAGCAGTGTTATATAAAATATGAGTAGCTGGCATGCTTAATTTGTATGATTACTCACTCAGACTAGGTAGGTGTTCACCATTTCTTCCAAAAGCCCTTTTCGGTCTTTGCTTCAGACCATCATCAGTGGATACTGCTCCAACTACTGTCGGTGGACGTAAACGTGGCTCTCCAAGAAACATAAGGCTGAAGATCTCCTGATTTTCAATACCAACATTTGGAACTGGAACATTGTGGCTGGACACAGATGATTGGTTGTCACCTGTGATATTAACTGGTTGGAGTTACTTCATCTCTGAATGTGAAGAAGTTGAACTGGTGGAATATTGTGGTAAATATACTTCATCTTCTATCTCATTTTCTGGAACAATATCCTAATTACTAGTTGTCTGTTGAAGAAGATGTGCTTCCTGTTCCATCTGCCTCCTGGGTAACCTTGATTGGTTGAAGTCTGGGTTAATTTTAACTGGATCTATATTATTCATAGTAATGGGTTGAACTACGTCGGTGTTGAGTTGTTTAATTTGTTTAATAAATCGTAAAGCACTATTCAATGCTGGTATATCAAAATTCAAAATGTTTTCTTCTTCACTATTTAGAATATAATTTTTTTTCCAAATATCCAGTTCATTAACAGCTTGTACATGTTTTAATGATTGTATACTTTGACCGATTTCATGGTTGCATTTCCAGAAGTGATTGGCAACTACAGATGTTTCTATTTGTTTAAGTTTTACGTTTCTCAAGTGTTCCGTTTGACGAGTTTTAAGACTTCTCTTATTTTATATAAAACATATCTCACTTTTAACAACTTGACAAGTCTTTTTTAAAATTAGCTGTGTTGCTTATGATATACAGTATGCGCCAAAATATACAGTACTGGAAATTATTTTACTCTTATTGTCTTACTTTATGTATCGAGATGAAAGTGTAAATGTTCAAAATGTGCTCCATTGCGTTGTAGGCAGTGCTCATAACCATCGCGCAGATTATCCAACATACCTATTCTGGAACGCAGGTTGCTGCAGAGTCCCGAAGAACGAGACGATCTTCTGACGTAATGCAGACTCAGTTTTTGGTGGATCTGGAAAATTGAAAACTTTCTCCTTTAAAATTCCCCACACGTAAGCATCAGGTGGTGTGAGATCGGTGAAATGTTATAGGTAGAGAAACTCAGGACCGGGGAAAATTACTCATTCTGGTACGGTTTCTTGCAGCATAGCCATAGATTGTCGAGCGGTGGTGGCAGGTCGCCCCGTCTTGTTCGAACCACTGTCAATTCATCTTCATGTTCCTGGCATGACAAAACCTTCTTAGATGCTAAATAAATGGCCCGATCACCATATTCGTATAGTGTTCCTGGTTAACAGTAAGAGGTACACCATCATCATTCTCTAAGAAGTACGGACCTAGCATACCGTTTCCTGACACTACACACCAAATCGTCACACGCACACTATGTAGCGGTTTCTAGACTATGGTGCCTGGCCTCTCGAAACCAAGAAAGCGATTGATAAAACCGTCCAAGTGAAAGTGACTTTCGTCGGAGAATCACACGTTGAACAAGAAATCTGGATCCTCGTACACCATGTCCAAAGATCGTGCACAATATTCTATCCTGACATGCATATCATGCTCCGTCAGTCGTTGCCCAACATGTACTCGGTACGGAAATCCGCCGATGTCTTTAAACAATCATCGAAGTGACGTATTGTTAATGTTTAATTTCAAGGATGTTCACCGAAGACTTCGCTTTGGAGACTGCAACACCTGGTTGAGGACACGTCCATGATTTTCATTTGTGGACACAATTACTGACCTACCAGACCTTCCCTTGCATTGACAGTTGAGTGCAGAGGATCTACACCAATTAGTCCTGGACCCGTAGAACCAAGGACCCTGGCCTCCTTCACCAGGGAGTTACCGAGCTGTCCCGAAAGGGCACCCGGCGCCTCCGTCCGGCTTTCCATAGGGCAAGACCTAGAGACTAACAAGCTCCCCATCTGGTTCTGAGGACACAAGACGGGATGGAAGTGGATACGCCACTTACGCGCGCCAATACCAAAATGGGAAGGCTACCGATATGACCTCGGTGGGGCCGCCTGGCGATCTAGCACACCTTCTACTAGTTCTGCAGGCTAGTACGTGGGAATATTAATGGCTTACCTCAACCCCGTCCGGAGACGTACCCGATCTCCCACGGGTATCGGGAACCACTGCCCCCTCGAGACTAGCCCAATCCGAACAACTCCCAAAGGGAGGGGCTCGAATGTTCGGCCCGAAGTTCTAGTAACGTCAGAGGTTCCCTTGCATTGACACAACCCGTTCGGCGAAACTTTTTAACAGATAGCATAACTTTGTTGCTAGGTGCTGGCTTATTGAAGTGTTCACGATATTGTTCCGCCACTAAACTTTAAACTCGACCCGCCTTGATAATCGTCTCCGTACGAGTAAAAATAACACTCCACTATAAACACTTTTCCTCCGTCGCGAGACCCACTGTCACAGAGCACTACGCACTTTACACAACTAACTTAACACTCCACTATAAACACTTTTCCTCCGTCGCGAGACCCACTGTCACAGAGCACTACGCACTTTACACAACTAACTTAACACTCCACTATAAACACTTTTCCTCCGTCGCGAGACCCACTGTCACAGAGCACTACGCACTTTACACAACTAACTACACATTATGGCGATGTAACAACACGCAGACGTGCAGGCGTGTGCGTGCGCACTGCGCGAAAATAAGTACTGGATATTTTGGCGCGTACCGTATATTATTATTTATTAAATATACATTGTTTGTGTAATAAGATTTTGTCAATTTATACGAAAGTTGTTCAGAATGAAGAGGCTATTCCCAGAAAATTCAAGATTTATATTAAAGGTGCTGAACTATATATACCAGGTTTGATATTTATATTGGTCCGCCAATCTAGAAAGTGATTGACGTTTACGAACCACGCGGAAGAACTGCTTAAATAAATGGGAACGTATGCATACGTCATAACGGGTGCCATACTAACGATTAGAAGGACCAATTAGAGTTGAGACGTTCCCATGACAACGTCAGACGCTAAACTCTTGTTGCCGAACGTGTTTATAGCATGACGTGCGGGCGAGCGGGTTCTATATGCAGGTCTTATCGTCAGTAGTAAACACAATATCTTGCTGATTGTTGCTATTTTACTAACACTGCAATAAACAAAATGCCTTCACGTTTGTTGCTTCTCTTGTTGGAACAGTTAGAAATTGTGTATTGGCAAGTTTCTTTGCATCCTATTTCTGACAATTTGTCTTGGTTTACGTGTGTTTGTGTCCCTGTATCTGTGCCTGTGTTGTGAGCATTTGCAATTGTGTTTAATGAATGTTTAATTATGTCTAAAAATAGTGAAGAAGCTGGCGCAAACGAAAACCTGAACGTGCTCAGGAATCAAATACAACTATATTTGGATTTGACTGTTGTCTTCGCGTATAGTATTATAAATAATAACATTACTTACTGCAGTCGCAACCATATGACCTTCGTACACATAATCCTTACACGCTCTCCACGTGGTAGAAATAAGGGGCAACATCGTCTCACTCTCCAGATTGGCGACCGGTATAACCAACTTTCCATGTTAGGGTTATACCGTTCATGGACCTACGTGTGCACATGGACATTTTTTAAAAAATTATGATGATGATGATTATTATTATTATTGTTGTTGTTTTAGTTTTCGTTATTATTCGGATTCCGTAAATGTGTATTTCATGTAAAACTTCGGATTCGGTTTCTGTGTGGAATGCAATATTTCTTTGTGTAAGTAGATAATAGAGAAATTAAATATAACTATTACGTGTTTAGAAACAAATTATTTACAGATTTGTGTACATATGTACTTACGCGTTCCTTAGACGGAGAAGCAAAGAGGATTGCTGCGCAACTAGGGTAGAAATGGTAACATATTGTGCTATTCCAGCGCTGTTCCAGCATTGGGTACTGTAAATGGTATTGTCTTTATGTTTATATTTTTGAGGCTGGGTTTATATGCCCTATAGCTCATGTATTTACCAGCATTATGGCTTCTAAATCCGAAATCTGTGTCAAAATCTAGTTTCCTATCTTCTGGGTATTTTCAATCAATAGAAAACAATACAATGTTTCCCTATTGATGGTTTAAGGAAGTTAAATAACCTCTGCAGTTTTAACGATACCTGATATCTTTCTGTTACAATTCAATACTATGAAGACATGACTTGTACATACAACTAAATGTAAAACGTCATGAGTAACATATCTTAATAAAATATCAACTGAGGGTCGATTCCTGACAACGCTTACAAAAATGAAGCATATGCAAGTTTGACATGTTTTATCAAATAATATACAAAAGATTATCAATGCAAATATTTGTATACCTCATCTACTTAAACGAACTTGTTCAAACTGTCCCATCTCTTTTTTTACTGTACTTAAAATTAATTGAAGATTAAAGAGGGAAGGAGCCAAAAGCGTATAATTATTATTTATTCGATTTAGTACATTTCAAAAGGAAAACGCGTTGGAAAAATCACTACAGCAGCACTTTGGGACGTCAACATTTGAGAGACGTTGTTGATAAAACATGGATCGCTTTGTCAGGAAACTTTCAATCCAACAAGGTTTACTAGAAATTGCAAAATTGATTCGAAATACCGATTATCTATACAAGTACCCTTTTATAGCTATGGCCATATAATTATTAGAATAAAAAATTATCTTACACAGATAGAGCGCGCTAAGTTTTCAATATGTCCCGTTTTGTAATAGGTACCTGATCTATATACATATAGTTAGCAAAATATTTTGGCATTCCATAATTAAAAATGAAATCTAATGTTATTGGATGCTTGGCAGTAATTGACACTGAGCGATGTAGATATTTTTGCCAGGATTATTATAAAGCAAATATCCAAATTAATTTTCTACGTGAACTGCATTGAAGGCTATGGAATTGTTACATGTGTGACAGTTTTAAAAGACACAAACAGTTCTCGGTTAAGGACTTAGGAGCAACAAATTTTGGAACGCACTGTACCTACCTTGACCATGAGGACGTCCTCGGTCGCTAGCAATGTTTCCCGAGACACAGACAAATTATCAGGAGCTTCCTTTGTGAGGGCATCATCGGAGCGCTTTGGCAAAACAACAAACACTGTCCCTCGAGGCAAGGAATTTTATTTGCTGAGGCATTCAACCCAATAAGGCGAAATGGTCAGCTGATGTTTCAATAACACTCAGGAATTCCTGCTACTGGTCCCGGCCACTTCCATCCTTTTCTACATATTAGTTTCGCAACACACTATCGAGTTCCCGAAGACGTAACCTGCCTCGTAATTATAACAAAACTCATTGGTACTCGGTGGTAAGTAGTCAAAACGGACTTTGAGTTCAAATTTAACCTTTATTGCCTGTTTATATCACTACTTGCAATGCAACAACAACAAAAAGCATAGCTTTCTAAGTAATGCAATCAATGAGCTATAGTTTTCTGCCTAAGGGCAAGTCCTTCGTTAAAAATGCAGCTCCTAGATATTTATCTCTTTTTGACTTTCCCCTTCCTTTACAAAAATGATATATTTATCCTTATATTATCTATCTGCATACTTAGATGAAGTATTACACTCCACCCCAAAATTTCGTTTTTACACCAGAAATATACGTTTCGGTGACCCCTGATCCAAAAAGCTCTTTAAGAAAAAGGTCTACTGTTTGTGCTCATAGAAGTCTGCCTTGAACTACATAACTCAAAAACAAAAAATGTGTTAAACAATGGACATGATATTTAGATCTGTTTATTTGAGATGAAAATAAAACTGCACGATTAGAGCTTATTCTCTCTCAAAAAATTAAAATAAATATAATTACGGCGATAAAATAAATCATTGATCCTACAAATGATAAAATTGTTTTAATCTATAAGGGGATGCAACACTGAAAACTCCAAATCCAGCAACCAATCTTGCTCAGATTTTTACCACAAAAATTGGTTTTTGTATCTTCAATAGATTTTTAGTAATTAATTTGTGAAATTCAAAATTTGGGCAAAATTCAAACCGCTTCACACGATAAAAATTTTAATTTTTCTGTTTCTAAAAATATTCAGAAGGTTATGAAGAAAAGATCTATCATATTAATTTCTTATACTGCCTTTAGTTCCAGAGGACAAAAATAAGCTATGGAGCAAACAAACAAGCCAAAAAATAATTAAACCTTTGATTTTATACATCAGTAACTTTAAAAATATAATTAATATTAAAAATGCATATGATAGAAAACTTTGTTTGCTTTCTAAGAACATGTATTCCACACTGCGTCGTGTGGAACATTTTGAATGACAAAAAAATGTTGAGAAAACTATAACTGAGTAAATCAAATTTTAAAATCCAAAACAGTTTCCTTGTCAGTTACATACCTTAAAGCAGACAAAAGTTGGACCCTCCTACCTCTTCCTTCTCTCTTCTGCAGTTGTTTTCTTCAATTTTAGTTTCCTTCTGGAATGTTTTAGAAGTTACCTTCGCAGTAGTTGCTGAATGAAGTAAGCGTAATTGGTCCTTCCCTTGGCTATTTTTTAGAGATGCTGGTGAAATCTCAGTATCAATTATGTCTGACTGCAGCTTGAATGAGGCAGAACAACCAGAATTGAATTCACTGATGGCTGATGTCACAGCAACCTGAAGTCTGACACAAATACTTATTTTGAATGCCAAATAATGTTATGTAAACTTTCATTTGCATTTTGTGTCTTACCCAATGTACATCTCCTTAGGATTTCATCTAATGCCAGAATATGGTACACAGGCATTAGTTTTCTTACCACATCAGGCTTCAAGTATCTTTCCACCGTTGTGTTGTTATGTTTAGGTGTTTCTTCCCCATTTATTATAAAAACTTTATTATAAAAACACCAAGATGTGCGTCCATTAAGGCAGCTGGTATGCATTGGATTGCTATCACTTGAACTGCAATGACGTAAAGTAACCTAAATAATAGTTATATGCTCGTTTAGATGTATAAAACACTTTTATAAATGTTAACTGACACACTAAAACTCATTAATTATATGCAAACAGTATGTAGTTTAACGAGAAACACAGGAAAATCACGACCAAGTTAGAAACTCACACAAAAGCAAAATATAAACGTTACTGGTTGTTTTCAATGTTTGCAGCCAAATGGTGCCACATATTATAAAAAATAACCATCATACCAACACACAAAATTCCACCAGCAACTTTGCCCGCTAATTTCAAATGTATTAATTTAGTACATTCAATCGAACTCAAATGACAGTTCTGTGAATCCAAGGGCCGACATGCACATGTGCATGGGTATTTAAATTGTCATATGAGGGTATTGAAATGCATAAAACTCATAAATTTAGTTGGATTATGATACTATAAGGTTTAAAGTATTTTATTAGCTCAAAAACAAAAAACAAATATCTTTTCCCATATTTTTAGCCAATATCAGTGCTGCATTCCCTTTACATACTTAGAGGAAGTATTATACTCCCCCAAAATTGCGTTTTTATTCACATTTTGATGCTCCCTGATCCAAAAAGCTCTTTAAGAAATAGGTCTATTATCTGTGTTCATAGAAGTCTTGCCTTGAACTACATAACTCAAAAATGAAAAATGTGTTAAACAATAAAATTGGTATATAGAATAAAAAGAAGTATTTCAGAAAGTGGAGTGCCATTGTTACTAAAATTAGGCACGTGAGTCAACCTTGTATATACTTTTCTACACAAACTTGTAAGTGGAGAAAAGTATATACAAGGTTGACTCACGTGCCTAATTTTAGTAATAAAATTGGTATTTAGATCTGTTTATTTGAGATGAAAATAAAACTAGACGATTAGAGCTTCTCTCTCAAAAATGAAAATAAATATAATTACGGCAATAAAATAAATCATTGATCCTATAGATGATAAAATTGTTTAATATATTTAAGCATTAAAGGATTATTATTTCTTCAAGAACCATATGATTTATGCAGTTCTGAGTCTTGGACGAAGATTTTTAAAGAAATGCCCCATCTATCCCAAACTACCATTTAAATAAACAATTAAACCCAGTACTCCGTGACCTTTGTTATAAACTTGTAACGCCGAACTCCCTGACGACGCTAATCAGTGGCAGTGGGTCATCAGCAGAGGTAAGATTTTGTGGTGACAATTATTTATAAAATTCGCATTAATAATTTTAATTGGTGGTTTTTGTGGGGTTTTTTACCATAAATTCGCATTAATTTCGCGCAAATTTTCGGGAAGAATTAATGTGTAATGACACAACTGAAATGAAAAGTAACAGGTAACTAGCGTAGCACAACTGTTAAAACCCCTTTTTCCCAAATTAAAATATTTTGTTTGAAATCAGCAGATAGTATAGGTAATATGAATAAAATCGGATATCACACATCGGACATCGCTAAACTGCAGCATACAACAAGTTGTGAGTTTGCTTTTCATTCTTGTTCTGTTCTCTGTCACAACTAAGTTACATGTAGTGAAAAATCTCTCACTCTCAGCGTTTGACATCGGCAACCAAAGACATTGAAAGAACTCTTCACAGAAATTGTGGTAAAAATCAGCATTTGCCTTCAATGCCAGGAATGCTATTACTACATCGTTATCGTTACCATCATGGCTTTGTTGTTCAACAATGTCACAAAGCTCTTTGTAACAAAGAAACAAATCAGAATCACAAGTAATTCCGCTGGTTTTAAATGTATTTAGTTGTTTAAATGCTGCCATTACATGATCTAAATCACCTATACTTAATTTAGTATCTAGCCTAGAAGGCTCAAACAAATGATCTAAATCTTTTATGGTTATTATATCATCAGTTTCTTTTGCATAATGGAGTTCAATTTAGACAAAGTAATACGGCAGCAAACTTTTAGATTCTGTTCTACTGCTTCTCTAATACTGGGATCCATGATATGATCTACAAGTGGACTTACTCTGTTTTCTGTCAAATATTTCACATTTGGTTTTCAGAGAGTTAATTCGGGAAGAACAAGGTGAGCCACAGGTGTTTGTTTAGACTGAAATTCTAATATCGGATCTGTTATCAATCTGCAATTTTCAGAAACAAATGTTGCCTGTACCTTTACAATATTGCAGCACTTGGCATCGCAAAAAAAGATCATTTAACAAATGTTGCGCAGGAACTGAAAACTTTTCTTTCTTTAGAAAAGAAATCGACAATTGCATCAAATTGGCTGGCAATGTGAACTACTGAATTAAACCAGCTACACCAGCGTGTCTGTACAGGCAATGGGAACAGTTTAGCTTCTAAATCTGGTTAGTTTTCAGTGAGATATTGTTTGTACTCATTTTTTAACTTTCGAGCATTTATGAACATATTCTTAAGCCCTGAGGGACAATATTTTCGTGTTAATGGAATGTCTGAGAGTAGCTTCCTAGAAGTTCTGTACCTTCTCAGTACCTTTAGTAAGAATAATAGTTTTTTTGCTGTACACGGTGTGCTATCCAATAAATAACATTTCTAGTTAGCATACGACAAACAGTTCTCAGTATCACAGACCAGCCGGGTACTGTGGTGTAAGTTTGTTGTTGCACCGCTTTGCTGTTATTCCAGTGCGCATGATGATGTCACTTCATTGGCTTTGTTAAGTGTTAAGTTTTATCTTGTTTTCGTTAAATTTGTAAACATTTTTTCACGACTTCTAGCTTCATGCTAAGGAGACATGAATGTTAAATTAAAGTTATATTTACCTGATTTGTAATAAATTTAAATGTTTCTATGCAGACCAAAAATAATAGAAATGTTCTCATTTATCGCTAGAAGATCATTCTCGAAAAAAGGAAAATTCGCGAAAAAATCGCTAAAAACAAAAGCCCTTACCTCTGGTCATCAGTATCGTCAAATAGGCCGCGCCGTGACTCAGTGGTTAGACCGCTTGGCTCTCACCAAGGCGGCCCGGTTTCGATCCCAGGCGACCGCAAAGTGAGATTTATGGTGGACAACACGGCGCTGGGGCGGGTTTTCTCCGGGATCTCCGGTTTCCCCCGCCATCTCATTCCACCGGTGCTCCATCTTCATCTCATGTATCATCAGTGTCACCGCCTGCGGTGCCGTGTGTAGTAAAAGCGGGCGTTAAACACTACACATTACATTATTAGTATTGTCAAATGAATAGAAATGTAAATACTGTGTAATTTTTAGCTTGATCTTAACTACATTTCCAAGCACGCCTTATTGATTATATTAAGAAAAGAAATATTAAAGTCACTTTATGTATAATATAGATAACAGTACCGAGTGAGATAGCATATCAAGTCCGAGGTTCGTATCCGGAGGTCCCGGGTTCAATTCCTGGAGACTGTCCCATTCCAACCATGGCATTTTCGTAGTTTCCTCCGGTAGCTAGGTGCATGCTGAGAATGGTTCCTCTTCTCTTGCGATTTTCATGTCCTTCATTTCCTGTTCCAATCATTTCCTTCAGAGCTGAAGAACCGGGCATGTCGTAGAAACGTTACGGCTGCGAGGTGGAGGTGCACTTTGTAAAGATTTCTTCTTGGCGCCGGTCGGACTCCTCAGTAAGGTCCACCTCAGATGGTTTCCTTCATGGGAGCTTCCCTGGAGTCAGGAGATTGTGGGTTACATTGAGAGGCGTTGGATGCGTTCCAATTGGAAACGTTGGAAACCCCGTCTATGCTTTTGCAAGTCGTTACCCAGATCTGGTTGTCCTTTAGGTCTTTCCTCTCATTCTCCTAACCCGGGGATCAAGCTACTACCTATGTGCGGTAGTTTCATTCCCTCGCAATATATATCCACCTTTACTTTAATATTCATACATGCAAATACATCACATTATTAATTTAAATATTTGTTCAGCTTCGTTTACTATTAACTGAACTGATGCCTAAAGATGCACGACAGAACCTTTCTGACCGTGTTATTGGCAATTTTGGTACTAAATCCATCCTGGTACTAAATATGTTACCTCAACTATTTTCTTTAAACTATTAAAGTTTGCCAAGCTCGTGCGGTTATTTTAGTGTTAAACCATCATAAAAAGGAAGCAAGTAGTTTCCAGAGTGAGATCATCCTTTCTGAAATGTTTGTGATGTTGCAGGAAAATTAGTTTTTCGCAACCGCGTCTGGAAAGTTACTATAAGGTTTCGTGCGGCAGACAGAAACAACGTTAAGGTATGCGAAATGGCTGGAGCATTTGGAATCCAAGGCGGGCATTTGCTGCGTCCCTAACGATAATCGACGTCATACATCAGTTTCACCTATCATTTATCTTACACTCACTCTGTGCGCAAGACAGGGGTCACTAAAGTGGAAAAACAACACAGGTACAAGGAGATTCTTCCTGTGTTCAGAATGAAATGAGTCCATGAGGTTAATACCAGATAGCAGACGATGCCATAAGGAGACAATAACTTTAAGCTTATGGCTTTGCATTCAGGAAACATCGCTTCTAAATTGTTTTCGTACATAACTAGGGAATAGCTTGATCCCAAATGCCAAAGGCGTTTCTTGCATCCCATCTATCCTGGTGCTGTTGACAACCCGCGAGCACATAAAGGATTTACATGTTGTATCCAGAAGCACCAGTCTGCATTTTCAAACGTTTTGTCAGATTATTTCTTAAAAGTAGGTGTTCTTGAACCAAGCTTTATGCTGATTCCTGAAATAACTTCCGTTTTTTTCTACCACGTCGGGATTTTTACAAACAATTAAGAAGTAATGTTTTGACAATTTTACTAATGAGCATAGAAAAGTATTCAAATACCATTTCACACAAGGTAAGTTTTTATTCAAGAAATATTTTAAGAATACTCTCAAAAACTCCCCTAATTTATTTAATGCACACATTTTAACAAAACAAGAAGCTAAATGATTTCATTTATTTTTTTTTTAAACTTTTTCTTCTTTGAGTTCTTTGCAAATCCTTGAAAATGATTGTCGCTGCTCAACATCCAGCAGTAGTCGGCCATCATAGTTTCATTCCATCTCCCCTGATACCTCCTCTCCTTTTCCTTAATATCTTGGTAAAATCCTTCACCCTGTTCTTCACTATGATGCCCCAGATTTTCTGGAAGGTATTCGATATGTGATTGCAGAAAATGCACCTTTACACTCATGTTACAAATCATCTTCTTGAAATTTTCCTACATTGTTTAGAGAATGGTCTTGTAGTTATGATTTGTTATTACCTAAGAAGTTTCCAATAACTGATCGGAAGGTGGCCAATGCATCTATTTCTGTCTGGTTCATTGCCTTTTCAAAATCTTCACCCTTCATCAACTTCTTTATTTGAGGACCAACAAAAATTCCAACCTTTAATTTGTCTTGTGTAATGAAGGGAAATTTCTTGGAAAGGTACTTGAAGCAGGGTCGATCCTGTGGTAGAGCCCTTACAAATTGTTTCAGCAAGCCCAATTTTATGTGTAATGACGGAAGCAACATCTTTTGTCCCTAAAAGCGTACAGGAAGCGTACACAAAGTCTGTCATATCAGTTCTCTGCTGAAGCACTGTATAATTTCCACAAATGAGCAGAGAACATTTGGATTGTTCACACACTTGCGTGTAGACATAACTATTTATAACTTCAATCACGATATAATACTGGTAATGCAAACATCTGATATTAACAGCAATGCCTAAATAACAGCAACCAGTATCTACAGTTGTAATAACCTAAAGACTTACCAGTCTGTAGTAAGAAATTTCCCTCCAAGAAGTGATAAATCTTCCTCCAAGAAGTGCTAAACTTCCCTTCAACAATATTCATCTACTGGCTTAACTCTATACTTTTGAAGTGAAACTGTGAAAATCTGTATGTGAAAGGAAAAAACCAAAAGCAGTTCTGAAATCATCATAAAATGTGAGTCAGAATCACTTATTAGTTTTCAGTCATCCGATATCTCGCAGACTAGTGATAATAAAAATCCATACCTTTCTACTTACAATGAGATTGCAAATACTGTAACTAGATTTACATTCGTTTCAAAACAAAGACACTAGCACCATTCCGAAAGACTCTCGCATACTTCACGCGCTATACGAATAAGGGTAATGATTTAATTAATAATGTAATTAGGAGGAATGTTATTAATGAAATTAGAAGTATTATTATTTGACTTGAACACAACCTTCGAACAAAATGTACAGCCTTTGAATTAACCCTGATTCAACTTCCGGTCATGGTTCTGAATGTTTCAGTCTGTCTCTACCTAACCAATAAGCTATATATGTATTTTGATTTGTTTAGTGTTGTATTGTTCTAAGTCGCTATTTAGGAAAATAAATAAGATATCAACCGAGCACGATCTCCAGAGGCTGCAGTATTCTCATTTTCCCCTGTTCATTCATGGTCACTTCTCGTTTTTGCAGCCTTGCCACACTTAGTCACCGACTAAGTCGAGACTACTACAGTGAGAGGGGAATTGTATATCCCGTACGTGATCTTCAAGATCTTATTTATGTAGTATTTCCAGATGTTAGCCCAATGCTGAGGTCCATTATAGATTACCATGAATTTTACTGCCCTTCGTTTTCTTTCATTTCATTTTCTTTCCATTTCAGGGTTGCAGAGTAGGTTGGTAGTAAATAAATACCGGTGTACTTTAAGGAGAATACTGTTTCATCTTTGGCATGGAACTTTCTGCCCAATCCTATCAGCTCACATACCGGAGAGGACATCGTAGGTGCGCCAGAGAATGTTCCACCTGGAAACATTAGTGACCCTGCCCTGCCCGTTTTATGATCTGGCCGTCCTTTATGTTCTCTAGCCTCATCCCTTTAGGTATAGAGCTGCTATAGGTCTTTGCTTCTCAATCCTAGACCTAAATAAGATGCCACAGGACTACTCTCTCAATAATCACGTTATTTACGCTCTTTCTTTGGAAAACACACAAACAAAACTAAAAAATGAAAAGTTCTAGACTAGTAATATTACTTTTGTGTTTTATAATAACTAAACTCTTGTTAAAATAAGACCAGAAGGTTTCCTGGTGACGAATACGCTCACTTTCTTCTCGGGCAGCCAGCCAGGTGAAAAGGTGATTACATATCAACGTTTCGGGAGTGTGCATCTCTCACATCATCAGGATATTTATAAAATGTTATAAACAAATGAAATACTGAATGTAACACAACTATAAACAAAGACAAAACACTATCAAAATTCGCATTACTGAACAAAAGACTGTTTTCAGTAAATTAAATGCCAGGTCAGGAGATGGCGTGAGTATAGAAAATTATATCAAAGAAACGTAACTACTTAACTTGATTATTAAGCTGTATTGATCTTTGCTTCTTAAATCGATGGATTTCCATTTTTAAGTCCGGTTTCCAATAGGAGCTGAACTGAAATCCAGCATCAAAGAGTGCTCCTTTCCGAGGAAATCGCCAAAGCCTCCTTAATTCTCCGCTCCCAGTAATTGTTGCATTTTGCCAAGATGGTCGTCTCCCGAAAATTGGCTCTATCAAAACAATGCTCTGCCAGCCCAGACTTCTCAGGTTGCATTAAACGAATGCTCCGCTCATGTTCGATTATTCCAGTAGCGATGGTCCTTCCGGTTTGTCCTATATACGGTGTCCCACATTCATTTGTACACAAGATGTACACTCCAGAAACGTTGATGTCTAATCATTTTTTCACCTGGCTGGCTGACCGAGAAGAAAGTGAGCGTAAACTCTTGTTTCTTATTCGCTTGTATTGTTTAAATAAATACATTTGCGCAAAAGTAACTTCTTCTGTCACCTTGGCCTTTACAGTGATTCAATTTCACGGCAGTGAAGAGGAACCAGCAAACTCTGTAGACAAATGCTTTTCCATACGAAACTCAACGTTATTAAGCTGTAATCTGGTATTTTATTCACTGCGATCTATTTCACGCTGAAGAATTTGACCGAAGGTAGATATTGTGGTTGTAAAGCAACGAACATAATCTCCTAAGCGAACGCTATTAGTACATGTCCAAACAAACCAAAATGCCACGCCTTCGCGCATGCAACAGCTAGATACCGCCCCTCCTTGTCCCAATAAACACTTTAATGAAGAATCTCATTATAAATCGGTTGTATAATTAGATCCAAATAATTAAGAAATTAATTACGCCTTCTGTTGTTGTGGTAGATGAAAAATGTGTATGCTATAAATCCATACTCAGGGAGGACAGAGATGAGTGTGGTACTCAGGTCTGTGGACAGGGCTTTAGATCTCTGCATGTTTAATATTCATTTATGTTTGGGAGGGATATTAATTCCTAATATTTCATACATGTCGTGTCCGAACACATGAATAACGTCGCAGGGTCAAAGACCGCAGAGCCTAGCATATATCTGTTCATTTACGGACAATGACCAGCTGTTTCAACAAACAAGTTCTCTACTCAGGTACCGTTTTCTGCCTTTTTGGAAGAAAACCTATAAAGACAAATTAATTCTAAAACTATAATTAAAAATTATGTGCAGCTACCAGCCGAATATTTCTATACTTCATCATTTCACTGACATTCTACGAACAATGTATTCTTTGTTTCTTTTCTCTCTCTCTCTCTCTCTCTCCATCTCTCTCTATCTCTATATCTATCTTCGACTTGTCGGTCAGGCTGCACGTCGCTCTCTTTAAGTAACTAATTCAGTGCGGATACTCAATGGCGCCGTTATTTCACAAAAAGTCAATATCCCCACATACGTTTTATAATTTATTCTTTCACTCTCGCCATAATTCGGTTTCCAAACTCACTACTTGCAAATTCAGATGTGAATAAATAATTAAGAATTAGTAAAAATTAACGCTAGTAGCAGTTAACCATAAATCCCAAAAATTTAAATACTTATCTGAGATCATCTTGAAGGTTTACCGATGACTTCAGAAGTATTACTACGAGGGCGTTCAATCTTATTATATTCTGTTAGCTTAATGTGAAACAAACACGCCGTAGTAGTTTCATTGTTGGTACTCCTGGTTCCCGCCTGTGAGGACCAGGCAAAATCAGAGATGTTCAGTATCGGCTACCGCTGCAATGGAGGTAACACACGAGGAAAAATATGCAGCTTTCAAATTCTGCTTTAGTCTCAACAAATCTTCAGTTGAGGCCTATACAGTGTTACAAGAGGCCTATGGAGAGTCTGTTCTTCCCTACAGCGCAGCTTGAAGGTGGTTTAAAATGTTTAAAGAGGGGATACAATCAATTTCTAAGGAAGGTGGACCCGGTGCTCCAATTACTGCTTTTACGAAAGAAAACATCAACACTGCTTCTGCCATTGTAACAGAGGAGCGACGAATTACCTTAAGATCACTTTCTTAAATGCTGAACATTTCATTGGGTGACACCCACACGTTGGTAACAGAAACATTACACATGAGACGTGTTTGTGCGCGATGGATTCCAATACTGTTGATTCCCGAACAAAAGGACATTCCCATGCAGGTCTACATGCAATTAAAGTTAATGTTAGAGGAAGATCCGGAGTTTCTTTCAAACGAATTCACTGCTGATGAAACTTGGCTACATCATTTTGATCCTGAGAGCAAACAGCAAACCTCGATGTGGAAATCTCCTTCATCACCAACCCCCAAAAAGCAAAAGTGGTTGCTTTTGCTGGGAAAGTTATGGTCATCTCATTCATAGATATTTTTGGAATGGTTTATCAGCATGGTGTATCTGCACACACATCAGTAACTGGACAATACTACAGGGATTTCCTGAAAACACTGCAAGTCCATATCAGACGCAAAAGACCGCATTTCTGTGACGCAGGCTGGATGCTGCACCACGATAATGCGCGGCAGCATATTGCCAATGTTGTTTTCTGAATATCTTGCAAAAATCAACGTGAAGTGCATCCCTCACCCTCCCTATAGTCCGGATTTAGCCCCATGTGGGAGGCATTATCCATCATCAGAAGCAGTGGTGAAGGCTGCGGAGGCAATTTTGAAGGATCTCTCAAAAATGGTTTCCAGCATATTTTGAAGACTGGCAGAAACACAAGCGCATCGCACTCAGAGGAGACTATTTTGAGAAGGACCATCAAAATTATGAGGATGAGCAAAGGTACCTTATAAAAAAAATGTGATCATTATTGAACAGCCCTCGTAGTTTTGATTCAAGCTGTCATTAAAATATGTACTTGAAATTTTATTCAAATTGTGAACTGTTTAAACGTTTTAAGTAGCGATGTGATTTAAACCTCATCTACAAGTTAGTATTCTTTACAATTTTTTACAAAGCTTGCAGCTATTTCTAAAATTTTTTGTTTCCAGGCGTAAAAATCCTTAGCAGACGTAGAAATCCTTCTACAGTAAAGCCTTGGTCCCTTGTCGTACATTTACGGCACACAAAAAGAACCACAAGTCTATATTATGTCCAACGGGAGAATGAAGTACCGTATGACTCCGCATCCACATGCGTTCGGAATGTCAGTACTGCTACCGCTTCGTTAAACATAATATTAATATGTATTAATAATATGAATATGCATTTTCGACGCAAAAACACGTATTTACTCATGCCAACCACTTAATCGCTTCGTTAAGGATAATATAATATAAATCTTTGACATTAAAGGCACATTTTTCGATCTAAGTATCACGTAGCACACAATACCTATGAAAATTAACTGCTACTTACGTATTTTTCGTTTTCTTTAGCACGAGACTTGACCACTGCCAGCAATTTCGCCTTAACATGACCCTCGTGGAAAATGGTATTTTACTCTGTAGCCATGTTATGAAGTCACTTGTTTGGTATGCGTTCTGACCTCACACTGTGGTAGAGGGCTTTGTCCATGACAATAACGCTATTCGGTTGTAATTTGGGGAATTGATAAATGTTTCGGCTGACCTCACAAACCCATCACAGACAACATCAAACACTGATCTGGCACGTGGTCTCTTCTTGCCGGGAGTTGAAACTTCACCGAATGTGGCCTTTTGCTTGCATGCACTATAAATGCTGGAAACCGACACACCGGTAAACTCAAATGTCAACATCACCACTTCATCGATAGCAGCTTCTGGAAATTTTTCACAGAACTTGTTAAATACATTCAATATTATAATCTTTTCACCACTTTAGTAAAGGCTTTCCGCGCGCATGTTTAACAGTACTCGCCAGTTCCTCCATGATTCACAATGAATGCACCTGTCAGCTTCAATATGCGCGTGTAGCATGATTTACTTTAATTACTAACTAACTTAATTATCTATTAGTATATGTTTTTATAGTTGAAATATGCTCAGTAGGCACTTGTGCGCTTTCGAAAAACAAACTCAAAACTCCACATCTCAGTAGCAGTACTTTTTCAAGGGACTATTTACACAGCGTAGGCATCATGGAAATTGAGAAGAAGGCGCGCTATGATCAACGGTCACGTGGTTTTGTTTACATCGACTTTATTCTCTCGCTGCAAGCAGTATAAGGTCCTTCATGTCCAATACTGAAAGGGGCGCTGAGAACCATATCAGAGTACCATATATAACGACTATAAATAAGAGTGCAATTTCAATTGTTCCTGCAAGTTACTGAACTACTTAGCAAGACTACTTCACACATACGTCACTATCCTACCAATCAAGTACTAGGATTCGTCAAATACCGACCAATTGCTGATCTCTAAATCGCTAATTGTACACCATGCACAATTATCACTCAGAAATTATCACATATTCCTTTACTGTTGGGTATAATGATCACATGAAGAAGTTATGTTACGTTATTATTTTCTTATAATCAATCAGCGCCATCTGACGGCCTTAAAACCAAATATGCTTTCACTAGTGTTAACTTGTGCACGGCCTGTAAGAATTATTTTAATCCTGTATGCCGGGACCTGTGACATGTTCTAATGTAGGTCTATGGGATTTATGGAGTCAAATAACTTGTTTTATTGTTTTAATAATTTGTTTTATTCGTTAAATTGTCTCTACAAGTGCAACTCGTGGTTTTGAACTTCCCTAGATACATTGGCTCACCACTTCATTGCTCGTGCATTTATTGGTAATTTCAAAACCACTTGTGACATTACCTATGATAATACACACGTTTACATAACAAGCAATAATACACATGTGGCATATAACATTATTAATGGTACGTAGTGCAAGCAGCAGCCTTAAAGACTTCAACAATAATAGCAATAGATAGAGTAGTAGTCGTAGTGGCAGTAGTGGCAGTAGTTAAAATGCTACTTAGTTGTATATGTAATGTAGGTACATATGTATGTATTTATGCTACCTCTCCTACCAGCACAGTTATATCACTTATTTCATGTACCTTGAGTTAGACTAGATAATCCGAGCGGGATGGCTCAGGCGGTTTCGTCTGCAACCCCCAATCGGAAGGCCCGCATTCGATTACCATGACTGACCTGCCTGAACCATGAAATTTTTCGGGAGTTTTCCCGGGTCGCCAGGTGAATTCTGTGTGGGTTAATTACGTCCCCCGTATTTCCTGTCGCTCCATTTCATCTCCGTTATCATTTCACATCATCTCTTTCAGAGTAGACTCTTCACCTCTTTCAAGTGCTCTGAGTGAACCACTTCCTCCTCCGGTGGGCGGTTGCCGGTCTCCTAACCGCAGTAAGGGAGAATGTCCGTTGTCTTGGCCTACTGTGGGACGTTTACATCTAAGTAAAATGTAGGCATCCTGCCCTCTGAACTGTCGTGGCTCCTTAGGACGGCCACCCTCTGTCTCCTCGAACCTCATCCTTCCTTCTGGAGATGCCCCACTTGGGGTCATAGGTATCATAGATGAAGTCTGGTCGCAGTACCAAATTCCTTCCGTAGTAATCCTAATCCTAGACTAGACAAACTGCTGTGTTCTTAAGCTCATGAGAAAGAGCTCGTGTGTCTCATCAGTTAATTTCTGGTGGCAGTAGTAGATGGAAGTCTGCCACTCGTTAAGATTTCTGGATACTGAATTATCTACAAAATATTTTAAAATTATGTGCTTACTAAGATGTTCGTAAAGAAAAACACTGTAGAATTAGGTGCACCTTTTGTCCTTTTGAACATTTATGTGCCACTACGACGTATAAAAGCACGTACGCAAGCAAATAATGCCTGAAACCTCAAAACATGATTTTCTCGTGCTATTGTTTGCTCACATTTTTGTCTCTTTAAAGATGTTCCCCGTTTATTTTTGCATTTGTTTAAGGTTCTCATATTTTTAGGAGAGGTTTGTTTATTACACAGATGAAATGAAAGTGCCTTTTCTTGATATTAGAAGTGATCAATCATAATAATAATAATAATAATAATAATAATAATAATAATAATAATAATAATAATAATAATAATAATAATAATAATAATAATAATAATAATAATAATAATAATAATAATAATAATAATAATAATAATAATAATAATAATAATAATAATAATAATAATAATAATAATAACACCAATAATAATAATAATAATAATAATAATAATAATAATAATAATAATAATAATAATAATAATAATAATAATAATAATAATAATAATAATAATAATAATAATAATAATAATAATAATAATAATAATAATAATAATAATAATAATAATAATAATAATAATAATAATAATAATAATAATAATAATAATAATAATAATAATAATAATAATAATAATAATAATAATAATAATAATAATAATAATAATAATAATAATAATAATAATAATAATAATAATAATAATAATAATAATAATAATAATAATAATAATAATAATAATAATAATAATAATAATAATAATAATAATAATAATAATAATAATAATAATAATAGTAATAATAATAATAGTAATAATAATAATAATAATAATAATAATAATAATAATAATAATAATAATAATAATAATAATAATAATTATAAATATTTTAATAATGTGACTTTGTGGGTTCGTGAAATTAAAAAGTTCAATTATACCACTCAAAATGTTCTTTATTTCCACCTTATTCCAATATCACAATTACAATTTAATGTACACAATTACAATTTTGCCAGTTCGTCTTTACGCGTACGCTCGGCGCGACTGACATTACTGCTTGCCTGGCTCACTCTAACACAACTGACTGTCGCCTCGCTGGTATTGATCGGCGGCCCGAAGTTTCTCGATTCTCCTTTTATGGAGAGGGAAAACATTCTCGAAGCTTTGTGCCACTTCGAGCGGCAGGAGGAGGGGCTACCCCTGCGTCTCCCCTCCGTCCGCCGGCCCGCATTTATTGATCGGCATCGTAGCTCGCCGGTTACGTAACAATAATTTAATACATGATTGATTTTACAGAATTAAAATTATTGACCACTTTTCTAGAAGACATTTCGCTGCTACTAAATTCAATTTTGAGTTTACATAAAAACATACAAATCCTACACGATGCTACACCAGTTGCAGTCGTATGGTACCGCCTCACGATGCTGTACCTATTTTTAGCGGTAATTTCTTATTCGAAGGTATCTCAATGTATGCGTGGATGTATATTCAAAGAATGACACCGGAATCTGACTTTGGAATTTTTAGTAAGCAGTACTCCTTTTAACGGAGGTATTTCTGACCAATGGAAACTATTATATGAATGTCCGGTATTAAAGTATCTGAACGTTCTACGAAGTAATAACACGCGGTTCTACAATTGAGGTAACAATGACATCTAATCCGTCCATCAGCTACGTCTTGTTCCACCGGCGATCAGAACAGAGGTGTCCGAGATTATGTCCAGAATTAAATATTAAACTTTAAAATTCTCCCAATAACTTCCCCATTTGGTAATGACTCTAAGACCCCCACTACTAGCTTCTAGTCCAATCCTGCCACCTCGTTTCTACATTTCTGAAATTTTATACTTTACCAGCCAAAGTCGTACATCAATTTCTAAGAAATACTATCTCACATTCCATGAATTCCAAGCTAACCTGCCATACTTAACCTGGCAACCTAGGATACTTTCATCCCTCATTAGCATAACCAACCACTTTTGCAAATTTTCCTAAAAACCAGCCATCGCTAATTATAGTCCCGCTGCTGGAACGGTTACCATGGATTTATCTTTGTTAACAGAAACCTCTCAGATAACGCAATGATTATTCTTGTAAGAGTGAGAGGGGTACTGACGCGCCTCCCGTTCGTGTGCTAAGTACCAATGAACGCATGACTTCAGCCAATGGAATTCGCAGGTGTGACAAATGACAGATATATGTTCACTCCACGTGGAGTAATCAGTGCATTATCTGAGAGGTATCTATTACCAAAGATAAATCCATGGTAACCGTTCGAACAGCGCGACTATGCTGTACTTATGCCCGATTTCACCAACAGATGTTAAAATCGACGTTAACAAATGTAACGTAACAATTGTCACAGCGCTAAAACTAATGTTAAATTTCTTGCATTTCACCAACCTGTTTGCTTAAAATGTTAACAAACCTGTGTTGACGACAGAAAACTTGTAAATATCACAGCTATAGAAGGCTATGGATGATTTTCTGAACGTACTCCGATGCATTTTTGTTTTCATTTTCGTCTACACAAGTGACGGATGAACAAAATCATAAATAAAGCCGTGAGACAAATTTCTCATCGACGGAGAAAGAATTGTTAATTGAAATGGTGATGAAGTGTAAGGATATCGTGGAAAATAAGAGGACGGATGTGATGAGTGTAAAAGAGAAAGATGTCGCGGTGAAAATATTAGAAACGAATTTAATTCAAATGCATGTGTCACTACTACAAGCACCAAACAACTTGTCAGTATTACGTAAATTTAAAACGAGGTGCGAAGAACAAGTGCCTTAAACGTTTCAAGACGGGAGGTGAACAATGTATTATCCATATAATTCAGTGAATTATAAAATCGCAAAGTTATTAATACTTGAAGCAAAGGCGAGATCGACATATTCCTTTCGATGTATATTCTAACTCATTATTACGCAAATTTAAAACGAGGTGCAAAGAAGGACAAGTGACTTGAACGTTTCAAGACCGCAGGTGGACAGTGTATTATCCACATAATTCAGTGAATTATAAAATCGCAAGGTTACTAATACTTGAAGCTAAGGCGAGATAGTCATATTCCATTCGATGCATGTTCAAACTCAGTATTACGCAAATTTAAAACGAGGTGCAAAGAAGGACAAGTGACTTGAACGTTTCAAGACGGGAGGTGGACAAAGTATTATCCACATAATTCAGTGAATTATAAAATCGCAAAGTTATTAATACTTGAAGCAAAAGCGAGATCGCCATATTGCTTTCGATGCTTGTTCTAACCTCCCTTGTACGTCCGCAGTAACCTTCACAGTAACATGTTTCGACAGTCTATACCTCCGTAAAACAGTTTTCTTCGGATAGTTCCTCAAAATCATTTCTGCTCATAGGTCGTACCCTATTATGAATGCCATTTAGACGGTCTTAAATATAGCAAATCGACATCATCAGCTGAGTTCATGCTCGCCATCTTGACTATTTACAATTGTTAAGGACTTAACATAAGAAATTCGGCGTGTTAGTTTGACATGAGATTTAACACCTGTGTTACGCTAACACTTGGTGAAATGCAATTTTTGTTTTAACTATTGCTAAACCCGTGTTAAGTCTTAACATTTGTTGGTGAACTCGGGCATTAGTGTCATCTTACTGGCCGCACCATGGCTGAGTGATTAGTCCGCTTAGCTCTCACCTAGGTGGCCCGGGTTTGATCCAAGGCGACCGCAAAGTGGGATATGTGGTGGACAACATGGCGCTAGGGTAGGTTTCCTCCGGATCCTTCGGTTTCCCCCACCATCACTCCACCAATTGCTCTATCATTCATCTCTTCATCATCCCAGGCGTTGGACCGATCCCTCAACCCTGGTATTTGAGGTCAAAGCTTCGGCTCCCTCGCTCTGGGAGAACCCGAGCGACTCCTAGCCCCAGCATTGGTGAGGACAGTAGAAAAAAAATTGTTATCTAACGCCAAGCCAAACTGTACTCATAATCTACTGCCAAACCTACAATCCCTTAACTTTCAACACAAATTTACCAAATATTAATATTTCATTTTATTATAAATTTATAATTTATAAGTTTTTGTAAATAATATCCTTGGAAAATTATTGTAATTTTGTGCTTTAATTATAGTTTTAGAATCTGAAATAAAATTTTCGGTAAATTTGTTTATATATTTTCTAGAAATTAGCTATCCTAGTATTGACTTTCTAAATTCTGTTGAGTGTTGGTGATATTCATTATAGTTGAGTGCTATTATGTATTTCAAATGGGAAGGCATTTGTCCTTGAGCGCTACTAGGTGAGCAACCAATCGGAGTCCTGCGGTGTTTTCGTATTACATTCCTCCAAGTGGTGTGTGAGGAGCGCCAACCTAATCAATCTGTATGAACTTCTATTCGTGCTAAGGCAAAAATTCAGATTTTGCCGAAACTGATCCATGTAGAAGGTAGAGAATAATGTATCTAACATAACCATAAAAATCCTATATTTTTAGCTGAAATAGTTTTTCTAATGCAAACAAATAAACCACTATTTCCTGTATTATAACAATAAATCGTGACGTAGCACTGTATGAATTTGACATGTATGTGTGTACGTATATTTGTAACTACTCAGAATTGAAACGTAAATGTTTGATATGACGTGATAAAAGAATTACTTTGAATAATCCAATTCTAGTGAGAGGAAACAATAAATTTCCTGCTGCCCTGGTCACATTATATCTTTGTTTATGAATAGTTCGTAATCTCTATTTACTCTAGAGAGTTCAAAGTGGTTGGTGTGTGTATACATATACTTTTAATTACTCAGAACTGAAATTTAAACTACTGACATGACGGATAAAAGAATGTCTGTGAATAAGTCAAGGTGTTATATTCGAGAAAAAGCAAATACTTCATTTCCTGTTAGTCTGTGGAATGCTGTATGCTTATGTTTATGAATGAAGCTGGATAAGAAGTGTTTATTTACTCTGGAGAGTTCAGATCAATAGCATTCAGTTGTTCTTTACACTACAGTAGAGTAAGAGTTAAATAGTGCAATGGCTTCTTGCGTTGAATTTAGCGACGAGTCAAAAAGACTGGTATTGCGAAGTCAGGCTCGAAGTATTATTTCTAAGGTGTACACGTTCTTCAAAAATTTTTCGGAAACAGAAACTAAAAATGAGTTACTGCAAAGAGTACTTCCGTTTAAAAACACGTAAAAAGTGTATCAGCTGGATCAACTTGCAATTGAAACGGGACACGAGGTAATACGCCTTCCACCTTACCACTGCCAATATAATCCAACTGAGTTGGTGTGGGCTCAAATAAAATGGGGGATTGCAAACAGAAATAGTACTTTTAAACTGGGACGTTAAACGACTTGTTCACGAAGAAATTAACAAGGTGCCAACAGGACTGGGGAAATTGCGTGAGGCATGCAGAAAACTTTCAAGAAGCGATTTTAAGAAACAAATAGCACGTGACGAGATTTTGGAACCTATAATCATAAATTTGCAGGACTCAGACGATGAAGACAGTGACAATGACGAATTGTCTCTTAACGGAAGTGACACTGACAGCGATATGGATGAGTCCCTGGCCGTTCCATTGGATTAAAAAATAGGTAATTCATAAACTATAATTATAGTTATAGTATTTTAAAATATACATAATTTGCGAACATGCTTTTTCCAATTTTGATTTTGGCAACTGCATAATTGTAAAAGTTTGTAAAATATAATTTTCTTACCCTTACGTCTGCGCCAAGCAGACGTGCATGTTGTATGACTTTGCGAGAGAGAGGGAAATATAAAAAGAGTGCGGTAATAAGCTGGCAACGCTGAGCATGATACGGCATCTGATTAGCTGGACTCCAGAACCCTTCCCATTTGAAACACAATAGTTCTGTAAATTCACATGCGCAATGCTTTTCTGGGGGGGGGGGGGGGGCGTTAGAAAAAATACCATCCTGAGTTTCCACTTTGAAAATTCAAACTTTTTTTAAAAAATAAAATATGCATTCAGTAATGTGTGTTGACTGAAGAAAAGCTGAAATGCAATAAATTAATTGCTTATTTTCAGTACCTGGTGCAACAGATAAAGTCCAACAGGCATTTCATGTGTTTTATACGAATTACAGTTAATGTTTACTATAATTTTCACGGTTTTGTATATAACACTGAATATAGCATCAGTCCAAGGCCAGTCTGACTGTAGACTCATTTAATTGTCAGTGCAGTCATCCTTAACATCGAGTTGGTTGTGGAAGGAACGGCTGCACCCCCCCCCCCCCCAGCTCCATTATGCATGAAATGATTTGCAACTAGGCAACAAGTATAACTTACAAATGCTCATGCAAGATGTCAAGAGAGGGTAATTTCTGAAGTTCAGGAAAGCACTTCCATTGGCAGAAGGCGAGATTTAGTTTTGCTGTTCGATTCTGTTTACGTGACTGTCCTGCTAAACCTAAGTGGATAAACTATCATTTATTTACGATGTTAAAACACGCCATCACAGTGGTAGGAATTTCTTCTTGAGCAACCGTCGCCTCTCCCAGCGAACAAAGTTATCTTCAACACACGAACCGCGTTCCATTTGTTGCGATACGGAATGCGTCTTGTGACCCCGGGGGTGAAGTCCATTAATTAAACCAGTAACTCAATCATTTAAAGTCCAATAAAGGGATTAGCACTTATTAGAGACGGACCACATCCAGCTTACCTTTCTCGTTAGTGCCTTTTATTTCTCAGCATGCTTTATGAGCACGACTTATTTGTTTCAGTACACGTATCATTTCTGTCATTTCTGTCTTCACTTTATCACCATCATTCTTTTGTACGCGAGATTTCTATAAAAGCTTTTAAAAATTGTCAAAACCTCTTATAGTTGAACTTATTTCCAGTGAAAAGCTTGTGCATAAATGTATAAATGAGAAGTTTTGGGTTACGAGATCTTTCAGTACATGAGCGTCATTGTTTGAAATTTCCCTGACATAGAATATAACTACGATGTTGTTTGTTGTCGTCCTCTGGGTCTAGAGATTATATGCTAGCCTCTGGTTCCCAAAGACTTGGTTCAAACCCGACGGAGGGCGATGGATTTGCTCGGGCGTAGAAAATCCTCGGCATGACTTCCTTTGGAAGGAAAGTAAAGCTAGTAGTCCCCATCGTAGATTTACGACACGTAAAAGAATCCCAAGTCTGATAAAGCGACCTCTTGAGTGGAATTAAGCCACCTTTTACACCCAGTGTATGTAGAATGGGAAGCTGAGAACGATGTTACAGAGCCCACCTAGGTAGCGTAGATGACAGCGTGTGTGCCTCACGTTCAAGTGGTCCCGAGTTCGAATCTCGGTCTGGGTGAATTATCTGGATAAGATTTTTCCAGGGTGTTCCCTTATCCTTAAAGACGAATGTCGGATAACTCTAAGCTCGTGGACCCCGGACTCATTACAGCATCATTTCAAACATTTCATTCATCATCGTCCGATATTAAAGTAGGAGGACGTAAATTAAAAAAAAAAAGTTACAGAACTGAGAAAGTAATATGAAATCGAGTTTGCTCAAAAATGTACTCTAGTGGTGGACAAGTTATCAAGTTTTGGTAACACATCTGACAGTTCACATTCTAAATACTAGGCTCCAAAAATGTTCTAACATAAGTGCGTTCATAAGCATTTACTATTTTCAAATAATCGAAATCTGATCCACTTTTGAAGTTAGTTTTTAACGTCCTCTGATCGAATGATGGGTGAAGTACTGAAATAAGTCCAGGGTCCATAGAGCTTAGAATAACCTATCATTCATCTTTCAGGATATGGCAAATCCCTGAAAATACCTTATCAAAATAACTCACCCAGAGGTTCGAACTCGGTATCTCTTGGACGTGAGGAGACACGCTACCAGTATGCTATAGAGGGGCGCTTCAGTGAGCTTGCGAAATAATAACGCAGCTTATATAAGGAATAAAAAACAATAACTGAAACTGCTTTTCTTTGGGGGGGGTAATGTTTTTAAATAATGTGCAAAAGATTATGCCTTTTGTATTCTACGTTGTATACGCAACATATTTAAAAGTCATATCTCAACTATCTCCTATGATGACTCGGAAGCACTAAAGCAGTTCCAAGACTCTACAATATATATTTTTTCAACTGTTGCGTGATCTGGGGTCCATCATCCCCCGCATAAAAATACTGGACTCTGTTATTTTGGAACTGGATCTATGATCATTTCATGGAGCGTTACAGAACTTTTAACTCATTTTAGGCAACATAAGAAAAGTGTGTATTTTTCGGAATTGCACTTGAATGTTCCATTTGCCAACTGAGTGACCCTGAAGAAGCAGAAGCACGTATTCTCTTCTGGTTTAACTTGGAAGGAATGTAAATTCTTTGTAACTATTATATTTAAGTAATTGCACATTCAAGAACAAAACATATATCCAACATATAACATTAAGAAAGTTCAATTTAATAAAGGTGTTTTATTTCAATTTAAGCTTAATTTGTATTCATAAAATGATAAATACATGTGAAGTGCATAAATGCATTCGAGATAAATATATGGTAAGATAGATAGTACCAATAATAATAATAATAATAACAATAATAATAATAATAATAATAATAATAATAATAATAATAATAATACGTATACAATAAAATTACCAATTAACCAGGATAACATCAGAAAGTGTCTGGTATGAAAACCCAGAGCCCACGGTCCATCGTTTTTCTCCTCTTTATTCCATTTCTCTCTATTAGAATATGTCAGTGTTTTCTGTGTCCAGTTTAGTTGTATACAATATATGGTATTTGGGCATCTTACAGTATAATTTAGCTATTGTAATAAATGTGCCTTGCAGTTTATTAAAAAAAAAATATAACATCATACATTGGATCCGTAATACTCGCAGGTTTATTTAGAGGACAAATTTACATTTCTTTCCATTATTTAGATTTATAATTTTTTCTGAGTTTAGAACACTGAATTTAAGTACACAATTACCTAGTAAAATTACGGGGTGGGGGGAATCGCCAACCACTGAATTGTTTTAACTTGTTTATAAGTCTGATTCTTTATGATAGCTTTCTTTGCTTTTAATGTTTTGTGAAATTGACTAAGTTGACTGATTACTTAAACATTTCAAAACGCCGCAAAAGGATGGCATGAGCTTTTTAATTTTTCTAGCATTTTGCTAATTCATCCACTCCAGCATTCTAGAAATATTATAAAACTTGGTGTGTAAGTGTTAATCAGGTACTAAGTTATTCATTTTTAATTTTCATTCGTTTTATATGTCAATTTCCAAAAGCATTTAATACACTCTTTTTCTTTTTCACTTCAGGGATTAAGCATTTCTGCCTGTTCCGTCTTCGTATTCCATCAACTATTCCCATCAGGAACTGTATCTTCTTATAACCAGTACTCTTTCTTCATCCATTCTATTCATATGCTCTTTTCAGTTCTGTATATTTTCTTCTATTTTGTCCTATACCTTGTACATACAAAGTTCCAAAATTTATCATAAATATAGGCATGATAAAAACAGAAAAAATAAAAGTAAATCAAGGAGTAAGACAGGGATGTAGCCCTTCTGCCACACTATTTAATATGTACCTACTTGAACGATTTGATAAAAACTTGGAAAAACCAAGTGGATAAAGAAATACAATTTAATCGTCTATGTATGTCATAATGATACTTCAAACTATGGCAATGACATTTTGGAATTAGTTTCCTCAGTACAAGATAATTAAAAATTATGCAGCTATTTCTGTTATACCATTAAGCTCACGAAGTTTAATAAGCATGTAATTTTCTTATAATAATAACTGAACGTCAAAAATGTACTTTTAGAAACACTGTGAATTTATAAAGACTTTATTTCTTAGTAAAATAAATGAAGGTGAAAATTTTAAAATTATTAAAAATTGACAATTAGGAGTATTTTGATATGCATATTCAGAAATAATTTCAATCTGAGCAGCAAACCTTGCAATAATTACCCATAAAGGCTTAATATGTATTAAAACAAATACAAAAGCTTAGGTCACAAAAACAGCTTTCACACGGCTCGTGGTATTTTTTGTTTTTACATACTTCATGATGGAAGCCATGGGTAGCTAGCTTTATGATAATAGGTATGTCTCTGGGATTGATTTTCCTTGGTCCAGGTTCTTTCCAGCATTGCACTAGAGGTGTAGAAGTCCTCATGGATGTCACTCCGCTTCATTCTTCTATGCTCTAACATTTCCCTATATTTGTAGCTGAAATGTGTCAACAGAGTGCGATCTACTCTGAGTGCAAAAAAAAAAAGTGAAAGATTATGACTTAATGCCCATTCGGGTGCACCTTCTTCTTTGTTAAAAGCTTAGGCCAAGTACCATGGGTTTTGGAAAATTTATTTGCCCTTGTAGCGTATGACAAACTGAAGAAATACGGAATGGAAAACCAGTGAAAAAAGTATGTTCAGTCTAAACTCTACTATATAGAGGAAAGAAGATCTCCATGTATAATAGAAAGCTATTAGTTCGATTAATTCATGTGTGTATTTCTTAGGCTGTATTTAAGTTCATTATAAAAACATGCATCCCAAATAAGCATAAAATATTCTCAGGCCCGATTTTGATGAAGTATCATTAATATTCCGCCTCTCAGTTTACCACTTAGTTGCCGGCAGGTGTAGCTTTGCAGTTTAATGAAGCATAAAATATATCCAGGCTTCAATTGTGTAATGATACAAATAAGTTAGGAAAAACTTTATTTAAATCACATTTTCCTGCCTCATTTAAAAACAAGTGTTTGAAAAACGTTTAGAATACCAAATTACTAGTAAATACAATAAATAGCAATATCTAATATACATAACAACCTACGTCTTAAAAACAGTATCTCATTTGAATAAAAGAAACCAGAATCAAGAGAAATGAATGTTTACTTCTTCCTTCTTAAGTAGAAATGAATAATAATTTATAGTTCTTATAAAAAGAGAAAGAAAATTGGAAATAAAGCTTTTTTTTAAATTAGCCGATATCATTTACAATACCAAATGTTAACTTTGCTTAATATTTGCTGGCAAATGTTGCTAAGTTGCCTATTATACTTTCCATATTTTAGGCTGCAAATTGTCGGTACTTAATAAAGCTTTGAAATAGTAAAACAGCAGTTCTAATATTAACCAGGGTTCCACGGGTGACTTTTTAAATCTCGAATGATGATTTAATCTTTCAGCCCTCTATGAAACTGTTGTACAATAATTTCTGAGAGATTGGATCTGTTTTAATCTTTAGAACTGTAAATTCATAACGTCATAAGCCATTGGTGTTAAATGCATTAATTGTTTAACAAAAAAATAAACAAAGGGATCCCGTAGAGAGAAAAACACTCTTTTAAGAACGAGAGCCCTTATATGACTCATACGATGAGATTTCACTTGGGTTGAATTGACACTGAATGTTACTCTTGGGCACATTGAATTTTATTTACACTGCCACTGGCATTCCGTAAAACTGATGCAGCTTAAATTTATATATATATATATATATGTGTGTGTGTGTGTGTGTGTGTGTGTGTGTGTGTGTGTGTGTGTGTGTGTGTGTGTGTGTGTGTGTGTGTGTGTGTGTGTGTGTGTGTGTGTGTGTGTGTGTGTGTGTGTGTGTAATTTACGTCCTCCAACATTTAGTCATATCGCACGATAAATGAAATAGGTGAAATCATGCTCAATGCGCCTGGGGTCCATGGAGCTTAGAGTTACCCGACATTCGTCTTTCAGGATAAGGGAAAACCCCGTAAAAGCCTTATCCAGGTAACTCACCCTGACCGAGATTCGAACTCGGGACCTCTTGATGTAGCTTAAATGTAGTTATTATCATTATCATTATTATTATGATTATTATTATCATCATTTTGTATTTATTGTCTTTCATAGTATTTCCAAATAATTCTACACATTGTAGCACTGGACCATTAGTTATCTGAAGTGGTCTGCCCACGTTGTTCTTAGTCTTCGTCGGGTGGGCCTCACATGGTGGTCGACTGAGCTTATCTATCGTGGTAAATGTTCCATCCAATTCCATTTACATTATTGAAGGATGTTATTAGAACTAACAGATCCAAATTCCTCCAGTACTTACATAAATAGAGGTAAAATAACGGAGAATGGTGAATTTTTTCCTCCCAATAACGTCTTCAAAATTTTTAAAATGTTGTATGGTCAAAATTATCGAAAGTAAAGCATATTTTCAGGAATAATATGGAGTGGTCAGTAATAAAAGAATACGAATTTTAAATTTCGTCCTCCATAATAGTATATAAATCAAATGTACTTATTTTTAATCGCTGGTCATAGCACCCCGTGACGAATTAATACTTCTTACAGTTTTACCCCATCCATGAGTCTATCACTTACGTGGTCAAACAGCTTTTAGATAAGACAGGAGATGAAATCCTAAGGATTTTTCCTTTTCTTTAGTTCTGTAGTTATTTAATAATGCAAACAATTCTGAATTGTTTTAAGGTTTAATGTCCAGTGACGGTTAGGTTATACCGAAAAGTGATATATTCATTTGATATTCAAATAAGTTTAGAGTTTTCTACTATCTATGATCAGGATAAGGGAAAACCCCAGACATAAACACACTACCCCCACACCAAAGAGGTAAGCCCACAATGTTTACATAGTGAAACGCATAATCTGATGCAAACATTAAACGAAATAGGGGAAAACTATAGAATGTAAAGATTTCATTCCCTGCTCCAAAAGGAGTCATTTGTTTTGAACTTGATAGTTGTGCAAAAAATGACTTATAACATAAAGAGGAACGCCACCAAAATATATTTCCTAAAGGGTCGTTAAAGGTTTCAGCACACCAAAACTTCTAAATTATTCTGCAGAATTAGAACTGGGATTACTCAAAAGATTTGGATATGTACTTTGCTATCCAACTGTTTATTAAAACTCAAGTTAAAGAAATAGATCAAGCATTTAGTTGTATAAGCAATATGGGAGTTTTCCTAAACAGCTATAAGAGAAAAATAGTAATACAGGATAAACAACTGAGAAGAAATAAAATCGTTAACTATCTTAGCTGTGTTTATAATATAATAATAAAGACAATGAAAACCCTAAGTACCAACACTTTAAGGAATAATAAGATGAAATTTGAAAACCACAACGAAATATAGCTTAAATTATGTAAGATTGTTGCAATGCTTCATAAGAGTGAGAGTTCGATTTTAAAATTGTAAATAAACGTCATATTCAAATATAAAAACTATCTTTTTGGATTTTTTACAGAAGTAACACGATGGGGTAGACTAACAAATAAAGAAAAAGGAGACGATCTACAATTAGCCCAATAAAACAGATTATAGAAAATACAAATTGATAGATCGTATTAAGACAAAGGATGTCAGAAAAAAACTAGATTGTAAATCAAGACAGATTGATAGAAAGGCCCATGTTAAAGTGGAACTAAGATCAGAGCAGACCGAGCCGAAACCGTGAAAAATAGAACAAGAACTCTTGCCTATAAAGAATTATTGTATCTATATTACTTTTACAGTAAAATATGATCTGCTCTTGCTTTTATATCCTTTAAGGAATTACGACAATGAAAATTGAAAGCCACCTTAGAAAGTACGATATTTTATTATGGCTCCTCTCATTGTAATATTTATGCCAGTAAAGCCCTATTAGTTTTATATTGTGAGTTTGTGGGTTCGCAGAATTTAAAGTCAAATTTGCAGAAATTCAAACTGTTCTTTATTTCCGTAGAAACACACTTTGGTCAGCCCTTACAGTAACAGAATTATGTCACATACACAATTACAATCTTCCAAGGTCACGCCCACAAACAAAAGCGTTCACTTTCAAAATACAGCTGCACGATTCCAATTATCACTTCATTACAACGGCTCTCTCATTACGATTCTCAGGTTCAAATTCGACTCTCCTTGCTGGCGTGTCGCAGTTTCTTATATATACCTCTGTTCGTATTTCTAGAATTAACAAGACGGCACTAGAATCTTCGAGTTATCTAACTTTATCTGTTGCGGCAAGCCTTTTATCTCCGCGCTATCTTTAGCTATCTGTTTCGGCAAGCTCTTTATCTCCGCGCTGCACTATCTTTTCGTGCGCGTCGCCGCCAGTCGCGGCAATATTCATTCAGACGTTACATTAGATGTTGTCTTAATACCTTACATACGTTGGAAAGAGCGCGGCTTTTCAGTGGTGGAAGAATTAGCAGATTCGTTTGAATGGTTTTCGAGATTATTCCCACACAGTATCCTTGGTATAATGTGGCTGTTCATTTATGAATGTGATTTCTGGCGATATTGAACTAAAAAGCGCTTTATTTACTCTCTGAATTCGTTGACGAAGTTTTAGCTTTTACATCATAAGTCACTGTTTCTCTGTTTCATATGCATTGGAGGATCTTAAAGAGTTCAATTAACTTCGAGATCCAATGAAGGATACGCCACGATATTATACTTGAGGATTTGAGGTCCGTATCGACGCTTCTGTTGATTTGTGTCAAAGTTCTACTCTCGCTTTGCAGAGTTAATTGATTTTTCGAGAGTTTTCTTCCGTCTTTAAGGGACAAATTACAGTTAACTTCCAGAATCAAGACTCGGAGCCAATCAGTTACATGTAAAGCACGTGAATTGCGCTATTAATTGAAAATGACAAAATTTTGTGGGCATCTGTAAATCACTTTATCGTTCTGCAAATTTTAAATGACTTGCGACTACTGCTTAAGTTTAGTATCCTGTGGGTTTGGGAAGCGGTGGAAGACCTCGGCACTTAGCACTTATCATCAGAAACCTCCAGAAGGAACTGGTCAAACGAAGAACACAGAAGACGATCAGATACGGGACGGCAACCTCCTTAACGTCTCCAGATATTACATGCTGATGCTGGTGGGAACCCCTACAGACATATCTTACCATGTAGAGCTTTATCTAAATGTCCATCCCACTGAACACTAGGACACAGTTCAGCCGCCATATTCCACGCCTGTCATCCATTCGCCTACTGTTTTGTATCCTAAAACTTGGTAAAGAAATAAAATTACAAGAAACTGGGGACTAAAAGTTCGTGGCGTTACACAATCCACTCTAACAATTTGCCTACCAACCATAGAAAGCTATGAAAATACCTAAAGTCTGAGTGGCTGATATATCACATTCCCAGGGCTAGATATGCCTAAAAATAGCTTAGTTATCTGTGTGTCGACTAAGAGCTGTTAGTTAGGAAACTAAAGAATAAATTACGATTTATGTCTTAGCTTTGGACAGTATCTTATATCTGAAGTTTCATATCAACTAGTTCAAACCTTAGTTATACTCATGCGTTTGTGAAAAAAAAAAAACAATATCCCCAAAATTCATTAACATAATTTTAAGTTGTAAAACATAAACCTTCTCTATAGGATCCTTTAAAATACGTCATGTCTGATTGTAAAATTAGCTTCCTATAAAATTATCAAAACTAGTACACGTTTTGTCATTCATGTGGACAAACACTCAGAAAGATTCTTAAGAAACTTAAAATTCTAAATTAGCTATAGTAAAGCAGACAAAGACAAGGAACGTCTCTTTAAAGCTTTTAAATGTACGCTACACTACACAGAATAGTCAGAAACAATGGGAGGTTTTTTCGTTATATTTTTAAGCCCTCCTTTCCTACGTTTTTTATTTATCGTCACATTCTCGTTCTCAAACCGTTCCACATGATGAACGTTACGGTTTATATAAGTAAAATGTTGTATATTTTCTAATTAATAACAGGATAAAACATAATAAGGTGAAAATTTGCTAACATGCTCAGTTGACACACTATTAAACAATAGTGCTCACATTATCTAAACTTTAAACAAAAGATCTCCGTTTTAAAATTTTTGCCCAAAACTGAAAGGATAGGTAACTAAAAATTAACATGTAAAATTTAAAAGTTTGATATTAAAGAGCTTAATAATTATTATTAATATAATTATAAAATAATTATTATAAAAACTAAATTTAAAAGAAATAATTGCATCGTATTACTTTTTCAAACATACAAAACATTCCTATAGTATACCACAGGAAAGAAAATCTCCGGGGAATGAGATGCAGGGAGTTGTAAAAAGTTCATACACCCCCCTCGATAGTTTATGACACCCCATGTCATTTCAGTTACAGACCACTCAAAAACATTCTGACCGCTTCTATTTTTTGTGAATGAATCTTCTCGGTTTTAGTGTACAGAGTGAATATGGCGCATTTTTAGCGCTTCTGCTCCTTGTGTAGCACGGATTCTCTGCCGCCACATTCGCTGTCCTTATCCCACTGTGTAAGGGGGCACATT
>CM060953.1:135226207-135260561 GCA_030765055.1 Mantis religiosa | reverse complement strand
AAGAAGAAGAAGAAGAAGAAGAAGAAGAAGAAGAAGAAGAAGAAGAAGAAGAAGAAGGCCTCACGTTTGAACAAATTATAAGAATTGGAAAATTTAAACCAATAACAAGAAATATCTCAAATGTCTAACTCCACACAAAATAAATTAATAGTGAGAGCTACTTTCTCTACCATTTATTGTTTACTACTTACGAAAAAGTACTTTAAAATGAAGAGTACTTCAGACAAAATTCTTAGAAAATACAATATATGTGTTACATTTGGCATGAAAATATCATAAAATAAAATTTTGTAAACATTTTACATATAGAGCTACAGTCTGATTTTTAAAAGAAAATACGTGAAGCTCATCAGGTAAGGGACGCGGAGGGTAAGAAGCGAAGGTCGGTGCTATGGACAAAGGTTGCCAGATTGGATACACAGGTGAATCACATACTCGTCAGCTCAGTTATGGCTAGTTGTATGCGGGAAACAGAGTTTGTCCAGTTGCGCAGTGTATTGTTAGCCTATTTTGTTAAAACACAATTAAAATACGTTTTTATGGAAGCAAGACGTAGTGGCGATAGGATTAGAGGTGGACCGAGGAATCATGGCCCAAAGCAAGAATCAGGTTACGGTCGGGGTGTTACATTGCATAGTCAAGCTAGAGAATGTGTCTGCTCTCTTAGAGAATTCTTCCAACAGGAAGACCAGAGTTTGCTCCTTATCAATGAACAGCTTATTCCCTTTTTTTCCAAAAGCGACAGTCCCATGTCAGTAGATACGCTTGCATGAAAAAGAACTCCTGTGGGTCAAAATTCCGGCATATCGGCGGCGTTGATATGAACATGTCAATTAACAAAGTCGTTAATAATAGTATATTGCGATACTAATGTATACGGAACACTTACACCGAGTGTTTTCAATTCTCGAGATTCCGTTATATGCCTACAGCATTTGTGTTGCACAACATTTTTTGCACTATGTGTATTTATATGAATCTGAATTTTAGTAGTTAAGATATTAGCTGAGATATTAAGAAATATAATTGAAGATAAATGTTAGATTTTGGAACGTGCATCGCGTATATGTGTTTCTATGGAGAAATACGTGCCACACTAGTGCGGGAATGTCAACTTACAATGCATAGCAACAATAACGGTAAGTATGGAATATTAGTTACATATTGCAAACACTTATTTAAAAGAACTCACACATGTGAAGACCCTACAACGGAGTGAATGTGTGAACAACTTATTTCTGTTTTTAAATAGGCTAATACGGATTAACTGTGCATATTTTTGTTGAGGTGAGATAACTCGAACCCTTGTTTATGTTTCGAGTGTTGATAGGATAAAGAAAGGGGATCTGTTGGGCAACATTGCAGCACCCACATGGAGAAACGGATGACCTTCATCTATCTTCTTTTACAAATCAGACTGTAGTTTGGGATGAAGGTGGCTTTTCTTTCTCCATGTAACATCCTTAGTTTGTTATTTAATGCCGAAATTGGTGTTTAACCGACTATGTGCTCGCACATAGACCTCGTACACAATGGCTTCTAAAATGCTTTTTTATTCGTGGAGCTTAAATAACGCATTTCAAGTAAAAACTCGGGATCGAAATTTTGGCTGAGAATCAATACTTGCTCTACTTAGTGTAAGTACTGCAAAGAAAAATATGAAAATGGCCAAATTGCGGATAAACATCAAGCCACTACACAGGAGATGATATATTCAACAGTTCAATAAATTAATATTTATTTCTTAACATAAAAATTACATCATTGGATTACATATGTAAAATGTTTCTTTGTAATTACAAAATGTAAATATTACTCGTTCCAGTTACCTATATAATTTAAAATTTCTTTAATTTTAAGAGTTGCGTTACCTCTGTTTCCCCGTTATATACAAGACCAGATTATCTAAATAATGTGATTACATCTTATAACTTTCGTCCAAAAAGTTAACATTTCCTTTATATCAATCAAAATTATCTCCATTGTTCTTTCCCTTAGTATTACCTAAGGCATTTTTGCCTCTCTTTACTCATATATTTTACCAGTTTGTTTAACACTTTCCTTTGATTTTAAATTTAAAATTGCTATACCTCTTATTTCATTTGGTAAATTCGCCCCTTTCTCAAAAAATTTTCAATTTATAAAGGATGTTTTCTGCGAATTTACTGGTCACTAGTGATGCAATCAAATTTCAAATTCGCAAGGTTTCATTTCATTGCAGGCAGTAAAAGGTAAAGATGATGGCGATAAAGGATAACCACTTAGATAAGCTCTGGCCTATCTTGGTACTGTAAAGCAATTTGCAATTTGCAGTGTAATCTTCAGTCCTAATATAATGCAATACAATGTAATGCTTTGTTATGTTCGTTGTGAAAATCTGTAATACTTTGAATTTGCCTACCAGGAGACTAAAACGCCTTCTTTCACATAAATTCGTAAGAAGTTCTTACATTTTATGAAAAGCCTGCAAAAGTCGGCAAGTAAGAGCAAGTAATAACACGAATAAACATGTGCACTTCTGCTCCATTCACATTAGACTGTCGTTAATCTTTCTGGTTGATAAAGCTTAACAGAACGATAGATATCGAAAGATAACTGCAGAACGTCACCTTTATCTTATCATGTGATACCTCATCAGACATTGTGCGTGCAACAAGCAAAGTGTTTGACGTTTCTGCCAAATGAAAATCATTCACGGCTTTTGGATAGTGATCTTCTCTTGCACCATCTGTTCAGGTAAAATAACTAAACGTTTTAAGATGCATAGCAGCCAGTCCCTTCAAACAATGGCATTTCAGTGAGGGTAAAAAGTTATTTATTGCAATCATGTGAATTTCTCTAGCGATTAGTTATTTTCACCTCTATCTTGCAAATTATTTACTACCTACTACACGATAACTTTTTCCCCAAAAAGTGTCAATGTGTATTTTATTGTAATTACTACATGTACGACATTAGAACATGTATAACTATCCTTCGCAAGGTTTGTGAGAAACAAAAGTAGTATATCACATTTTAAAAAGGCATGGTTTGAAATATTGGAAAATTCAAACTAACTACAAGAACTATATCATTAAAAGACAAAGGTGTATAAAAACTACCTTTCATTATACATTATCACTATTTTGCTTGATATTTCTTGACTGCTTATCCAAATAAACTTTACACATTTATAATTTTGCTGTAGCATAAAGGATAATCAAGATATTTAAACAGCTGACACTACATATTTGCTTTGAAAATCCATACCCTTTGAATGAACATAAAAAGAAGAAAAACAAAGACAGCTTACCAATTGAAAAAAGTATATGTTTTTGAAAAGTCAAATCAACGACAAGAAATATCCCCAAAATGGTTAACTCCACAAATTTCACAAATAAATTTTACTTTTTATTTCACTAAATAGAGAGGTCTACTCTTTTTTGTGTAGTAGAATTTTGTCTATTTCTTAAGGTTTACCTGTTATACAAAAGTCTTTTTTAAAACTTCAAGATACATTTTATTTTCATTTAAATTTCCTTAAAAATACAGTATTTTAATGAAAATAACCTCTTTTGAAAAATAAACAACTTTGAAAGCTGTTCCATATAAGGGTAGTTTGAGGCAGAAGGATTGTTTTAAAATCTTTTTGTTACACCTTTGGAATTTTTTTTTTTTTTTTTCTTTTTTCCTTCATTCAATGGTTTGGGCATATCACCCATTGCGGCTTCATAGATCTCTCCAGCGTTTCCTGGGTCGTCCTCTGTCTCTTCTTTGTTTTGGATTACAGTTTAGTACTGCATTTGGATATCTTCCATCCTCCATTCTTAATATATGTTCATGCCATTGTTGCCTTCATTCTGATATTTTGTCATGGACTGGTTCAATTTCCAATTCCTTTCTAATATCCTCATTTCTTATTTTGTCCAACATTGTACAACCTTTAACACTTCTTAAAAATTTCATTTCTGCAGTCTGTATTTTATTTAAATCCTTTTGTGTTGACACCCAGATTTCGCTTCCATATAGTAAAGTTGGAATAGCCATTACCTTATACATTTTCATTTTTGTATCCTTTCTCACTCTGTTTTTAAAAGTTCTTTGGATTGTCCCACATATTGCTCGGAATTTGTTTACTTTTTCTTCTATATCAGCATTGTTTCTCAAACTTATTTTACCTTTGGAATATAAACTTAAATACTATCTCTGATATTTCTAGGACTTTTTCTTCTTAATTATATTGTTCACACAGATCTCTTTTCCAAAAAACTCTTTTTTGGGATTTAAACGGTCCTCAATACACTTACTTCTAGCGAATCTCAATTTGAACTTTTTGAGTGGAATACGTATTTATACTTCTTTTCCTATATACAAATATAATAATTTGTAACATAAAACTTCACTTATCTTATAAAAAATTATGAAACTTTTCTAATAAATTGAACAGGATCGCAATTATGTGAAAATTCTTCCACATTGTCAGTCAGAATTTGCTGACAATGTGGAAGAATTACCATGAAATCGCGATCCTGTTCAATTTATAAGAAAAGTTTCATCATTTCTATAAGCTAAATGAAGTTTTATGTTACTAATTATTATATTTGTATATATTTGTTTGCTTCACTGTTAATAGCTTCATATTTTACATATTTATTACTTCCTAACCTATTGTAAGTACCTAGATGAGGGGAAAAAAGCAAACCTTTTACTAGAAAAAGTAGACTCAGAAAATATATTTCTTGTAAAAATTGAATACTTAATTTTTGGGTGGAATGCAATAAAACAAAATCATCATTTTATTGCACACATTTGTTTACCTCCTCTCCCCACCATGTGTTCTTTTGTCATTTAACCTCCATTTAGTTAAAATGCATGTTATGTCAGAATGAACAAAATATAAAATAGTATCTTTATATTGCTATTGAAATTAAATTTCATTGAGGTTTCATTCAAAATGTATTCCAGGTCATTTTAAAATCAATTATAACCAATTAATTATTATATTATGCAGTTTGGGTCTCATTTATTTTAGAGAATGCAGGTTTTGTCAACAGTATGGCTTCATTCTCTCTAATAAACTGTATAAGATTTCTCCGTTTATGCAGAGAAGCATGAACTGTACAATCAAAGGTTTTAAAAATATTAGCATAGACTTTTCCATTAATTTGTTCTATCTCATAAAATTTGAATTTCATAACTCAAATTTCAACAGTCTCTTATATAATCTTGTATTAAATAGCCTGAATTGCTATGTTGTAAATAGGAAACATAAATGTAAACAACAAAGATCTTTCTCGACATATTGCTGAACATAGTTGACTACAGATTTTTAACCTTTAAAAGTGTTTATTTTAATAAAACAGTTTAATACCTATTAACTCAGATCAATTTCTACTATTAACACATGACTGAATACATTCACATATGACATATATGGTGTGTTACATTTGCATGATTTTCTCTACTCGTTCTCCTATAAATATTTTTTACAAAAGCTTCTTGTTAATCAAGATTAACATTCATTACACATCTACACACTCTATTGTAGCTAGAGTAAAGGTACAGTAAGCTACAACAACAGGCAGATTTTTGAAAAGCAGATCGGTTTTGAAATTATGTGCTCTTTTCATGATCACAAGAAAAGTTTTACTCTGAGTTACCATTTGAAAAATTATAAATATTTGAAAATTAGAACTAATAAAAAGTATATTTCAGAAATGTTAACACCACAAGAGGTTTTTTTTTAATTAAATTTATTTAACGTTGCTTTAACTTACATAAAGTTATAACGCGACAACATGTTGGTAATGGTATTTACATAGTATAATTATAAAAATTTAACATTTAGTCACAAAATGTATATTATATTTAATTATATAAATTAATTAATTTTGGAAATTTAATTACTGCTGTACTGTGTGATGGATTACTGAGGGCTTCTTGAAGATCTGGAAGGTTACATTGTTCTCATTGTTTCTTGTATTGCAGACATTTTGAAATTATATGGCGCACAGAGATGGCCTTATGACAAATGCTGCATTCAGGTTGCGGTTTTTTGTTCATCAGATGACCATGCGACAGTTTGGGGTGTCCAATCCGCAGTCTAGTGATGACAAATTGGTCTTTGCATTTCAGTTTCTGGATAGGATATGACGCTTTAGAGTGTTTTCTAATCTCATGTAATTTGCCAGGTGATTTTCCTATGCTGTATGCCAGTGCTTATGCAAGATTTTAAATACAAATCTTGCAGCATCTTTATAAGGTAAAGTTACCTGTTCATGAATTGGTAGTCTTGTGGCTTCCTTAGCTGTGGAGTCTGCGTCTTCATTACCATAAATACCCTGGTGTGATGGTATCCACATTATGGTTACTTTCCTACCTTGTTTCATCAAAAGTGATGAATGAGCATGTATTTCGTGAACTAACTCATTTAAAGTGAAGATGTTTTGTAGGGCTTGTATACTGGATTGAGAATCTGTATATATAAGATATGGTTCATTATTATTTTCTTTGGATATGTGCAGTAATGCTTCCTTGATGGCGTACAACTCACATGTAAATATGGAACACACAGATGGTAATGTGTAAAGCATTGTATGATCTGGGTAAACTACTGCACATCCACATCCATTTTCTGTCTGTGAACCATCGGTGTATATGTGAATATAATTTGGGTATTGGTTCCATTGTTCTTTGAGTGTCTGTTTGTATATTACATTATTAGTTTGGCTTTTAGCCATATACGATATTTCCATATTGATTTCAGGAAGTAAAATTCTCCAAGGAGGAATATGTGAATATTGTCTAAGTTTAGATATGTTAGGAAAAGGTATGCTTAGTTCTTGAAAGTACTATTTCAGACGTAGTGAAAAATGTAAAGACGAATGCTGTGGATGTGGATGTTCTTCTGTTAAAATGTAGCTTTGCATTTTTGAGCTAGACAAGGTTGCTATCTTAAGTGCGTAAGATATACTCATGTGTTTTCTTCACATTTTAAGAGGAAGTTCATTTGCTTCCATCTGTAGACTAGTGATTGGTCTGGTTCGAAATGCTCCTAAAATAATTCGGAGGGCTGATGTCTGAACTAAACAAGATTTACATTTTTGTCCATCTCTTACTGCCAATTACAATTAGTTCATTCAGAATGAAGACTTCACAGGCTACTCTCAGAAATTTCAAAATATACATTTTAATAATAAATAAAAAGTGCACAATGTGCATAGTGATATACAAATTATTCTTGCCCCAGACTTATTATTGAGATGTCCTTTTCTTGAACTTTTGAGCATTATATCTCTCACAGTGTTTGTTGCACAATTTGCATTGCAGTCTTCTTCTGGTTGATCAAATCCTTGGTTTTGGCAGAGCTTGTAGTGAAAAGCATGTGTTGTATATCTTCATTATGTGCCAGAGTTAATACATTGACTGCTTCCATTCTGGTGTTGTAATAGTGTCTGTTATAGAATTTGGGCCATATTGTATTATCCTTCTCTTTCAGTATATATAGTGTCTTCTCATAAGCCTTGTTATTTAGTATCCAGAATTGTGTTTTAATCCTTGATGAAGAAGGTTCCTTTTTAATGTGTGTTTGGAGGAATTTAGTAACAGTGACGTCAAAATTAATATAAAAATTATTTGTGGTTGGTTTATTGACACTCGTCACTTACTTTTTCATATATTTTCATATATTTTTCATATATTTATGAGAAAAAGTAAGTGACGAGTGTCAATATACCAACCACAAATAATTTTTATATTAAGGTTCCTTTTGTTAGTACATATGTTAGTCTCGATGGTAATGACTTTCTGACTCCTAGAATTTGTTTCAGGTAGCAGGTTTTGACTTTCTCAATTGTCAACAGTTTGGTGATGGTAAGTTTGTCCCAGATGATGTTGTTCCCATAGGTCACAACGGTCATCTTGAACAGTGTTACTGCAGTGGCTAGTGAGATTTGTTGCAGTTATATATAGCTTTTACTGCTGCAGTTGCTCTCACTGTGACATGAATGTTGAAGGATAATAGTGCTGTTTGTAAAGTAAATCTGAGGTATTTAAACTTGGGAACCACTTCTATAGGTTCATTGTGCAGTGACATTATGTTCCTTGAAGCGTATTTCTCTCTTCAAAAGCTAAGCACCAGAACCGGCAACATCGCCCACTCAACAGAAGAAAATGTAGATTTTGTCTTTCAGATATGTTAAACATGACACCTGCCTCAATCAAAATCAGTATCAGCTATTTTTCAGAAAGTTAAAAGATAACAAAATATTACCTTGGAGGATGCTGATATTAAAATACCAAATTTGGTATTTGAGTTTTGGTTTTTCAGTCAGTGTTCTCTCACATACATGGACATTTTACCTACATATGTACATGCATACATATACACACATGCATACCTTTCCTGAAGGAGCCTTCTAAATGTGTACTTCTATGAAATCTTAGTATCAAAGTTCTTTTTGGATTGCAATGCTCTTTCTTTATTTAAAAATCTGACCCATAGTAAGAATAATATCAGGAATTCTAAAGAGAAAAGAAAAAAAAAGTTCATAAAGCAGAATGTGAAAGTCACAATAGTTACATAGAAAATGAAGCTAGCTACAGTGAAGCAATAAATATTACACAAATATTTATATTTGTGTAATAAGACACAAAGTTGCTTCTTCTTGAGTGAGTGAGTGAGTGAGTGAGTGAGTGAGTGAGTGAGTGAGTGAGTGAGTGAGTGAGTGAGTGAGTGAGTGAGTGAGTGAGTGAGAGAGTGAGAGAGTGAGTGAGTGAGTGAGCGAGTGAGTGAGTGAGTGAGTGTGGTGTTCTAGGGCCCGTCGACATGCTTCTTCTTGAAATAAGTCATAGATTGAATGTACTTGCCCTGAGTACTAGTTTGCTCATTGTCCCATCCAATTATCTATTATTGTGAAGTTGCTGTGATTATGTTTCGTAATGCCAGTACAAACTCACCTATTTATTACATATGCATGTACTGTATCTGCTCATGGCAGGCAAGTAGTAGGTACTCAGGACCAGTTCTTTGTGCTCCACTCTGTATAATTTAAATGTAAAAATAGATGCAAAAGATAGGAATCGATTTAGAAACTTTATTACCATATAACTGATTTTGAAGTATCGCACCTGAATGCTTTATGTGTAATGCATATTACAATGTTATACTATAATCACTTATGAATTTTGTAGGAAATGTTTAACAAAACATTTTGAGACAGTGGCATGTGATCTGAAAATACGAGATCATTTTAATGTCATTTCAGCTGTATTTAAAATATGGTATAGTAGGTTCACATATAGCTTTGTTTTCTTTATCAATTTCCAAGGGAATTTTGTATTTTGAATTTTGGGTCTGTAATTTTAGACTCTAAATTCTATGAAACTGGAACCCATTTAAGCATCATTAAGCATCATTATTCATTTACGGTCCTATATAACCTACCTGGTTAGACAAAGTAAATTGTGATAAACAGATAAATAAATAGATTTATAAGTGAAATAAATAGATAAATAAATATTTTGTTTGTTCACATCACGGTCATATCCCCCTACCTGTGAGCTGCAATTTCATCCTCCAGGAGTTCTTTTATATGCCAGTAAATTTACTGACATGAGGCTGTTGCACACTGTTTAAACACACTTAAAAAAATCACCAATCTGGACCAGATGTAAACTCCAACCTTGGAACCAGTAGATGATGTTAGTGTCAATCTCCTGACTGCTACTATTTTCAGCAAGATAGTAGACCTCTTCATGAACCTCCAGTTCTTTAACTCAAAGACCATTATCCAGCGATGTGCATACAGAATTGTCTCAATTCTCAATAGCTCTCCCCTAAGACAAATTTCTAACACATGTGAAAAAGTTTCATTCTTGTTGTAGCCATTTGTGCAATGGTTTGTGTTGTTGGAACAGATGAGGAGCAATTTTGTAGTAGCATTCTCCAACATACTCCCCCATTCAAAAATCTGTTATCAGTCCCAAGAGTTTACAGATGTTATGTCATGAAAAAAGTTCTATTCCCTTACCTTTGTAAGGGTAAATCGACCTTGAAATACATTTTTGTTCTCAAGGAAGTTTCCTCAATCACTCCCATAACTAGTAGTAGCACATTTACCTCTGAAATGGGCGACCGAGATTCGATGCCTAATACCAGTGTGAGGTTTTCACCTTTTGAGATCTGGTCTGGAGTGTACCCAGTCTCTTGATTCCAATTCAGTAGTTATGGCAAGGTAACATACGTAAAAGGTCAAGTACGTTTGGGAGAGTATGCGCTAAGTCCCATCATCCTCATCCAACAATCCTCAATGGCCTTATCTGTAGTTGGAGGATGCGGCAGCTGGGCAAATATGGCTGACGTCCTATAGATTATTATTAAGGAAGTATTTGCAACCAGCATGCTCCAATGCTACATCTAAATCTTGTTTCTCATGAGGCTATGCAAAGAATTTAAAACATTAAGATTGTTGTTGTTGTTGTTGTTTTTTTTTTTTTTTTTCAAATGCTAGGCTTTGGCAATGAAGCCATTAGCTCTCTTGCTCTCCAATATTTCTGTATAGTGGGTCCGGCAGGTAGGGCTTCACAGGTTAAAAGATGTTCTTCAGTCATTTCCTCTTCTTTGTTGCACAGAGGACAATTTGGACTTGTATAAATTCATATTCTGTGTAAGTGTTTGGCCAAATAATCATGTTCCGTAAGTAATCTAAAATTTGCTACTGCAACTTTACGTAGGATTTCTGGAATAATTTCTGGGTTTTTAATTAAAATGTTCCATTTTTTATCTTTGGCTTTGTTAGATATTGATTGGTTTTGTTTGTTTTTATATTTGCTTTTAATTAATCTTTTTATGGATGTAAAGGGTAAGTTTTTACTTTTGTTCTGAATTAAATTTGCACGTTTTTAGCAACAAAATCAGCTGATTCATTTCCAGCAATTCCACAATGTGCAGGTATCCATTGTAGTATAATTCTTTTCTGTAGTTTTTTAAGTTGTTGGATCATTTTGTGACATTCTTTAATTTGGATTGACCTCATTTTATATGAACTTATTGCACATAATGCTGATTTAGAATCAGTAAGTATGACAGTGTTTTTGAATTTATCTATTCTGTATAGAAGGTGTTGGAGTGAACTATGAATAGCCATTACTTCTGCATCAAAATTTGTTGTGTGATATCCTGCTGGTTGATAGAATGAGAACAATGCACACTTAATTCCTGCTCCTGAGTTGTTGTCCAAGTTAGATCCATCTGTGTAGATATGTAACCATTCTTCAGGTGGATATCTATTGTTCACAGTTTCTAATGCTAATGCTTTTAGTACAGGTTTGGAAGTTTCAGATTTTGTAACTATTTGTCCTAAATCTAATTCAATATTAATAGGTTCAAAAGTCAGTGGGTTTTCTTTGATTAAAATGTTTTCTTTAGAATTAGGAAGATTCAGAACGAAAGATTCCATAACTTTGTGTAGGAAACTTTGTGTTTTCATCTTGATTGGTTGTAGTAATCTTTTCTCCCATTTTGTTGTTTTTAACCGCAACATTTTTTCATGTTGTATTAGTGCCTGCTCCTCTAAAGTTAGATGTATTGGATAGTTTCGAGTTAAGGCTTGCATTGCTGTGATTGGAGTTGATAAAACATTAGGGTTATTATTTATCACCCAACTTCTTAAACAGTTAACTTCATCTGAGACTTATTTACATATACTTTAATTTCATATACTTTAAAGCCATTTCTGGCAGTTATTTATCACAATTAACAGGGAGTAAATTTCTTCTTTTTATTATTATTTCTTCTTATATCCAGGGATTAGGCTAAAAGACTGCTCCATTCTCATTCAATTAGTCCCACCTCTTCCTAAGGAGTCCAGTGCTCCTCTTTCCTCTAGGCTTGTAATTTATATATGATCTGTCGTAATCTTCTACTGTCCATTCTACAGATATGTACTTTCCAATTATGTTTATTCTCCATTATTTTTTCATTTAACTCAAATATCTTTAGCTCTTTCCATATACTCTCATTTGTTACTTTATCTCCCATTGTACAACATTCCACCTTCCTTAAAAATTGCATTTCAGCAGCTTGTAACTTTCTTTTATCGTTCTGGCTTAATATCCATGGTTCACTCCCATTCATGTGTAGCCATTGTCTTGTAGAACTTTATTTTTGTATCTCTTTATTTTGTAATGTTATGTTTATTGTTCCTCTTATGTGTTGGAATTTATTAATTTTGTTTTCTATATCATTATCCACAGTAACATTTGTCACATCCTAAATGTTTACATTGGGATACTTGCTTTAAGCATATTCCTTCAGTACATATCTTTGATGTAACAGGATAACAGGAAGTATATAAAAATATTTATTAATGTATAATTTATGCATAATTATGGAACAAGTTTAAGAATAGTTTATGTTTTATATTAAGCTACATAGAATATAAAACAATTTAATGTAGATCTAAGTACATGGTGTATAGAATATAGAACACTAATAGTCATCACAGTAGATAAGTAGGTCCCAACAAGCAAGCATGAGGCTCATAGGAGTTGTTACCCTAATGCACTAGCAAGAGGCCTTTGCCCTTTAGGGATGGATTAGCTATTTATTTATATATTATGCTACAGCTTAAACAACTCGGGAATATTATTAGAGGGAGCATTTTTGTTCCCCAATGGGTTTGCAGCTTATCAGTTGGTATTAACTGCAAGGCGGAGGTCAAACTCCGATGCTGACTGCATGTTTTGCGAAGCTATGGAAGGTATATTTCGCTACTGGAATATGATGGACATAAACGTATTTGGTACTAAATCAAACTGCCTATTCACTAAATGTTTAAACATAAATGCACTAACTAAAATACTAAAGTACTAACGTACTTTACTTAAAAATATGTTAAAATCACAAATAATGTGTAAATTAAATAAGCTGGAATGTAAACAGAGCATGTTTTACACACATGTATCTTTAATATAATTTTGTATATTGAAGAACTTATATAATAGTATATTCAGGTCATAATGACATAGACTATTTCCAACTTGCTTTTGTAAATGCACAACTTTCACAGCAGGAACACCAAGTTAACCTGCAGACAACCCTCTCGTCTTGATTGCATTACTGCTATACCACAACAAACTACTCGATCAACTACACGTTCGGTAACAAAAATGCTTGCTCTAGTTATTAGATAAACATTCTAATAATAAAGCTCATTTTCAAATCTCAGTATAATAGAGTAATATAAAATTAAGTTTATCCAATAAAGCTTAATATCTTGTGCTGAAAGTACAAAATGATTTACTGTGTTTTTATCTCTATTCCTTATACATAGTATACCAGAAAAAGATTTTGCTTATTTGTACGTCTGTTCTCTTAAGTATAAATGGCCATAGCTAACAGGAAAGATAAAATGCTTATTATACCAATGTCACTTGAAAGAAAGTAAGAAAATTGCTTGTATAATTTTATGATATGAATTAGCATGGAGTGACCAAGTAACTATTATATATTGAGTAGAAATTTTGGTCAGAGTTCCACTTATTCTCATAAATCTGCTTATCATACTTTAATTAATCTATTCCACTTTATATTCATAACACTGCTTTATATTTGCTGGTCACCTTATACTAGCTGTATTAGCTATTACCAGAAAAAAACAATAATAATAATATATGTATAACAAAATTTCCTGTTTTGGAAAGAGTTCACTGTATATATTATGGCAATAAAATATTGAAAAATTCAGTATAATACAAGAACCTATACACGATACACTTTAGCCATCATTGAATGTTACTGAAGTGTTAACTGTTATAATTTAGTGATGGTTTTGCAGGTGGCAAGAATGATTTATATGACTGGCTTACCGAGGATGAAATCTTTAGCCTTGAAGGTAAGTATGTCAAAAATAAAGCTTAATGGAAAACAAACTGAATTGTTATAATACAGCTTAAATAAGGCTTAAATATAATCAAATATTAAATAGATAAATATTATCTCTAAAGAAAACTTCCATGTTTCAGGTGATGATGCTGAATATGAACTAAATAATTCAAGTAAGTTATTAAGTTTCATAAATTGATAGAATTATTTAGATAGAATCAGCAAAATCACCACATCTGCAATAGGCCCTGATTTATGAAAAATGTAAACTAGTTTAAAAATAATCCAAAAATGGTAGGAAAATTACCTAATTAGCTCAAAAATGTAGTTCTCTCTAAACAGATACGGGATTCTCTGTAAAGAACAGATTAGACTTTGTTGCCTAAAATGATTTTGATATAGTATATTGTAATACTAATGTGGTAAGCACTTTATACAGAATGAGGAAAGGTTTGAAAAAAACAAGGCACTTGTGCCAAGTTTCTTTTTCAATTTCCGAGATTCCGTTAGGTGCTTACCACATGTGTATTGCATACAATTTTTTGCACTAGTATATTTATATAATTGTGCAAATTGACCATCCAATATGACTTAACGTTGGAGAACATAAAATTAAAAAAAAAAAAAAAAATTGCAAATTGTAATATCACAATCAATGTTTCAAAATAAATGTTTTTACTTATTGCACTAGTGCTTTTTGCATTGCCTATATGTGTTGCTAAAGAGCAATTACTTTATGCATGATTGGAGAAATTTAGTAATAACAGTGACATCAAAATTAATTGAAAAAACTATTTGTAGTCAGTTTTTTGACACTTTGTCACCTTGCAATTAGGAAATGACGAAGCTTTCATAATAATCTATAAATCATAACTGATGAAATTCCTTCATGAGGAAAATATGTGGCAGTTATTTTTCTTTTAAACATTAATATCTACTGCTATATATAAAAGATAATTAACTTTTGAATTATTAATTGAATATTGTTATGTTTACACTGCCTCACTTTATTAAAATCAGAATATGTTTTGGGAAGATTCATTCCTATCATCAGCTGACAACCGACAGGTTATTTTGATGGCAGAAATCTCTCATGGTGATGATACAAGCTTGCTGAGTTGGTCCCATTGTAGGAGTTCAAAATTCATAATTCATTATGTATAATTGGAGGAATTTAGTAACAGTGATGTCAAAATTAATTGAAAAAACTATTTATAGTTGAGTTTTTGATACTTTGTCACTTACATAATTCATAATTGATTCTTTATTTCTTGTATTGTGGATGTTTTCCAACACTGAGAATTCAGTTAAGTATCTTGCTACCCTATGGAGGTACACTTCCAGGATAATATTATGGTCATTAATCCAAAAGTCTGCTACTATCACTAATATTTCCATCTCAGCAAGTTCATATCATCACTACCTGAGACCATCAAAGGTCATTTATCAGCTAATGATGGGAGCAAATGATCTTAAAACATACTAATTTTACAAAAGTAACTAAAGTGGTTAAATATAACCAGATGTTCAAATAATAGTGTGATTAATCTTACTGTTCAAAAACTTGTAAATTAATATTGAATAACTTTTGAATGTTTACTTTCTGTTAGCATTTAATGAATCAACAGTATGTGAAGGCTACTCACAGCAGATTGACAATGAGACCGTGATCATTGAATCACCAGGTTACCCAGGACCTTATCCTACTAACCATGATTTAACCAATTGTACTGCCTGGTTTTGGGTTATTAACACATCTGGATACAATACTGATATCCTACTGGAAAACTTCAACATATGTGCTATCTGCAATGATATTGTTATTATTAGTCCAGGTAAGATAAATACATGATACAATAAGTTTGTTAAACGTTTGTAACAAGTTGAAATCAGATTTTAAGCAAATGTCTGCTTAATTCTATCAGAGGACATGGAAAATAATTGCAAATGTCATGAAAACCCAGAGTTACTGTATTAGCGTACAAGCCTAAAAAGTTCTAAAAAGACACCTACCTAAATATTTTATTGTATTTTCGCCCAGAATTGCCTGAAAACAGAAAAATTTATTCAATGTAGTTAGTGTCTATTTTAACCCTTTTGACTAGAATTGACAACGAAACTAATTTTTAAAGATGATTATCACTAAGTAATACATTTCAACTATTGTTTTTGCACTTGAACAAAAATAGGTGACTTTGTACATATTAGCTATGCTGAACTCAAATCTGAAATCAAAAGTCTCTATCACGTACCATTTTTTTGGAGAAATCGGTTTCAAGTGTTTCAAAAATGGTGCATATAATAGATGCAATTAAAATGTTGTAATCAATCTGAGGTGAAATAATTTCATATAGCTCAATACTGTAACAAGAAATTTATTTATAGAATCCATAAATTACGGTTAAAGTGAACTAGCAATCCATATTTAGGTAACTGATATGCATAAACTTAAAAATATTATTAATTTTACTCACGTTTTTAAAAGAAACTTTCGAGAAGACTCACTTGTAGCTGACATCAGAAACCTCCATTATGAGCTGCCAACTCATGGTCAGCTAACTTACTAGGTGACCACTTTCCGCTGTATCACTTCTCCATGGCACTTATATCCTTATGAAACCATTCTCCGTGCTCATTACTCACAGCCCCCAGGTTAGGAGGGAAGAAGTCCAAGTGCAAGTGCAGAAAATGTATTTTTAAGGACACATTGCACCCTAAACTTTTATATGCCTTTAGCATGTTCTCAAAAATTTGCTTGTAGTTGTCAGCTTTTACATTCCCCAAAAAATGTTTGCACGCTGTCTTGAATCCCACCCATGTTGCTTTCTTGTTTTTGGAAAGTTCTTCAGTTCTTTAGTTCTTCAAAATTCCTGTCTTCCTTCAATTTGCATATTTGTGGGACAATAAAAATACCTTCTTTTAATTTTGCTTTGCTTATTCTTGGAACCTTTTCTTTCAAATACCGAAAACCCCTACTCTCCCTGTTCAAAGCCTTTACAACATTTTTCATTAAGCCTATCTTAATGTGAAGCGGTGGTAACAAAATGTTGTCTTTGCTAACTAACGCTTCATTCTTAACACTCTTTTCACCCGGTATTAAAGCACTCCTTACAGGCCACTCAGTTACTTCATAGTGTTTTTCTTTAGCCTGACTGTTGCACACACATATACAACAACAAAACTTGGTGAAACCACTCGGCATTCCCAGGAGTAACCCTATGACCTTTAAAGCTCCACTTGCTATGATTTGCCATATATACTTTGCATAGTATATATACTTTCAAAATTGTATTCAAATTCTCATTTGTTTCTTTCATCTGGACTGATTGATTTATAAACAAGGGCATTCAACTCCATGGTCATCAGCACCCTTTCAAAAACTGTATTTTATTTTTCTATTCCTTTACTTTTACTTTACTTTCTATAACCTTAACTTTCACTTTGCTTTGGCTTGCTTTGGTTTTGCTTTGGCTTTGTTCTGGTTCCGCTTTCGCTTTGCTTTGGCTTTGCTCTGGCTTTGCTCTGGCTGTGCTTTAGCTCTGCTTTGGCTTTGCTTTGGCCTTGCTTAAACTTTCCATTGGCCATGCTTTGGCTTTGCTATTGCTTTGCTCTGACTTTGCTCTGGCTCCACTTTGGCTTTGCTTTGGCTTTGCTCTAGCTTCACTTTGGCTTTGCTTTGGCTTTCCTCTGGCTCCACTCTGGCTCTGCTCTGGTTCCGCTCTAGCTTCTCTCCGGCTTCGATCCTATCTCACTCTAACTTCACTCTAAATTCATTCTAACTTGGCTCTGGCTTGGCTCTGGCTTGGCTCCAATCCCCATTCCAGTCCCACTCTGGCTTCGCTCTGATCTCACTCTAACTTCATTCTTCAACTCAACTCTGGCTTGGCTCTGGCTAGGCTCCAGACACCGCTCCGGTCCCACTCTGGCTTGGCACTGGCTTCGCTCTGGCTTGGCTCTGGCTTTGCTCTGGCTAGGCTCCGGCACACCTTCGGTCCCACTCTGGCTTCGCTCTGGCCTCACTCTAACTTCATTCCTTAACTTAACTCCGGCTTGGCACTGACTAGGTTCTGGCTCTTGCTTCGCTCCAGCCTCACTACAACTTCATTCTGCAACTCAGCTCTGGCTTGGCTCTGGCCTTGCTCTGGCTAGGCTCCGGTCACCACTTCAGTCCCGCTCTGGCTTGGCGCTGGCTTGGCTCTGGCTTCGCTTCAAATTCACCACAACCTCACTCTAACTAAACTCTAAATTCATTATAACTTGGCTCTGGCTTGGCTCTAACTAGGTTCCGGCCCCGGCCCCACTCCAGTCTAGCTCTGGCCTCACACTAACTTCACTCCCCAACCCAACTCTGATTTGGCTCTGGCTTCACTCTGGCTAGGCTCTGGTCACCACTCCAGTCCCACTCTGGCTTGGCGCTGGCTTGGCTCTGGCTTCGCTTCGAATTCACCCCAACCTCACTCTAACTAAACTCTAAATTCATTATAACTTGGCTCTGGCTTGGCTCTAACTAGGTTCCGGCCCCGGCCCCACTCCAGTCTAGCTCTGGCCTCGCTCTGGCCTCACACTAACTTCACTCCCCAACCCAACTGATTTGGCTCTGGCTTCACTCTGGCTAGGCTCTGGTCACCACTCCAGTCCCGCTCTGGCTTGGCTCTGGCTTTGCCCTGGCTTTGCCCTGGCTTCACTCTAAACTCACTCTAACTCCACTCTAAATGCACTCTAACTTGGCTCTGGCTTGGCTCTGACTAGGTTCCGGCCCCACTCTGGTCTAGCTCTGGCCTCGCTCAGGCCTCACACTAACTTCACTCCCCAACCCAACTGATTTGGCTCTGACTTCGCTCTGGCTAGGCTCTGGTCACCACTCCAGTCCCGCTCTGGCTTGGCTCTGGCTTCGCCCCGGCTTCACTCTAAACTCACTCTAACTCCACTCTAAATGCACTCTAACTTGGCTCTGGCTTGGCTCTGGCTAGGATCCGTCCCACCTTCTGTCCCGCTCTGGCCACACTCTAATTTCATTCTGTAACCTGACTCTGGCTTGGCTCTAGCTTCGCTCTGGCTTGGCTCTGGCTAGGCTCCGGTCACCACTCCGGTCCCGTTCTGGCTTCGCTCAGTCTCCAATATGGCTCCACTCTGGCTTTGCTTTGGCTTTACTTTGACTATAATTTGACTTTAATTTACTTTATTTATATAAGGGTCAAACACAGATGTGGATCTTGTTTGGGCGTTTGGCATTAGCTCTCTCACCACTCAGAGGCACCCAATAGAGAGATTGCCGGGATTGCCAATTCCCGTACCTACCGCAGTAGGACCCTGAGGGGTCATCTGGACTGCATGAGCTATAGGGATGGAAGGATAAGAGTTACCATTATGCAATAAAATTGCCTTTAAACTTAACTTCGACAAATCAATGGAAAGATGCCATTCAGATGGTTTGTAATTGTCACTCAGTTGTTCCATGAGCAAATTAACATCATTACAGTAAACAAGTTCATTTTTATGTGAAAAAAATGTCAAAGACTGTTCACATTTTCTGAATGCTGCTACATTTACTTTGGCTGAAGCAAGTTCCACTTCAGCCTAGAGTGAAGTGGGAGTCGTGAAGTCGTGAGCTTAGAAGTTCCGACTGAGTTTTTGTTAAATTAAGATCCTTTACCAGATCATTTAGCTCAGCTTGGGAAGTCAAATGAGGTTTAGACTGAGGTTCTGGTAACTGGAAATCTGGGTCACTGGTTTTGCATACTGAAGTGCCAGATTCTTCTTCAGGAGAGTTATTTGAAGGTGCATCATCTAACGTCCATAGTTCAGGTGGCCAAAAGAACTGGAAGGGAATTGTCATAAGTACAGGTCTTATAGCCAAAGGAATATTTGGATACAATATATAACATATTTTGACTTTGAAGAGAAGCCAGATATATTGTTAAATAGAAGTAACAATCTATAATATGATCCTTTGGTTCTCTCCAAATCATTGGTACAGCAAATGGCATTGATTTGTGAGTGCCATTTAACCCCCCTGAAGGTATTGCATACATTTAGTGCAACATGTACTTGGTTCCCACCACATCCCTTCATCCCCAGCCTTACATCCAAAATATAACTTGTAGGCCTTTCTCACCTTAGGAGTTAAAGATTTTTGCTGAGATTGAGATTTTGTCGCAATTCGCCACAGATACAACAAAAGGGTTTGCAGAATTTAAACACTTGCGAGACATTTCAAAACAATAACATCTGTATATAAATAAAAAACTGTTGTCAGTGTCTGTAGTGTGCAAGAATACACAGTTAAAAGGAGCCTGAAGTTTATAACATATCACTTAAAAGAACACAACATTCACTGCACTGTGCTGAGACAGATACTTGTATACAACTACTGCTCATTCCAACATGACACACAGCTTTATGACGTGCTGTAGAGAACATAGTAAGGAAATCTTCTAGCCACAGAGAATGAGGAGGGTGGCAGTGAAGAATAGTCAGCTTTCATCTAAAGACGGTGGAGAGTGCTTGTGTAGTTAAAAGGTTTGTGTTTAGCATAAAAAGCAATGTTCGGCAAAGGCAAGCACCATTATGCTATTGTTGCAGAGTTTTGCCATTACTGCTCCAGTATCTTAATGGATAGACACCATCTGCTGTCACTCTTAAGAACTTTCAAAGAAGTCATATTGTAAGCCCCTTGTCAAAATGCTGAAGTTACCTCACTTGCAATAAAACTCTTACCAGCCTTGAAAGACAACAGATGTTGAGAGAGTGAGCCAACCGATAAAGGTGCAGTGGTGGAAGCAGCATAGTGCAGCAGATTTTTGCAAATCACAAAAAGGGCAGTATCTAAAAATTGTTGGGTGATATCACAAAACGGATTTCAGTTCTGAAGTGTTTAAAAATTTATTAGAAACACCTATTTTTGGTCAGGTGCAAATTTCAGTGTTACAGTTATTTATTTGCTTATTTATATTTATTTATTTGTTTATTTACATATGGTTTCGTTTGTCCGTCTGTCTGTCTGTCCATCCATCCTTTCGTTCGTTTGATCATTTGTTTGTTTGTTTGTTTGTTCGTTTGTTTGTTTGTTTGTTCGTTCAGTGTAATAAGAAAATCTTCCTAAAATGTTGCAGAGGAATACTAGACCGCAAACAAAAAATTGAAGAAAGAAAGTAAAAACTAAGAAAGAATGAAAAGCATACCACTGAGATTCTTCTGCCCCCCCCCCCCCAAGTAAATGAGCATTACTCCATCTGCAGAAACATATTTTTAAGCTTACCACTTCATTTGAATTAAAAACTAAAACAAATTTTGATGTCTACCTAAATAAAGAACATACAAGTATTTCTATAGATGTTTAGCATTCAGTTTGGATTCTGTGCTTCATATAAAAAAAAAAGATTGTAAATAACTGTTTGCTTCTATGTACAGGTGTGACAATGCAGAAAGATGGTGCAAGTGTCTTCTTCACAGGGTCAGTGAGCCAGCATAAACAAATTCAAGTCCTAGAGCATAGTTCTGTTTACATTTTATTTATCACTCAAAACAGGACTGACAACGATTATGAAGGATTTAGACTCATTGTAGAAGGAAATGGTAAATATATGTATATCTATGCATATATTAAAGTAATGCAAGTTGTAAGTCATCTTTTTAATAAAAAACCACTGGCAAATTTAAATTGAAAGTCAGTTTAATGCAAAGCAAAAATAGTACTATGCTGTTGCATTCTGAACCTATGTAGTTCTTTTAAGTAAACTATTCTATTGTTTGAATTTTTATGAAACTAAGAAAACCTAAGCTTAATCCACAACCACTCATATTCCTAGATTCACAAATTTACTATAATTAATTGTTTATTTTTCAACATAAGTGCATCTAATTTGAAAAGGTAAATGGAAATTAACACTGTGAAGTAATGTAATAATTAAAATTGTACTGTGGGTCAACTGAGACATTCTTCCTTCACATACCATAAATTTTCTTTCAGTACATTTCACCTCTCTTCTTCAGAGAACCATGATCAGCTGGAACACCAAAGCTCTAGCCAGTCGAGAATTTCTTGATACTGTGACTTTGTGGGTTCGTGAAATTAAAAGTCCAATTGCACAAACTCAAAATGTTCTTTATTTCCACTGAATTACAGTTGGAATACTTGCCAATTACACAGAATTACGTAGCGCACACAATTACAATTTGCCAGTTCGTCTGTCACAGGTCCACTCTACACTCACAATTACGTACAACTCCTCTGATACACGTACACAGTCTTCCAGTCCGTTCATTAGCACGGCGCTCTTCACAGCTGCTCACCAAGAACTGAACTGACTCGTCCACTGCGTCCCTTATATACGCAGATCGCTGTGTCTGGAAGTTTCGGGGCTCATTGAATCCTCCCAAAGGTTCCAGACGTCAGGGGGTAGGGGAAAGAGACGGTACAGGGCTCGTGCCGCTCTTCTAACCATCCCCCTTCGTGAGCGCTACACAGATAAATGGGTAGGCGTGGCCTGAATGCTTCCCGTCTGGCCCTACCTGCCAGTTGGTCCTATCGGGAATTCCGATGTTCAGGTGACAATACTGATTTCAAGTGGAGGCAAAATGCATTGAAAGAAAATTTATGGTATGTGAAGTACAGAGTATCTCAATCGACTCATACTATAATTACTCTTAATGAGTAAGGATTATGATACAATGAAGGAGATGGAGTACTAGTTTGACTCAAAATTATATTAATAAATGCTTCTATTTGTACTTCCAAGTGATGTTCAGGAATATGCAGATTAAACAGAAGACAAGTATTGCTGGCAGCTTTATTATTCAATATAGGGCTAGATGTTCTAGTACAGGAGTTATTGCATGACAGCACTCCATAAATGGTAATGGTTACTTTCCTCCTACTAACTTAAACAAGGATATGAGAGAGTATATTGCATTATTCATAGAACATCCTTTTCTTGCTTCCTTGATTCAAAGATACATTTGTTTGTGGGTGTAAAATAAACTTATATCATTATTTGTTGATGATTTGCATTAGCTAATTAAACCTTGTTTCAAATAAGCTTGCCCTGTATCTCTTAAAGCTCATGTGAACTAATCACCTCTCATTGGCTGCTGCCGTAATATAGATAATGTGCAGTAAAAATGAGTTTGTTATTTAACATGATGATATATCTTAATATGTTCGAAGAGAACTGTCAAATTTATATTTTCATAATCACATGAATTAAATATATTACATAACAGAGTCAATTTATCTGGAATGAATGTTAATTCTTAACACAAAATAAAGAGGGGGGTCATTTGCTTCAAATCTACTTCAAGGGTCCTTTGCCTCTTGGGATGACCGACAATAGCACATGCATTTATTGGTAGTCGTGATATAGCTGTTTATACTACTTTTATCACTGACCTCGTTTTGAACTGAATTTGTTACACATTTCCATTCAACGTGTGAGTTGAGTTTCATTATAAACTTGTATTTCTGCATGTCTGACCTCGTTTTGAACTGAATTTGTTACACATTTCCATTCAACGTGTGAGTTGAGTTTCATTATAAACTTGTATTTCTGCATGTCTTTACATCTTTATTTGCATGATTTTATCTATCTTCCTGACAATTATTATGACGTTTACTGCAGGTTTCCACGTGGTGTGTAAGCAACACCTACGGTGCCAAAAGCATTAGCCAATTAGGGGAAAGAGGAAGGCAATGGCATGCAGAGGAATACCTATCAGCAAGGCAAGGCTATATGAAACAAGGATTAGCTTGATCTCTTAAAACTGAAAATAGTCCCCCCACCCCAAGAACTTTTGAATTCTGCATTTTCCATGCTTATCCTGTTAACAATATTCAAAATTTGTTGAGATCAAGGTTTAGATTTTTGCAAGTATTCCCATTTCTTAACAGCTATTAAAGTGCATATCTAAATAATCTTTTGCAGGAACCTTACCAACAACAGAAACTCCAACAACAATGTCTCCACCACCTTCAACACTTCCACCCGACATTCCTACTGATATTACAGTTTATTTATATGGAAAGCATCCTGAAGATGTATGTATTCTATTTGCATATTACTTATGGGATACTCTTGTTTGTTTATAAACATTTTCACTCATACAACTGCATTATCAGTTTTTAGCTTCAATGACGAGTTTCCAAGTAGCTGTAGCAGATATGGCCAACATTTACTGTGGGAGTAAGAACATTCTGCTTTCCAGTAAGATATCGTAAGTTTCAATTTAATGTAAGCAAAATTATATAGAGAATAAACTAAACTCTCCTCAGAAAAAAAATGAGCTTAAAGCAAACAAGAGAGTGGGAAATTTAATGTCAACAAAATAGAGAATAACTAAATTCTCCCTTTAAGAAACAAATCTGAGAGTGAGAGTCAAGTCACCTCTAATGTGTTACATATTTTATAAGGGTTGAAACGTTATGCAGTATTTACATAATTTAGCAGATAAATTCTTTAAGTACAACAGAGGAAGCTGATAAATTATATTATTGTCAGTATCAGTATAAAGTTTATTTACATTCAGTTCATCAATTTTATTATCTTGTAGGATAAGTCACAGACAGTACTAGATGGTTACAGAGCACTTCTACAGTAAAGTACTCTAGCAATTCTGACTCTTACTTAATATCTAAATTTTCTTTTACATATTTTAGTCCTTTAGCTATTGAAGTAGTAGAAATTTTACCTGAAAAATTAGGTATGAGTTAAAACGTGTAAATATTTGTTAGTATAAAATAAATGTTTAAGTATGAATATAGTCCCAGTGTAGTAACCCAGATACCAGGATACGATATTCAGTTTTTATTTATTTACTTCCATAGTGAAGTAAACGTGGAACTTCTGAGTGGGCCTCCCCACAGTCTAATGATTAGCACACTTAATTGCTTGATATAAAAGTTAATTTTTTACATTTGTAGGAATTAATTTAACCTAGGATAAGTGCTAGTGAGAGTTTAATCTCTATGCACTCCTAGTTACCTGATCTTATAAATGCTTAATAATTTGGTTCTTGGTCATGGTGATCCATCAGTTAATTTATTTAATCAGTACACCCTGTTAGGGGTGTATAATGATGATGACGTATATATAAGGGCACTCAACTACATGGTCATCAGCACCCTTCAAAATCTTTGTCATGGCAAAAGCCAGATATAAATGTAACTATAAGTCATTAAAAAAAATCAAAGATATATAATTTCAAATAAAATAAACTTGTACTATTAACACAAAAGCATAGTAACAACTAGAAATAAAAATAAAACTCTAAATGTTATTAAAACCTATTCCCTTTAACTAAAATCTATAATTTAACTTAGAAAATAAAATAAAAAATACCAAAATGCATAAAAACCTGTTTCCTCTGTTAAACTCCTTCACTACCTGCACAGAGGTGGTCGAATTAGTTTGTTCCTTTTTTTCAGAGTTGGGCTACCATATACAGCAGGTTTATCCTGCCTTTTTTTCCCTGCCATTCTGGCAACTAGGTCAGGATGTTCTTGCTCCATGTCCTCTATGGAGGAGGACTCTTTCCCTTCTCAAACTTTCGGTTCAAGAGGTTTGAATCAATTGGAAACTACAACCAACAAAGATGACTGTCGCCAGTCTGAGTCCTCTCCAGATGACTCCTCCACAGTAGATCTCAGAGAAGATGTTCGTGGGCTTCTTTTTCCCTTGGTCTTTTCGGGAGCAGACTTTGTGTTTTCCTTCAGAAAGGCAGTTCTATCATATTGGGTCTTGAACTTTATTTCTGGTGCTTGGTATATTAAGGACAGCTTGCTCTTATTGCTGGACGTCGATGGATTGTCCTGTGACTTAACTGAGATGCTCACTGCTGTTCATGCAGGTGTCTGTTGCTTTGGATGTGATCTTGGTGTAATTGTTCTTTCGGATATTACTGCGCCGTTTATATCGCCATTTTGTGTTGCAATTTCACGTCTAGGTACCGGCTTAACTGCAACTGCACTATAAGTAACAGTCCTAGGAATGGAAGGCTGACGAATACGCAAGAGTTTCCAGGCTTCCAAGAAGGACACATTCTCTCTTAGATCACCTTTTCCTCCACAAAACGGAAACATTCTCTGGAGTTTGATGAATGATTACCACTGCAGTTAACACATTTTGCAGATGAAGTACATGCGTCATGATGCTTGACTTCCCCACAGTCAGTGCAAGTAGCAACTCCACTAACTCCACTACAAGAATCACTCATGTGGCCAAAGTGCTGGCATTTATAGCACCTCAATGGATTGGGTATATACTGCCTCACTTCAATAGTTTCTTACCCTGCCTTAATCCTTTGCGGGAGATCTACCCGATCAAAGGTAAGAAACAGAGTACCAGTGGGCACTAGCTCATCTCGTTCTTTGCGGTGAACTCGATATACATTTGCCACACCTTGTTCCACCAAGTTTTCCTGAATCTCCTCATTGGACATACCGTCCAATGCGCTGGTGTTTACAGCATCGCGCGAGGAGTGCAGACTCCTATGTAATTCCACATGCACTGGATAGCTCGCAAGCATATTGGCTTTTAAAACTTTTGAAGCCTGCGTTGGTGAAACTGCTTCCACCAGGAGCGTGCCATTGCGAGATCGAGCACATGATTTTACTGGACGAGAATATTATCTAGATCCTTCTGAATAATAAACGCGTTCACGGTAGTAAAGTTTTTACCTTCCTCAGTTCTAAAAGTAACCAAATAACGAGGACCACAAGACTCAGCTACTTCCTTTCCACTTTTCTTAACAGTTTTGTTGTTTTTATCAGTTCCCATAGCAACAATATCCTCTACAATTGCAAATGTCTCCGATGGCGTGCTCACATTCTGGGCGCCACCCTGACTTAGGTGAGAATCCTGGTCTGGACCTTGCTCACCTCAGGGTCTCACCTCCCAATGTATAGACAGAGGGACCCAATCACCTTCAGGAGTGTAACATCTCATGCAATGGCCCCTCCCTGGTACTGACCTGTATCAGCGGATACAAACACAATCCTACATGATAGTCAGGAACTGGGGGTTAAGCATTACCCAGTCACCCCTGCGCTTTCCACTCTGCCAACCTGCGCTAGGTTATCCGTCAGATGTGTGTTCAGGGAGGTTAAGGTTAAATACGGATGTGGACCTTGTTTGGGTGTTTGGCATTAGCTCTCTCACCACTCAGAGGCACTCAATCGAGAGATTTGGCTCAGGACCCTGGGATCGCCAATTCCTGTACCTACCGCAGTAGGCCCTTGGGGGGTTTAGGGGTGTAGTTGGTATATCTCTCATATGGATATTATTCTCTAAAGGTGACCATTGAATGAAGGTATGACCCATTCAGTATGTTTGAGTCATTCCTGTTTCAGTCCTTTCCTCCAAATGCACTCACTGCACTCAAGAGAAAAACCGACGTTACAGTGGGCAACTATAAGGTCCTTGGAATAAGTTAAAACACCTCAAAGTGTCATAATATGACACTTAAACTGATAGTACACAAATAAATCAAATTAAAAATAGAAACAACTGAACAATACTTAAACAAGATATAAACAATGCATAGTACTTCTGCACTGCACTCAGGATACATAATAGTCTCAAGCAAGGTATGCTTTTTTGTAGCTATATTCTAAAGTAACAACTACTTGAATAGACTATGGATAAAATACAGTGATAATGGTGGCAGTGACGGTGGTGATAATATATCACGAAAATTATGAAAAAACTTTATTTTTAATATTTACAAGAAATCTCAACTTTTGCATTGTTTACAAGTAGAATATTTAGCTAAGTATTTTACTTTCAACCTTTATACATTATAGATCACAGAGGTCCATAGCAGTACAAGTTGAATATCTCAAACCTCTTTCATCTTAACCCTTAACCTGAATCGTCTCTTAAATGTATTTTAACTGTCGACAATGAGACACTGAAATATTAGTTGTACCTTTTATTTATCTCAACTTTTACAACCAGTAGCAATGAATTTTATATGAAATGCTTTTTTTTACAATCTTCTTTTTTTAAATTATGTTTCTATATGACAACCAAGTAACTAATAATCTCTTGCCAACTGTGTCCTTACAGTATCTATAAACTTGCAGTTCTTTAGATATCGTAATGCAAACTTTTATATAACTCCATATTGACAAGTATTAAAAGAATAGTAAAGTTATTCATATTGTAAGTAAATGTAATAGCTGATGGAAATTAATCATTCTTCCACCTAGCCGTGTGCAGGCTAAGATTTGGATAGGCAGAGTGATACTGAAAAATTCAATGCCATAGTCAGGATTTGAATCATAGATATCCCTGCCTCCATCCAGTTGCTCTTAGCCATTAAGCTACCATGGTCAACATGCCAGCATGACACTAAATTCTCCAACTGACTTTTATTTTCCCAGTAATCACTAGGGATTCTCATATACAATAAGATATGCACCATTTGTGGCAACTTATTATGCCATAAGTACCATAAGTACTTAAGTCGCAAGCTTCAAAGTTTCCACTATTAGGTTAATTGATGGATAAAATTGAAAGAAGCATAGAGACAGTGAAGCACAACTTAGTACAAATGTGAATCGAGAAGATATTGACATACTGCTTCAAAGGTATCACTTGAGCAATGCACTGAACATACAAGAATTACTGCCTTTTTTTCTTTTAGAATACAAGAAAGTAGTTTTGAATTATCAGAGAAACATATGAAGCTGATGTGACTGGCTACTTCTATCTACCAGAACTCTGGAAGAATTTCATATTTGTTCTTTCTGAATTTCACTATATAGATTAGTTCCTTTATTCCTAGCACACCAATGAGTTCTATAGATGTAAATCAATTGTGAGCTGTAATGTTTCTGTTACTTCTTTCTACTGTTTGCATAAATTTACAACAGCTTGAGTTGTTTGGAAAGCTTTTTCTCTTCTTCTGTCAGGCTATTGTACTCTTTCCTTGTATATATTCAGGATTAAAGAGATAAGCACAAAGATCATAATTTTATGCCATATTTGGCCGATTTGCTAGGCATATAAATGTAAAAAGGGTAAGTTTCCACCTAAGTGGAACTCTAACATTTCATCCACTGTAAAATTGATACTGTAACTAAACACAGTATAATTATGAGAATTGAACAGGAATTCATCAAAAATGTTTGAAATTGCAGCAGTGCAATCTGAATATTTTCTTCCTTCTCTAACAGTCATATTGTGGAATCTCAGGCTGTTTAGAATTCAAAGCACTTCATCAACATTATCACCAAAATATGGGAGGGACCATCATGTTCTTTTTAAAAATAAAATGCATGTCTTCCCAAGATGATTTGAATATTGGTCAACATCATTAAAAAGCCTGAGGGTTTTCATTTCAGTCTTGTTAATATCTCTATAACTAGATAGAGTAATTGTTAACCTGCAAATGTACTCTTAAGGTATTCAGCTTTGTATTTGTATGCAAAACTGTTTCATCTAACATGTCATCAACAAATAAATTCTCCCATATATGAGATTAAATAGGCCTTCACCACTAATTTTTACTTTTGGCTGGCCACACCGTGGCTCAGTGGTTAGACTGCTTGGCTCTCACCAAGGCAGCCTGGATTCTATCCCAGGTGACTGCAAAGTGAGATTTGTGGTGGACAACATGGCGCTGGGGCGGGTTTTCTCCAGGACCTCCGGTTTCCCCCGTCATCACATTCCACCGGTGCGGCCATGCCGTGGCTCAGTGGTTAGACGGCTTGGCTCTCACCAAGGCGGCCCGGGTTCGATCCCAGGTGACCGCAAAGTGAGATTTGTGATAGACAACACGGCACTGGGGCGGGTTTTCTCCAGGACCTCCGGTTTCCCCAACCATCTCATTCCCATGCTCCATCTTCATCTCATGTATCATCAGTGTCACCGCCTGTGGTGCCGTATGTAGTAAAAGCAGGCATTAAACACTACACATTTCATTTCATTTACTTTTGGCTGTTAGCATTCCTACTTTCAATATGTTTTTCTTGCTCTAACAGGCCCAGAATGTTCCTATTTTAAATTATTGTTGTCACAAAAGCACTATGTTTGCTGTAAGGAACTATCACACATATCACAGCAGGCTCTTCTTCTGCACTGCAACAGTAAATTGTGCAAAATGCATGATGGATTGATGATTGATGATTAATTACTTTCATCTTTGGTGACGATCTGCTAGAATTCTTGTAGATGCCTTGGTGCTCTGGAGCGATGAGTTCTCATCTCTGGCCGTAGTGTCAGAGTGAAAATTATTTTATGCTGCTATGGTGAAAAATAACAACTTTACTCCTTTAAATATTTTGGAATTTATTCTGCAAAACCATTAATATATTCTATCACCCTGTTAAATTTCGTTAGTTAGTTAGTTAGTTAGTTAGTTAGTTAGTTAGTTAGTTTTTATTCATCCTTTTGATCATATTACATGATATAGGACACGTCAAGTACTTATAACTAAAAATTATACAATATACATATATACAACACAAGTTTGGAATGAAAATTCAACTGTATGTACAGTATAATGATAATGATGATGATAATGATAATCGTAGATTCTGTCCTCTCATAAAATAATTATTGCTACAAGTTTCTGCAGACTTGCAGAACGACACCAAAAAAAAAACAAAAAAAATGCGTCTTACTGCAGAATGATGCCAATCTATGTGAATATTCTTGATTCTCTGCACACAGTGTTTCTAGAACATCTAAATTACTTATATTCTATTGGTCCACTTTACAACATTACGTAATTACGTTATTGCAATGACCAATAGGAACACTATTATGTAAGCTGTATCACTCTGTGGCCTACCCTATGTCACATCCTATTTTATACAAATCACATTTTCTAGAACAATCCAGAACAAATTCCCAAAAACTTGAAAAAATGTGAAATAACTGTCACAGCATAATAAAGCATTTTCTTTGCTAGTATCACTTTCAGTTTCATGGTGGCATCAGCTATTACAAAATCAATCAGAATCACCAAAATAGCCGTTCCACTTACATATGCAACGATTCTTGCATTCAAGCTTCAACATTTTTATCAGCTGCAGAAATCTTAGAGTATGTAAAAGGTAACTGCTTAAAGAAATAAGAAAATAAAAATAAAACAAATTCATGCATCTAATTAAATGCTGTAACATAAAAAAGTCCCAAAAATCAATTGAAAGCAAAGTATGTAGTAATAAGAAGTATGTGGTCAGTTGGACTTCCCTAATTATTATTACACATATTGTGAAACATATGCTATTCCAGGCAACCAATATTGCAGTTACTTCTAAACAATGCACTTTATTGCTAAACTGATAAAGTCAAACTGATTGCTTTACATGCACCAAGTATTATACTGAGAAAGGCAATCATTAGTAGCTGCCATGCTCATTCTTTAAGTGACTATGGGTCTGAGAGATCAGTGTTTCAGGTTTAAGCTTAAATGCAATAAATGAAGAAGACTACTTCCTAAGGTATTCAGATATAGGATTTTATTATTTAAAAAAAGGACATTTTAATTGGTCACTTAAATTATGAATACCTTATGATAAGCTCAGTTTATTAATCTTGAGTATATATTATAATCTTTTTGTTGTTATGTTGTATTTCTCTCCAGATATACTGATGTTCGAATACTTGTGGTTCAACAATGTCCTACAACATGGCCTGAATGGGATTTATGTACGGTGGTAACAATGGCAGTACCAGTGAAGCTTGCCAATAATTCTGATAACACATATGAACTAACATCTATTCACTTGCAAGAAATGTGGGATACAAATGCAAGAAACAATTCCTTTCTGATATCTCTTGGACTAAAGGTAAGAACAAACATATATCAATATAGATTGACAGATAAATATGCCATTACAGAGTTGGCACACAATATTAGTTATTTTATTTTCATCAGTATATGAAATACTTACAAGTTTAAATACATACTGTGACAAAGATTTAGAGAAATGCAACAATCTACTTCAAATCTTTGGTCAAGTCATCAGGCTGCAATTAATTTAAAATACAGATTTGAACACAGACACCTGCAACATTGAGCAACTGCTGTGAGAGAGTATAAACATAATTATAACTTTTTGGCAGGGAAATGAGGAAAGTATGGATCATTCAACATGTTAGTTAGTTAGTTACTAACGCTCCCCACATGGCAACCTTGGCCTTCGGGGTAACCTCACCCCACCAAGCGATGACCGGACCCATTTCTCAGGTGGAGGCACCCAGAGGGCGGTGTCCATTACCTCCGATGATAGGGTGATAGTGAAGATGGCGGTGAGGTGAGAGGACCTACAGTTTTTACCGTGGACTCCGAACCACGTTGGGCATAGGGGATACTTCACGTGTGCTAGACAGAGGTGAAGGCGTGGATAGGGCCGACTTAAAATCGCCAACCCCAGAGCCGGGAATCGAACTCGGGACCCTTAGAACGGGAGCCGCGAACGAAACCACCGCGCTACCCCGGCGCCTTCATTCAACATGTTATTTATATGTAAATGCTGTTTTTTAAGAAACACCTTCTTTATTTACTTAAACAGAGCAGAATAGCTCAGGCAGTTTCATCTATGGTCCACATTCAAGAGGTCCGGGTTCACTTCCCATGGCTAGCCTACCTGACCATGGATTTTTTCCAGGTCGGTAGGCAAATGTTGCATAGCATAATTACATCCACTGAATTTCCTGTCTCTCCATTTCATCTCCATTATCATTTCATGTCATCTCTCATCTGGTGATCTCTTTCAGGGTAGAAGTGTCGGGGGGAGTCTCGGCGCTTCATGGGAGAATGTAATGCTCCTGGTAAACACCTCCTCCAGTAGAACGGTCTCCAGTTTCCAGGTCCATCTAGTAGTCCATTTCAGGACCAGTAGGTGGGTGGTATTGTACTGGCCTTCCAAGGAGTTTTCAACTGACCAATGGCAGAGAACCTGCTCTCTCCACTGTTGTGACTCCTTGGATCGGCCTCTCTCTGTCTCCTCTCCCCTAATCCTTCCTACCGGGGATGCCTCACTTGGAGCATAAGTGGAATAGATCAATCCACTCGCTTAAGGTTCTATTCCATCCTATACTTTTTCTTAAAGAGGATTTGAGAACTAAGCTTCTCATTTCAATATTTAATTTGTTACAATTAAGTGGAAAATGCTCAGAATGCTCTTGGTAAGTGTATAACTGTGATGAACAATTGTTATAATATGAGTTATTTTTCTCATACAACTTAACAAATTTTCAGCATATAACCCAGCAGCTAATTTTGGATAGGTTTTGAAGTCTTATAAACTTGGTCACCTGCAAAATTTGGTTTACTGCATTGTCTATATCAGCAGTTAAATTTATCAAAATTAAAGACACCTGGACTTGTCTATATTCCTATCTTGTTGTGCCCTTCCAAAGCCAATCAGTATGCGTGGCTCAGTTCATTAATTGCTGTCCTACTGATGCCAAGGTGCCCAAAACCTAACCTAACCTAAGGTTAATTTTAAGTGGGCTTGAAAATGACAGCATATGTTAGCATATTTACTGATATATAACTCCTTCAGGACAAAATTCCACACACTATGGGTGCTGATATGATTCTCATAATTGACCCTGTTGCAAATAATTTGAAATAAACAATAATTTTATTCTATAAAGTAAATATTTTCTCCTACACGTTGATTGTTTAAAAAAATGTCTATTGATTATTTACATGTTCCTTTAGTAATGAATTAATATGTCTAAGATCTAACACTATCCATTATACCAGATTCATCACTGTTTCCAAATAACTAATATGGAAAGGATAAACATGCATTCTGAGCATCATACCTACCAATCTATGTTTGCATACATTTTCTTATTATGTTTCCTAGTAAACTCATTTTTATTGCTACCTGCAGCCATTTGACTTAGACTGAAATTTAGAGTAGCTCTACCTAGCGCCTCACTTTCTCCTTCAGATCTTGAAAAGGATCTCTTTAATATAACAATATAACACCTAGAGAATTTGCCATGTTACACTGTCTTTCAAAAGAAAGAAAAACCTTCATTGAATACCACAGTGGACTAAAAGCAATACTTGACTCAGATGGATTGTAGCACACTCACAGCTTTTAAGAAGGAAAGTCCAAGAGGCTGTCAACATTTCACAGTAACATGCCCTCTGCCTCTGAGTGAGATCATAGAAGCTGAAATCTATCCAAAACTTTATATGGGGCATATTTTCTAGTCATGGCACTTCATGTTATTCCAGAAAAAGCATTCATTACAAAATATAGTTCATCCAGTTTTTTGCATAATGGCCTGTACTCTACGTGAAAAGATATAGTATTGGTGCAATTTTTACACTGTAATTTAGCACATTACCACATGTTCATCAGTTGCCTCAAGCGAGTGAGTGAGTGAGTGAGTGAGTAAGTGAGTGAGTTTTGAGGGCCCATTGAAAACTAGGTTATTTGGGTCCATTGATTATCCAAATATAAGTTTTGAGATTTATTGTATTGTAATTATAATTTGATTTCTTATGGAAGTAAGT
>CM060953.1:135016085-135221085 GCA_030765055.1 Mantis religiosa | reverse complement strand
AAGAAATGATGAAAGTTTTCTTATTAATTGATTAATAATCAAACTTTCATCATTTCTTATAAGTGAAGTTTTATGTTACAAATTATTATACTTGTATATATTTATTTGCTTAACTGTTAATAGCTTCATATTTTACATATTTATATAAGGCAATGTCTAATAATGCAAGAAAAACCTGGAAATGAGGGAAACTAAGCACAGGGTTTGAAGAGAGTAGTAAGGAAATAGTAATGGGTGACATATGGGAAGTGAAATATTTCAGTCTTAGAAACAAGAAAATGTATTATTATAACCAAATGAAGATACACTGGGGTAGAGAGAAATATGTAGATGTATGTAATAGGCTAGAGAGAGAACTTTGGACATGGACTAGATTGAGCATATATGAAAAGAGGGGAGGCAGGAAAGGAATGAATCGAGGTAAATATCCTTCCTATGGGAAAGAAGATAAGGAATTACATTATAGCACACTGTCCCTACGCTTCTTTCAAGTTTATACTTTGAATTACACTATATTATAGAATGTGAAGGTCCTGTGCCATGGCACAGTGAGCTAAGGCATCATGCTTTGGTTCCCTGCCATAGAAAGCTGTCCAGGATCAATCCCACCACTAGGGGTGTAGATTTTAAGTCCCGGGTATTGAACCAGTATCCACCCATCATTGTGAGGAAATTGAGGAGCTTACGATAGGTACGCAGCTCTGGTCAAGAAAGCCAACTTTTCGGCTGGGAGTGCCGAGATGCTGACATCTCCTCTGTGAATTGGTTGAATGATCACCACCTCTACCTTGCATATGTGGACATGAGGCCAGCAGTCATGTTGGCAGGCCTTGGCCCTCTATGAGCTCTTGCACCCATTGTTATTATAGAATGTGAAGAAACAAGATTGTAGAGGAAGCATTATATACCTAAAATATGTGAGAAAAAAATATAGCAATTAAAGATAGTAAAATTAAAGAAAAAAGGTGATACACATTTACTAGGACAATTTATTGCAAAAGCAAGGGAAAAATGGCATAGAAAAATAAGTAAAACGAATTATGATTTAAGTTAAAATCTGCCATATACGATAACCACACTTAAACTGCATGGTGAATTAAGAGATAAAAAGTAACCATAACAAATGTATAAGCAAATTGAAAGAATGTAAAAATATCATAGAGAAATAAATACAAATACAAATAAATGCTAATAATGGGAAAAGTATTGTGTCCAATATTTACTTTAATATCTCATTTTTCCACGTTTTCTCTAATTTGATTCATATTGTTTTAAATCATTTTAAGCTTAGTTTTATTAGATACTTCCCTGCTTTCTCCATATCTTCAATCAGTCTTCAGTTAACAATCTCCCTAACTGTTAGCCTCATTGGTAATGTTTTTTTTCATTTCTCTAGAATTACATTTTCTCTTACTTTTTGCATATTTTTACATTCCAGAATATGTTAATTATAATATAATCTACTGCAGTTAGGATATGTCTCCCCACTTCATCTCCCCTTTAGGCCACTTAAATTCATTACATCTGCCATTGCCCATATACTCTATTCTGGCCACTTTGTTGCATACTTTGATGGATTTCTATCTTCCCCATTCCAATTTTGAAACCATTTCAATTTTGAAAATCTACTTCCTTGAAGTTGCTTATGAATGTTTACTTTCCATTATCCTTCACTCTTGTTTTAATTTCTTTCTAGCAAATACTACTTTTATTTTTTCTTACACTTTCACTTTACAAATTTAGCTTGATAATATAACTGTAACACTAATTCTTATGGTAATGACAGGAGGTAAAGTAAGCAATTCCTGTAGGTAAGCTAATTTTTAAATCAACAGGTATTTTGTCTCTAGGATGTGTAAACATTGTTTGCAAAATGAAATAGTTCCCAATTTAAACTTAATAATAAAGTTACACATATGGCACTAGATCAATAAATAACATTCATATTCTTTCAGTAAATACTAAATTAAGAGAAAATAGCAGCCACAGAAACATAATGCTCTACTAATGAAATAAAATCTGAAGGCAAATTTAAAACTTGTAAAGCAAATCTAAAAAATATTTATATTAAAATTGTTTTATAGTGTATCTTTCTGAACAATCTGTGTAACTTGTTGTATATTGTACATTGTTTGATTTAGAAGAATGAATAAAGCATATCAAACCACACTATACCATACATTCTTCTAACTTGATAATACACACATATAAATTCAGGTAAATTTAAGTTTTTGTATAAATATTATAACATGGTAAATCATTACAGGTCTATGAGGTTCCAAAAGAAGATCAAGCACTTTTTGTATGGCTGAGTCTCAGCCTTGGCATTGTAGTAATGTTTATGATCATATTGTTTGCTGGCTGGATGCTTCTCATGCATATTCACAACAGGTAATTAATTTGAGTTACATTCCTATTTTCCTGATCTGTTCTTCAAATTCTGAAGTGGAGGAGCAAATCATTTTTTGTTAATTAAAGGAAGCAAGTACAGTGAATCCTACAATAAACTTTTCCTACATATAGGAACTCAGCATATATGGTAACATGGGGTAAGACGGGGTACAGGAGTGAAACTGGGTAGGCACTTATTTTTACTGGAGTATGGTGCCATCTGCCACCGAGACTTGTAAGTTCTAGGTCCTGGGCTTATCAGTCATATAAAGTGTGTTCATGCCAGTCTCAGGTGATTTAATGGGTTTATTGCATGAAGAAAAACTATCCAGTTGATAGGTAGAGTCAACATGAAAAATTCAATGCCATGGCTGGGATTTGAACCACGGATCTCCTGGTATCTTCTGATATCTGGACAGAAACCAGGAGATCCATGGTTCAAATCCCAGCCATGGCATTGAATCTTTCATGTCTCTACCTATCAAAAACCTTAGCCTATATATGGCTAGTGTGAAGAAATGATTTATTTCCATCAATTAACTAAAACTATCCAGTTGTTCATCTTGTTCATGGAAATAGTGAAAGTTGTGTCAATGTATTTTGCAGGTTAAAATGTGGTAATAATCTTAGTGCTAACCTTTTAAATGCATACCTTGAGTTCTTTGTTGGTTGTAGTTCGAAAAGAATCCAGAGTATTTTACAATATGTCAGTGGGGTCAGGATTGGGTGAGACAGAATTGGTTGAGCCCCAATGCATTTACATATCTTTTCATCGAATCAAAGAAAGTAGTTGACTATTGTAATACAGATTAATGTAATATTTAGTGTACTTTCACACCGCTTTTATTATGTTAGGTTATTTTCCCAATATCCACAATTTTACATTCGTAAGACCAATCACCAAAATTTTCCTTTCCCTTGTCACCAAGAGATGTAGTCCAAATCCAACATATTAGTGATCACTTTCCAAATCATCAAGAGGAAAGATTACTATAATAACTGATTCTCCTTATAGAAACGATCTCATCAAAAAGGAATGCAGCAAGAAACCTGAAAAAAGACAAATAAGTAAAATATTGTTCTACACAATGAAATCTAAGATCCCAGAAAATAGTAATTCAAATAGTGACTCAAAGACTGAACTGCTGGATGATAATGATTTCACATGTCTCCTTTGTAATGAGCTGTATGCATTTATAAAGAAGATGGATTGGTTGGGTGAGATGCACAAAGTGTTTCTGATGGGCCCATGAAGGCTGCACAGGATGATGAACTGGATCTGTGCACCTGTGTACCATGTCTCAGAAAGAAAGACTAATACTACCCGGTTTTGCCCCAATGAGAATCTGGTTCTGCCCCGGGTATGGGGCGAAACCGTATTTTGTAAACTGTATTGCTATTTTCATTAAATATAATATGAAACAAAATATTCAAATGTTGTTATATGCATTACCCATAAAACATTCAATTATTCACGTAAACATGATTTCTAATTGAATTAATCGACTCCTAATTAATTTAATTTATACAACAACACTGTTTTCAACACTTCCATGAAAGGATGATTTCTAATATTAAAACACATTGCAACACCAATGTTTTGTTCATGTTTCCTTAGGGATCCAGTCTTACCCCATATTCCCTTACAAAATACAGCTAAACACAAGATATGAGGTTAATATAGAGGAGATAGGTTTATAAGATATTTTAACCCTGGAACACTAAGCCTCATCATTTTTACTACACATGATTGGCAATCCTGCTTTTGCTCCTATAGTTTTTGCACCACAATTATTTCCTTTTCAGCAGCCTCCTAGCTTTTGAAGTGCTTGGTCAGTGAGTATGCATTGTCGAAATCGGATGCAACAATACATTGTTAGTAAGGGCTTTGTCATAAATTTTACAAAGATTAGCATTCACGTATCCAAATTACACAAGGTGAGTACAAGGAAGCAAATTTATTTTTGTAATAATCAGAATTTAGGAAAGAGGACAGTTCCGGAAAACAGTTGAATCATTGTTTTCAATCATTTCAGATGAGTATTCTGCATGCAGACGACCCAAAGTTTGTAGAGAAAGCTATAAAAATGCTTCTTGAATAAGATAGTGGCCCCGAGATTGATTTTTCTCTGATGAAGAAATTGATAATGTAGAGTCTGATGGTGTAATAATGACTGATGGTGAAAATAAGGCAGGATCAAATATTGATATGTGTATAAGCAACAATGAAAATTCTCCTGTAACTAAAATGGTTGTTTTATTGTCAACTGCTTATGATCAGCCCACTGTTGGTAGCTCTAGTATCAAACCAGATATAATAGAAGATTATAACGCTACCAAACTTGAAGTAGACGTCCTTGATCAGATGTGTAGCACCTACTCTGTAGCTGGAAAACACGGTGATAGCCACTGTGTATGTTTTATGTCATGATGAATATTGGCTGTGTAAATGCCTGGGTTATCCACAGTCACAATAATCAGCTCCAAGGAACACACAAATGGGCAAGAAAAGACTTTCTAATATGCTTGCCTAAGAAACTCACCACGCCATGGATGGTGAAGAGACAGGAGACCCCCAGTTTACAAACACACCTCCAGGTAATGATACAGGATATTCTCCCAGAGAAGTCAGCCTCCCAAAGGCAAAACCCACAGGCCACTGGCAAGAGAGCAATTGGTCATGCCTGTCCTTCTAAAAAAAGAAGAATGACAACAATGTACTGCAAAGAATGTCGCCGCGAATACTGCAAAGAACATAGGACAAATCTCTGTACAGTGTTGTAAAGGAGGCGAGATAAACAAGAGAGACAGTTCTAAGTGAGTCAAGATAATATTTTATGAGGCAGCATAAACATTTGTGAGATAATAGTAATGTATTTTGAAATGGAAATAAACAGTAGTTAATTTTTGAGGCTAAGTGTTTATGTAGTACTCTAGGAATAGGGTTAGTGTTCTAGGGTTAACTAGCTAGCATTCACTTTCTCTGTTACTTACCTATAATAAGTAGAGGCAGTAACTTTACACACAAAATGTTATCCTGATATATTACTGTTTAGAAGCTCCCTAAATTAAAAGTGATAGTGCAAACAAGATTTGCCTGTGTGCCTGCATGTGTTCAGAATAACTCAAAAATGAAAAGTGAGTTTAAATAGAAAACTTACTATTTCCAATTTAAGTTTAGCATCTTCCAAAGAAGTGAAACAAATATTTTGAAGAAAATCCCTCTGACCACAAACAACCCTCTGACTGGAATTCTTTTCCTCAAAAATGGCTCTAATTATTTTTATTAAAATACTATATATTCAAAATATCTGCATCATGAAACAAAATGTATGCCTTAATTTTCTTCAGATAGTCTGAGAATTTCTCCTGATTCAACTTGATTTTTGTAAAAATAGTAAACTGTGAGATTTGCTTTTCTATACCAACAATAAAGTATGTTGTATGAAGTAGGCTGAAGAACAAGGCTTTGTAATATGGTTTGGAGAAGGGCAAGTAGAGAAACCCAGTCAAGTGCAAAAAAAAAAAAAAAAAAAAAAAAACACACACACACACACACATACATACACACATGTCCTGCACTGTGGCATAGAAGGCAACAGCTTTGTGCTTTGGTTCTCTGCCAAGTAAAGCGCCTGGGATCGATCCCATCCCTGGGGGGTGTGGATTTTAAGTCCCAGTAATAGGACCGGTGCCCATTCAGCATCGTGTGGAAACTGAGGAAGCTACACTAGCTGGCAAACCCTGGTCTGGAAAGCCAAATTTCCAGCTGGGGGTATGTGATGCTGACCACGTCTGCTCCCCATATTGGTTGGATCATTGACCACCTCTGCCTTGCATATGCGGGCATGAGGCTGGCAGTTGGGTTGGCAAGATCTGGCCTGCTAGCAGGCTGTTATGCCATGGGTTTATTATATATATACATGCCTGCCTCAGTAGCAGGTATGCCTCACATTCAAAAGGTCCCGAGTTTGAATCTTGTCAGGATGAGTTACCTGGATAAGGTTGTTTTCCAGGGTTTTCCCTTATCCTGAAAAATGAGTGTTGGCTAACTCTAAACTCTATGGACCCTGGGTCCATTTGAGCATCATTTCACTTATTTCATTCATTGTCCGATATGACTTAACAATGGAGGATGTAAATTTATAAAACAAGAAGAAATAACTGAAAGTAAGATAAATTCCAAGTTATATTTTCACATAAATAAGGATTTAACTTTTAACTCTGTAATCTTTATTTGCAACTTAAAGGTAAGTTTTAGTTCAAAATTCCTTGTGATAGATATAAAGAATGCCTAGAGTAATTATTCAAGTAATTAGGAACAATAACTTGAAAACAACTTACTTGAATGGTTTTTGGTGCACCAAATAATTTTTGTTTTCAAGTTTTATTCTTGATCAATTTAAATACTTTCAATACTGATGTCAGATGCATACACTCATTAGTTCTTATCACAACCAGATACATTGTCCCACTTCTGACAGAGTTTAGGCCAGATTATACGATAGCAAAACTCCTTGTAGAATTTGAAGGTTTTTATTTCCTGTTATTTAATTCCAAAGTGGTAGATACTGTCATTTTGTTAATTTTTCTTTTTCAAAGGATGCATGTTCGGTGTGTCGTTCACCAATCTGTTTCCCTTCTTCAGAACATTTAAGAAGCATTAATATCTTTATCCCAATCAACTTTTGTTGACTATTAATTTGCAATATTTACTTTATTTTAAAACAAATTTGTCAATTAAAGTAGAACCTTGATTATCTCTTACTGGGCTAATTGCTCAACTCATTAACCATCTTTTTTTTTTTTTTTTTTTTTTTTTTTTTTTTTTTTTTTTTTTTTTTTTTTTTTTTTTTTTAAGTCTAGTGAACGTTTATTTATTTATAAAACAAATGTCTAAGATGTGACCTACATATACATTTACAGGTAATTTGAAAATGTTTTATATCAGTAGATGGCTTCAGTGTTCTGAAAATTCTTAAGTGAAGTGTACTTTAAAATTAATGAAACAAAATTTTCATGTAAGCTTGACATTATGAATTGAATACAGTATAAACATGTATTCTCATCAAGAAATTGTTCTGAATGTCTTTAGCTGTATATTATTTAAGGTTTAGTTTCAAATATTAAAGTGATCATAATGTAATTGTCACTAGCTATGTACCCACAAAACTGACATAAAATAGCTTTGAGCAATTGTATTGATTTTAAGGAAGGAATAAATGTATTAAATTTAAAGTGAGTCGATTAATGACACTAAACAGCACTTAATTTTAAATTTTTCCGGAACATGTTTCAGAGACTTTGCCTCCATCCTCAACCAGCCATCGACTGGTTCTCATTAGTGTAGTTGACGATATTTTGTCATAGGTTTCCTCTGTATGTTCCTTCTTACCGCACAACTCTGCCACAAATATAATCAATCACCTTTATTGCAACTTTTTCAGTTAAACAAGAAACATAACATGGGACTTATGGATTTAGCAACCTTTTTAGTAGTTACTTATTAAACCTACTGTTTAAATTAAGTAAGATGGATTAGCCATTATTTTTGGTTAACGTCAACCTACAGCTGTCATAAGCTAGGTGAAATAAGTTGCCAAACTATGCCATGTGAAATGCACGGTGAGTTTCAATTGGTTCCTATGAACTTGAAAATTTCTGCTTGCTCTAAACTGGCTATAAGGAATATTTTCAAACAGAGTTTTATCAAAAGGATGTTGAATTTTACTTTTCGAAATATTTCAGAGAATTCTTAATTTGCGCAGAAAAAAAGGTTCTTGGAATCACCAACAGAGGTCACTCAATCCGGGTCTGAAATACTAATTAGTTAACCTTCTTGAGTATACATGTGTTGTATCAGTTCTCTGGATACAGATGTGGTGCTGAAGCCTCTCTATTGTTGTTCCCATGTAATGATTTTTGAAGTTGGGAAAAACTGAGATTTGAGCAGTAATAAAGTGCTTTGTAAAGAAAGGATGAAAGCAGATGATATTCATGTCAATTTTATGCAGCTTAAAGAACTTGATTGACAATTATGTTTACTTTTAAATTGTCCTACTTCTCCTCTTGCAACTATTTTAAGCACAGCATTCTGTAATATGTTTCACGTCATATGGGTAACAGATATTCTTTCCATTAACAGAGCATATGCCATTTATGCCAATTTATCAATTTTTGTCAATTTATTTCAATTATTCATAACCAGTAACCATACTGCAGCTCACATAGGTCTGTATCAAATGAAAAGTACTGAAAGGCAGCATTTGAACAATAAATTACATCTTGCTGTTCATATTGTCAGATAATGTTTTTGGTTTCTGCCATGCTATTCTTCTAAATAAGATACACATACCTATGATGTAATAATTTATTGTTTATTAAATGTCAGAATAAATTTTAACATTCTCACTAATTCACAGGGCAGGCAGCTTCAACAAGGATGGCATTAAGAAAGTGAGTGTCGAAAGTGAAGCAGATTCCTGGGTCTCTAACAACACGTATCAGCAAGTGCCTCCATTTATTGACCTTTATCAGGAAATGGAGCCAACTGAAACATTACAGCCACCTAACCTTGCTGCACCAAGGATATCTGATGGAGAATGTAGGTATCAGAAAACATGTAATAAATAAGTGAAATATATAGTGAAATACAACCTGAGATGATCAATTCATATACAAGTTGGTATAACACAAATTCCAAGCATCAGGTTCTAAAAAGTTGATAAAGTTTAATACCTATGCCCAAGAAGTATATTTGCAAAATTTGTTTCACATAAAAGTACATATTTTATAACAAAAAAAAAGTTATTAAATTATAGATGAGTCGTATTTTTTACACATCTGCTTCACTTTCGTACCTATTTTGAGGACATGTTTCGCAAATCGTCGCTTGCATCTACGGCTCTTGTGCGACTGAAGTTAGATCCAGCGGTGTGGGTAATTCTGGGGTTGCTGCTGCCATCTGTTGATTTAGTGATGAACTTAAATGTGGGATTCTCTTCTAGCGGGATTTCAAAGTTCATTAGTTGGTTTTTATGTTTTTCTATGTATATCCTCTCCCATATGACGAGTTCACTATGTTTTTGTACGTATTTTAGTAATTCTGTGTTATCTTCAATTTCATGATTTTCAGACCAGAAATGAGTTGCTATTGCAGACTTATCAATATTTTTGTATCTTAAGTGCCTGAAGAGTTCTTTCTTTCTAGTGCCTATGTTTCTTTTTGTCCTCCCTATGTAAATTTTTTCACAGTCTTTACACTTAATCTTGTAAATGCCTGACTTTTCCTCTGGTTTTATCTTATCAGTATTATTACTGTGAAGTAGGTTTTTAATGTTGTAATTGTTTTTTGGTGCCAATGTTATATTGTATTTCTTGAATATTTTTTGGAACTTTTTTGTGGCCCAGGGGTGGTAAGTAAATTTAGCAAATCTAATTTCTTGTTTTATTGGTGTGAGAGCTGTGATCTGTTTTAATCTCTTTTGAAGTTTGAATAATTTTAGTTTTTTATCTACAAGGTTTTTTCCATATCCATTTTTAATTGCAGTTTTTAAGATTTGATGGTATTCGTTTTGATATTCTTGCTGGCTGAGAGGTAGATTTACTAATCTGTGTGTCAGACTGTTGATGGTTGCATGTTTGTGTGGAATTGGGTTGAAACTATTTGCTTTGATGTAATTATCTGTGTGTGTTGCTTTTCTATGAATGCCAAATTCTAGTTTTTCATTGCTTTTTTTGATTTTAAGATCTAAAAAAGGTAGAGTACAGTCCTCTTCAGTTTCCACTGTGAATTGTATGCTGGGTTCTTGCAGGTTGAGTAGTTTCAAAGCATCATCTATTAGTTTGTAGGGCACTATTGCAAAGATGTCGTCTACGTATCTGTACCATGTTTTAAACATATGAGGGAAGGCTTTAGTAATATGTGTTTCGAAAAAGCTCATGTATAGATTGGCCAAAAATGGTGATAGCGGGCTTCCCATAGCTAGTCCTGAAATTTGTTTATAATATTTTCCATCGAAGACAAAATAATTTTGATGTATACATAATTCAGTCATTGCCAAATATTCTTCTATTGCATTGGCATTCAGGTTTATAGAATTTAGCCATTTTTTCAGTTGAATCAAAAGTTTGTCTAATGGAATGCTAGGGAAGAGGGAGCGGACACTTTAGTATCCTTTGATGTCCGCTCCCTCTTCCCTAGCATTCCATTAGACAAACTTTTGATTCAACTGAAAAAATGGCTAAATTCTATAAACCTGAATGCCAATGCAATAGAAGAATATTTGGCAATGACTGAATTATGTATACATCAAAATTATTTTGTCTTCGATGGAAAATATTATAAACAAATTTCAGGACTAGCTATGGGAAGCCCACTATCACCATTTTTGGCCAATCTATACATGAGCTTTTTCAAAACACATATTACTAAAGCCTTCCCTCATATGTTTAAAACATGGTACAGATACGTAGACGACATCTTTGCAATAGTGCCCTACAAACTAATAGATGATGCTTTGAAACTACTCAACCTGCAAGAACCCAGCATACAATTCACAGTGGAAACTGAAGAGGACTGTACTCTACCTTTTTTAGATCTTAAAATCAAAAAAAGCAATGAAAAACTAGAATTTGGCATTCATAGAAAAGCAACACACACAGATAATTACATCAAAGCAAATAGTTTCAACCCAATTCCACACAAACATGCAACCATCAACAGTCTGACACACAGATTAGTAAATCTACCTCTCAGCCAGCAAGAATATCAAAACGAATACCATCAAATCTTAAAAACTGCAATTAAAAATGGATATGGAAAAAACCTTGTAGATAAAAAACTAAAATTATTCAAACTTCAAAAGAGATTAAAACAGATCACAGCTCTCACACCAATAAAACAAGAAATTAGATTTGCTAAATTTACTTACCACCCCTGGGCCACAAAAAAGTTCCAAAAAATATTCAAGAAATACAATATAACATTGGCACCAAAAAACAATTACAACATTAAAAACCTACTTCACAGTAATAATACTGAAAGATAAAACCAGAGGAAAAGTCAGGCATTTACAAGATTAAGTGTAAAGACTGTGAAAAAATTTACATAGGGAGGACAAAAAGAAACATAGGCACTAGAAAGAAAGAACTCTTCAGGCACTTAAGATACAAAAATATTGATAAGTCTGCAATAGCAACTCATTTCTGGTCTGAAAATCATGAAATTGAAGATAACACAGAATTACTAAAATACGTACAAAAACATAGTGAACTCGTCATATGGCAGAGGATATACATAGAAAAACATAAAAACCAACTAATGAACTTTGAAATCCCGCTAGAAGAGAATCCCACATTTAAGTTCATCATTAAATCAACAGATGGCAGCAGCAACCCCAGAATTACCCACACCGCTGGATCTAACTTCAGTCGCACAAGAGCCGTAGATGCAAGCGATGATTTGCGAAACATGTCCTCAAAATAGGTACGAAAGTGAAGCAGATGTGTAAAAAATACGACTCATCTATAATTTAATAATTTTTCGCTTCACTGTGGTGTTCCAATACAGTTGAATCTCGATATATGGTAGAACATATTCATATGGGAAAATAAGGATCGCATAATGAGTTTTGAAATCCCACCAGTAGATAATTTGACAAAAAAGTTCATAGTTCCACCACCAGAGAGAGAGAGAGCAGACAATAACATATGCCAGTTGGAAAGAGATTGAAAATGGAGGTGAATGCCTTTGAAACTAGTCTCTCATTAATATAAAAAAGTAATTGACAAGTATCAATAAACCAACTACAAATAGTTTTTGAGATTAACATTAAATGGATTGAAATATAGTTTTAGCTATGTTTCTTCAGTTTCTCACTAAGCACTTCACAAGCTACAGAGCTAAATATGAGCTTTAATTATGATTTTAATTTTGCTTAACATTAATTAGATTGAAATAATACTTGTATCTATGTTTCTTCTCTTACTATCATGTAAATATAAAATATAACATAGATTTATTCTGCATTATTTCCAAGATTTTCACATTGTAGATGTAAGTTTGATATTGTGGTTTAAAAAGTTCATACTTAAAAAAGTGATATTTTACTCTGAATAAATAGTATTTAAATAAGGAAAATCAAATTTTTTTATCTAAAAAGTATTATGCAGTTCTGTGATTATTCTGTATTCTGAGAATAAATTACTTTTATGTAATGTGGCATATAAGCAAGAAATGTTAAGCAAGTTTTAAATCCTAAAAGAATTTTGATTTTCAGCAAAATAGAAAATACTCACCCATATACTTTACGTATGGTATGGAAAAAAACAACAAAAGAAAGAAAAAAAATTACAGAAACTGATATTTTACGCCTGTTCGGTTTCACCTGGAATGTCCTATATGTGATATAGCAACTCCATAGATATGACTAGTTGATTCCTTTCTGTAAGAAAGAAAGAAGAAAAGTGTGTTATTAGGAAATGAAAAGAACCATTTTTAATTATAATTTTATAAAAGTAATAAAAAATATGATTTGAGAAAGTTGTATAACTGCTCTTTTTATTCTGCTTCCAGTTGGTGGTGCACTTCGGTTTTCTACGTTAACAGCCTATGATAATGAAGCATATGATTCTGCAAGTGAATTTGAGAACACAAAACCAAAAGAGCAGAACCCGGAACATGACCTTACTTCAGATGAGGAGATTGATACCACTAAAATTGCTGACAGGTAAGCATTTTCATATATACTAATTCAATGCTGAAAAAAATTATACACAATTCCAATGGTATTGCAATTCCAATGGTAATTTTGGATAGTTATAGTTTAGCTCCTTAGAGTTTTATTTTCATATTACATTATTCAAATTTGAACATCTGCTGAAACTTATAGTTAACTATCTAGCCACAACCTTAGCCTATACATGGCTAGTATAGAGGAACAATTAATTTTCATCATTTAACTTAATAATAATGCTTTAATGATAAACCTGGGAATCAGGTACTTACAATAGTAAGTTACCACAAATGGTGTGTATCTCGAATACAAGGACTCCTAGCAAATTACCAGGTAAACATACAAGTCAATTGGAGAAATGTCATGATGGCATGTTGGCCATGGTAGCTCAAAAGTTAAGAGCAACCAGATGAAAACCATGAGATTCGTGGTTCAAATCTCAGCATTGGCATTGAATTTTTCAGGTTGGCTCTATTTATCCAAAACCTTAGCCTATGAATGGCTAGTATGGAGGAACAATTAATTTCCATCAATTACCTTAATATAGTTCACTCATAACAAGGGAATGCACATCACAAAAATACACCCAAATAAGACCTTTCCCCTTTTACTCAGGGCCAAAGGTCACTTGATAGAAAGGTGAACATGGTCTGGTAAGTGCCATCTCCAAATATTAACAGGTGTTTTGAGGATTAGGAACGGTTTGTAATCTGCATGTTATTTCAGAAACAGTTCAATTTCACTTCTTTTTGACCCAACTTTAATGCTTAGAATATTCACCTGAAATGAATGGCATGCTTACATTTACATACATTTTCTTCTTATATTCTTACTCATTGGTGTTGTGTCATGTTTCATATAATTTGTGCTGGCACACAACTAATCCATGGCTAAAGTAGTGATGTCAAAATTGCATACTGGAAGCATTACCTAAGTAACACTGGAATGCGACAGTGGTATGTTACAAAGTAGTGAGTCCCTCTGCTGAAGAGTCATACTACTGCTTACTGGTTGATTCAAAAGTTGTCATTTTTTCCTCAATCTGTTCTGTTCATTAACTTATTGACCCTGATACCTTGAGCTAAAAGAAGGGATGTTAATTTAAGTATTACTGCCAATCTAGAGTTAAACTATTTGGATTGCATGGTCTAGGTTAGCTACCATAGCTGCCCTCTGAATTACAAATAAACAGCCAAATTCAATGCAACTGATACATATATTGTGACCATGGTGTCATACCATGATATGTATAAGCTACCAAGATTAGTGCACAGTGGCATTTTACCCAGACTGAATAGCACAGCTAGCAACCAGCTGGTCCTCTTCAGAAAAATAGCTAAGTCATTAGGTGCTGCTTTCCCACTCCAGAGGATTTATTTTGGTTGTTTCAAGTAGGTTCCTTTTCCAATTTGTTGCTGTTTTATTCAGCATTCATATAAGAAGTTGTCTAGCAGACAGTCGACACTTGAATTGAGCTTAAGTGACAGAGGCAAATGCAATTTAATTATATGTTGATTTATTTATTATGATTTATTCTGAGTATGTGCAACAATGTCTACTCTTGGCAACTGAGTGACAAACAGAGTATGTTTAGCAGCAGATGGTGTCTTCATTTGTTACCCTGGTCAGGAATCAGATATAAACATCAAATTGCAGGAGAAAAAACACCTTCAACAGTTAATAAGTGAAGTAGGACTATAAAATCAGAATTTAATTCACAGTGAAAAGTTTTTTTTTTGGGGGGGGGGGGGGAGGGGAACCAGCAGTTCCATGGGCTGGTTCCTCTGTAGTCGCCTATGTGTGTTAGTATTACTGTCTGGCAGATTTATTGCCAGTATATTGGAATGTCCACAAACATGTTTCTGGTAGGAAAGATTGTATGCTATGGTTTCCTATGTGACTTTTGGAAATTGAAATTGATGCTAAGAAAAATTGAATTTTTATTTATGGGTGCTCTTTAACTGCCATAGTTCTCAGCATGCCATCCTATACAGGGCATGAAAGATAACTTAATTTTCCTTGAGGTTCCTTATCAAGCTTGAGGTACTTTTATGTGCTGTAAATCGACAATGAACCACTGGCTTTACTTCCCTTCTAAAGGAAGCTATATTAAGTATTTTTACACAAAAGAATCCATCACACTCTGCCGGTTTTGAACCACAACCTCAGGAACCAGAAGCTAGCATGTTACCTCTAGACCACAGAGGACTACCTGTTGGAAGCTGTAAGTTATGGGTATTTACTATTGAGGTACCATGTTAACAATTGTTTGGAGAGTTTTGAACTGAAAATGTTCTATTACATTGATGTCTGAGTTGCTTGTGGCACCCCATATGTCCATACTGGTTTAAGGATAGTTCTGTAGATGGTGACTTTGCTTACCACTGATTGTTGTGCATAAAATAGATACTTTGTTAGTAACACTATCAATTGCCAGAAGTTCTTTTATATACAAGTACATACACTCACATGGGGCTGCTGCATTTAAAAATACTTAAAAAGAACCTCAGCCTGGGCCAGGTTTGAGCCCATGACCTAGATATTAGTAAGCCAGGATCTAACCAATTGAGTGACTCAGACCAACCACTGATATTTGTGATTCAGGTCCAAGAAACAAGTGCATTTTGTTATATTTTAAATTTAATTGTTTAAATAAAGGCAAGGTAAGAGGCAAGGTAAGGTTTGAGGTAATCAAGGTACATATTCAGATACTTCACATTTTGCTTTTCTAGATGATCTAATTATTCAAGAGTAACAGACAAACAAATGATTTTCTGAGTGTAAACATTATATATTTTTTAATATTATACAATTATATTTTGGAAAATTAGTCAAAAGCATTTAAATGAAAACAGGTAAAATTATCTTTGCATTACATAATTCTAACACCTAATAACTACGTAATCTTATTATTAATATAATAACTTATATTATGCTATTTTTATGATATCTGTAATAAGGAAATAAAAGCATTTGGTCTAACTTCCACTCTATAGTGATGGCACCATATCCTTCGGTATAAAGACTAAAATTGAGTCATGCCTTTTAAAACTTGTAACTTCACTCACGTCCTTTTGCAAAATCAGGAATGTTTTCATGATGAGTTGTTAATCAGCTGAGGATGAAACTGCAACAGTTTCGAAAACGTTCCTGATTTTGCAAAAGGACATGAGTGAAGTTACAAATTTTAAAAGGTATGACTCAATTTTAGTCTTCATACATGAAATTAGCTTCACTGTTAACAACGCTTTTATTTATAACTATTAAAAATATCCTTGGGTATTTTCTAGATTTAACTGATATTTAGCTGTCCTTGTCTATCTGGGGCGTACTTGTCTTTAGGTCTATAGGTATAACTGTGACATATGAAAAGAAAATGCAGGTATTCAACTACCTCGCCTTCATCTTCTTTTTAAATGCTGGAAGAAAAGGGTTGAGATACTCAAGAAAAGTTAACATTATTTTATTGCAATAAAATATAATAATTTGTTACAAAATTCACTTATCTTTTTAAGAAATTGTAAATTCTTCACACCTCAGGACTTGTTTTGCAAATACTTTTTACATCATCAGCCGATTTGATTTCAGAAATATAATCTCCCTGGATATTCTCATTTTTAAAACCTTGAATCAGTTTTTTTAACTCTTGTGAAACTTTATGAATACATTTTTATCATTAACATATCCACTGTTTTGCTAATTTCTTCTTATTTTCAATATTATTTTATTTTTGGATGAAATTGGGGATATTTATTAAAAGGTAGGAATTGTGCTTTAATTCTGGAATAGCATCTATGCAGGAGAATAAAGTAGCATGAAAAAGTTGGTTATATGTTCCTCTATTTCTTCAAATGTGTTAAGGTTAACATTTAGGGTTATCTTATCACCTATAATTTCTTAAAAGCGATTCTAGTTTTTTAGTCAGTCACACAAAGTGAGTAGCTTTTGTTTCATTGTTATATTAGTGCTTAATGTAATTATTGTAAGAGAATACTCAGAATCCAAACTGAAACATGATTCTTTAAAAGGTAGTTTGGTGATATCTTCTTTGCTAGAAAGAAATCAATTAGGTTCAGGATTTTACATCTATCTGGTGATCAGTATGTTGGCTCTCTACTTGACAAACTTGATATATTATTGTTTGCTATTGCAAGATGCAGGTGTCAGCCTTCGATGGAAATTAATGGGATCCCCAAAATGTATTCTTCACATTCCAGTGACCCCTTGCATTAAACTTATTTCCTAGTGTTTCAAAAAGGGCTTCAAATATTATTTTATTTTTGACTTATTGAAGAGGGTATGAGATAGATGAACTAATTAAAGGGTCTTATGATGTGGTCACATTTATGCTTGTAGCCTGTAACAAATCTGTACTGTGTTGAAGAGTTTCATGATGAACAATTACATTCCTCATTATAATCACAGTTCCAGTGATAACTTTTCCTGAGCAGTGCCTTGCAGTGTATATTACAATCTCAATTACCTTGTTTCAGAAGTAAATATACCTATATTTTCTGTTTTTAAGAGTATATATAGTTCTTGTCGAGCATTCTGTCCAACATTTTATGTGCCATGTGTTTTTGAAGGAATTTAGTAACAGTGACGTCAAGTAAAAACTATTTGTAGTTGGTTTATTGACACTCGTCACTTACTTTTTTATATATTATTGAGGGACTAGTTTCAAAGGGCATTGTCTCTGTCCAGACAAGTGTCAATAAACTGACTACAAATAGTTTTTACAATTTTATGTGACATTTTCTCTGAGGTTTTTTTAAGCCTCATGAACATCCATTTTATAGAAAAGATAGTTCTGTGGTTTTGCTATTATTTGAATTTTGTTGCCTTTTGTTATCTCTGCATAAGTCTCAGCTAATGTTATATGACTATGTGTTATGATGTGTGCCTCAACTGGTGTGGGGTAGCAGTTGTTGGAACATGTTTCTCCCTAAGGTGGAAATATCTTCAGCTTTCATTCTTTGTATGTTTTATGTCTTCTATAATTTTGCGGTTAATTTGGGTTGTAGTTTGCTCAGATATTCAGCGTGTTAAGCTTTACATTACAAGCTTACTCTGCATTTAACACACCTAAAAGGATGATTACAATGGTTTTTTATATACCCTAACCTTTGACAGCGCTTTCATTGAAGAAGTTCCCTTTTTCTGTATGGGTGGCTCAAAACTTATATTGTTTAGGGGTTTCACATCAAATATTGTTTTGATATTAGAAACTGGTTCCACTCAATGAAGAGACTCTTTTGTAGCTCAGTGCAACACGTTTACTATATTTCTCATTGTGTACCCTTATGTGCTCTAGAGTGCCTAATTCTTCTTTTCTCATTGCTATATTCTTTGTGCAATGCATTCCTATAAACTGTCACGAAGGCACATTGGCCATGGCAACTCAATGGTTAAGAGCAGCTGGCGGAAACTGGGAGATCCGTGGTTTAAATCCTGGCCATGGAATTAAATTTTTCAGTTTGACTCTATCTATCCATAAACATAGCCTATACATATGGCAGAACTATAAGTGTGGAAGAACGATTAATTTCCATCACCCTACATGCTCCTTCATGTTTCAGTGATAAGTTTAGAGATTTTTTGTTTTTTTTACAAAATATTCTCTAATCTACCTGTAGCTGTCTATGTTCACTGGCATCAATTTTGCAAAATGATCTGATTTCACTATAGTTAACTCTTTACAAATTCTAGAATTCATTTTTTTTTCCATTCTTATATTCCTTAAATCTGTAACAAAAATAGTTTGAGCTCTAGGGATATGTGCATTAGTGTCCCATTTGCTTCCTGGTTTTCTAGTTTGTTCAATTTGAAACTGGTAAGCCTTAAGTAACATGCAACCTGGCATGCATGTTGCACATCATATCACATGCCGTGTTAAGCTTATGTGATGGCAGTGCATCTTGTTGCCGCTCTGTGGTGCTCAATCATTTTCCGTTTGATTTCATAGAAGAACAGGAGTAAACAAGATGCATTTTATTATTTTCTACTTCCCTTAGAGAAACATTTTCATTCATATTTGCCCAACTCGGTAGCGTAGATGGTAGTGTGTCTGCCTCACGTTCAAGAGGTCCCAAGTTCGAATCTCGGTCAGGGCGAGTTACCTGGATAAGGTTTTTCCAGGGTTTTTCCTTATCCTGGAAGATGAATGTCGGGTAACTCTAAGCTACATGGATCCCGGATTCATTTCAGCATCATTTCACCCATTTCATTCATCGTCCGATATGACTTAATGTTGGAGGAGGTAAATTACAAAAAAAAAAAAAAAAAAATATTCATATCATCATCACCATTTGGCAGTGACATTGTAAATGCTTGCTGTTGGATTATTGGCTTCCTTTAATTTTAAGTATGGAGTTCGTATGTAATTCTTAGCTGACTTACCCATACTGATGAAATTTAGGAATACAGAATTAGTACTGGAAGTATTAAAACAAGCAAAACCATTAAGAGGATCATCTATATATTAACTATGATCTATCATGCAAGCATAGGGAACAAAGGAGGCTAACTGAAGAAAGGAGTAAAGTGCATTTATATGAAAAGGCAAATAGTGGACTGATGAGAAGCGGTATAAGCAACATTAAAGAAACAAACATATGAGTGTTGACACAGAAGGGACAAACAAGTTGACTTCGATATCTGGTGCAAATGTCCAGAATAAGTCTGTACCTTCATTCTTAAAATTATGTTACTCTTCAGCTCTTTCTTGTGATGTCATGAGGAGAGTATGAAATTTCTAGGCCAGTGTACAGCAATTAGTTTTTAAACATAAGTATCACTACTGATTCAGTTTACTATATCCTCCTGATATCTTCAAAAAATGTATATTTCTGCAAAGATTTACCTCAATTAACATGAGATATTAATTAAAATTTATTGATCCTTGTCCATAAATATATAGAATGTTTTATGTAGTTTTATGTAAGGTGTACCATTAAACTTTAATTCAATTTGAGATAATATACTTTATGTATATTAAGAAGACTCTTTTATGTTGAAGGATAAATGATCATGTATATGAAGATCCAAACCCGAAGATAAGTGAAGACAAAGAAAGTGAATCTGTGCTGTGAACCTGCTGGCAGCTCCATTCATGAAGATGGTGGATGTTAAATCTTATGAACAAACTTGTAGAATTTGTAAAAACTTACCAGTGTTCAGTAAAACATACTTTTCAGAACAACATAATACTATGTTATTTGTGTTAAAACTGTACAAGCAATCTATCTATGTTTATCTATCAATAATCTATGTTGAGTATGGTGTATCTATTTTGTTGGTAGCATGTAAATGGCAATATTTAAGATAATATTTGTATATAAATTTACTGGGATACCCTTGGATAATTCTGTTGCCTCAACAGTCGGCCCCTGTATGCTAGTCAATGATTTACACTTGAACACACTGCAATAATTGAAAAGTTAAGTTTTGTAGCCTTTTGCCTTACAGTTTATAAGTAACTAAGCAATAAACACTGCCTATCATAAAATATAACTAATCTGAGAGCAAAATACATACACTTTTATATTCTCTGTCATTTGGCAAATTTTTCCCATACCTAATTTGCATTCTGCTAAATGTAGTCTCTAATGCTGAATCAAAATTACACATCTGCATTTTATGCTACTGATTAATTAGTCAAAAATGATAAAACATACTAGAAATGATAAAACAGATATTAACTTGATATGGATATTTTTAAGTTTATATTATTTATATTCAAATGGTTATATAAGTTATTTTCAAATGAATGCTGGTAATACAAATTTGTCTACAGTATTGGCACTTGATCAATGAAGCATTCAACCCTGTGAACATTGTGTGTAGCATCTTCACAATTTACTTTTTGTACAAAGGACATCAAGAAACTCAGCACAACACTGTGTGTGATGTGAAATTTAAAGGCAGACTATTACTGTTCAACATATCTTTAATGCTGAGTAATATAATTCAATATACACAGTATATACATTGTTTTTATAAGAATCATTTAACTTGTAATCTAAGTTAAAAATCTTTCTATGCACAATCTCTAAAATAAAAGAAGGTTTAATGATTTTAAATTGTCAGTATTTTACCCAAGTCATATAAAGAAATCTCTCCCATAATTGAACATTATCTGAAAAATATGTATACAAGTTTGCAAGATATTCTGAAGCATTGCTTATCTCTATTAAATTACAGGAAATAGATCTGTACCTAAAAGTTATAGTTTTCTATATCTTGTTCCATAGATTTTTAAAACTAAATATGTGAAATCTGTTGTGGAAGCATGGTGAATTAATACAGATTATTTTGATTCTTCTTCTGGTGTTGGGCTGATCAGCCATCCCAGAATCTCTCTGATCAGGAAACCTCTGATTCTCAACCTGTTGCCTACAGGCCTTGAGGTTGCGCAGTTCGGCAGGCCCTATGTTCCACTTAAGGAAAATGATATGTCTTGTCTTTTACACCAGTTTTATCCCCTCCTCAATTTTCTTTAGATGAATTCTAGTAGAATAAAATTTTCTTGCAAGGAGGAACAGTCTATCCTTAGAATATTTCCTGAAAACTTGCAACACAGATTGGTAAAACATCTCCATAGTTCTTTTTGATGCTATATTTAATAATTGCAGATTGTTTTCTTTTAGAAAACAGATTGGGGCTGTAATTTTCAATGTTTAGCAGCTGTAAGAGCACAGGTTTATTGAAATATCCACTTGCCATGCAATACTTTCTTGAGACTTTTCAGGAGACATTTTGAGTATTCAGTTCCAAATGGAAATACACAAAATGTCTCCTGAAATGACACACCAATTTCTTTGATTTTTATCCTCCGTTAGAGCATTTCTTTCCATTCTTAGGTTTAGCATTTAGAATTCTACATGGTGTTCATTTTTATTTGTTATTTCCCGCCCTCCGATTGAGCAAGAATGACATCATAGTTGACTGATGAGTCTATCTTGAAATCACAGTGCCCTCTACGGAGAAGAGTAATTTTTGCGGAACATTAAGCAAATTACAGCGCTCTCAGTGTGGTTGCTCTGGTAACTAATACAACCAGCTTCCCCTGAATATGAACACAGACTACTGCGTCTTCATGGTTGAATGCTACTTTCGTATCGGCATTAAAATTGGCATGACATATAAATATAATTTAAACCGCTGAATAGAGGAGTTTATGTAATGCTATCCAGCATTCAGACAAGTTCCTTGGAGCGAAATGTTGTCAAAAGTGTCCATGTACTGTCAAATTGATATACTTTTGTTTGCAACATAAACGTCTTGCATTTTATCAGTATATGATATACATTTTTTGTCATTCTCATGCTTAATTAAAATGTCTATAAATGTTGCTATCCTTATGTCTTTTAAAACCAATAGATGCATCAAACATTTCCAAGATACAGGATCAGTTTACTCACAAAAAGAGAGACACTGGACACTATAAAGTGACTGATCCCAATCTAGAAGCAATAAATAATGTTATAACATAAGGTCTCAAGCATACCTTCTCGCAATACAGACAATGTTTAAGGGGAAGAGAGAAATGAAATATAAGAAAATGGACACATAAGACTATGTACTAGAGATATTTTCTTGTTTAGACTTGGATAAAAGTTTTGTACCTATTGTAACACTAATTTATTTTTCATTCCTAGAATATGTTCTGCTAATTTTCTGGTTTGTAATGAAGTTACATTGTGAGGAAACTGTGGGTGATAGAAAAGAATTGAGATGAAATTGAAATATTTCTATTTTATGTGACAGGTTTATAATTTGCATATATGTCTACTATAAGAGAAAAACAGATGTTCATTGTGAAATAAGTGTTCATTGACTTATCATTTCGTATATTCTTCATGGTATACTTTCATAGCTGCATAATTAGCTTTGCAGTGTACTGCATTGCAGAATATAGTTTTTCATAAACAATTATTGTATCTATGCACCAGGCGAAATTATGCACCTTTATATTATGAGAGCAGGCTCACCCCTCAAATAGTATATATACCTGCCGGTAGAGGGAGGCCTCAAAGCTACTGTCAACACATCTAATACGATCACAAGCCGCTAGGGGAATCATATATAAACTTGCTCCATCAGTGATGCTATTGATGACGTCAAATTTTGCGCAGTAAAATTACAGATAAAAATGAACACGGTGTATTGTTCAAAACTTAATGACTCTCTATATGATTCTTTTATGTATGTTTTGTACACAAAATTTACTTGTTCAAGTGTGAATTTTTCAGTAGGGATTTCATTGGACTAACAAAATGGCATGAATAGCAATAACAGGAAAAAATACTCTAAAGTAATTCATATCGACATAAATATTTGAATAAAATTTCACTTTTGAAATGCTCAGAGAACAAACTCTAACATTCGAAACTCCAAGAATATTCTTAATCAAACGACAATTGACAATGTCACTTCACTTCATAATTAGAAAGTATTCAATCACTTAACAGCTAGAAAATAGATGCAAAACTCTACCACTTAAAAATGTATTTTATGTATTGGTGATTAAATGGTCAAATAAAGCACCAAGTGATGCCAACTTTAAATTTAATCAGTCAAGAAATAGAATATAACTGTGATATTCAAAATATTATTGGGATGCTATGAAAACTATGAAAGCAAAAATAGATTATTAATTGGAACAAATAGTGTTGAATACAGCAGGCCGAAAAGTAAGCAAACCTATTGTGAAAGTAAAAGTGAACAAGAATGATATTTAACACCGAAAGAAATGGGTTTCTCTGTAGAATATATGAAAATAAACAAACAATGAAACAGTAAATTTTAGATAGAAGATGAGTTTAACAATTAAGCCAGAACTGCACTTTAAATTTAGATAGATGAAGGTGGCATGCAGGCAGACCGAGTTAAATGCACTACCATGATGTACAATATGTTAAAGTGCACGGTACACATCCCTTAAACAATGAGCAGAAGAAAATGCTGTATGCTTCCAAGAATAATTGTCGTGTATTTTCTGAGAGAACAGGCTGATGGAATAGGTATGAACAGATGTGAGCTAAATATCCAGGAAATATGTCAGTGCTGATAAAAGAATGGGCAAGATGTATAATTGAAGCATCATCAATTATATCGAACATATATTATATTATATATTATATTATTATAGAACTTATAGGAACCTCCTTTATATAGTGAAGAAGAAGAAAGAGATTAATATCCACCACAATTCACATACATATGTGAAGTTCCTAGCGGCAGAAACTTTTCACACAGAAAGTATTCACCTTGTGCTCACAATAACAGGGCAAAGAAGTGGTTTTCATCCATAGATCTAATAAATTTACATCTACACATTCAGCTAAAAAAGTACCTGAGAAAGTTCTATTCTTTCACTGACTGAGGGGTGGTATTCGAATTCACCAGATATGCATTCGGCATGGTTACTAGTGGATGAGCATTTTTTAAGGCAATGCACAACATTTTTTAAAATTTCACTTAGGAGTTTATGAATCAATGTTTTTGATACAAGATACCAATACAGAGGAACACATATGTGTAATAGATTTCATACTTTCACTCTTAGATAAGTGCAGAAGAAGATAACTTTGGAGAAACTACAGTTTTTGGTGACAGAAGTAAACTTTGTTAGATATATTATTTCAGGGAGGGGGGGGGGGGGGGATCTGCATATCTATTATCCTGGTTTCTGGAATCTATACCAGGTCTTATTATGTAAACCTCATTTTTAGCTTTATTCATTTTTAAATCAAATTACACACAACAATTTACAAATTTGGCACATATAATCTACTTACTACATTAACAAACTAACTAAACCTACAGGTTACTGCATTCCAGTAACCTTACCAATCTACTTATCTAATCTATCTAAAAAGTCTTTCTTTTACTTCTATCCCAACAATATAGTTCAAATCTACATTTCTACTACAGCTTTAGTTACTACAACACTATGAAAGACTGTTTCCTACGATTTTAAATTTCCTCTTCTGCAACTGGTATCCAAAGCCTCCTCCTACTGGTATTCATCTCCTAAAGGGATTGGCATCACTAGATCAAATCACTAGACCAAATTCCCACTACTATTAGTAGGGCCAAAGTAAATGCCTGTTTTCGTAGCTCCGCTGCTGTGAAGTAGTAATTGCCTCTGAGTTTTTCAGATTAAATTTGTACAGGATTTGACCCTAAACTGATGTGCCCATGTACTTGCACCATATCCTATTATACCTATTATATAAACTCATATAGTATATCCTTGTTGCTGCGACAGGAATTTTTGTTCAATGGACACTAATTTTTTCCGAATTATTTCGGAAAGAGGTATGTCACCAGACCTGAGAGAGAGCATGACAAATTAAATTGTCACTCTAAAGCACTTCAATCAATTAAGTTTTTTTTTGGCATGCTACAGCACAGACAAAATTCCTGGGAAATTGTTTCAGTGGCAGCACTTAGCAAACCATAGAAAAGCTCAAAATAGACTTAGGGAGAAAGCATGAACAACACATTTGAGCAAATAAAAGAATTATTATTCAGACAATAAAATATTAGGACTACCTAGAGTGGATCTCTCATCTGAAATAGAGATGTGTGAGCCCGCCTCATTAGTGTAGATGGTAGTGTGTCTGCCTCACGTTCAACAGCTCCCAAGTTCGAATCTCGGTCAGGGTGAGTTACCTGGATAAGGTTTTTCTGGGGTTTTCCCTTATTTTGAAAGACGAATGTCAGGTAACTCTAAACTCCATGGATCCCGAACACATTTGAGCATTATTTCATCCATTTCATTCATCGTCCGACACGACTTAATGTTGGAGGATGTAAATTACACACAAAAAAAAAGAGAGAGAGATGTGTGAGCTAGTCGGTGTATTTCAGGGATTACCTGTTATTTCAGATGATACTTGCAGGCTGGCTAGGCATTGATGTCTCAAGGTTTGAAGCCCATTCCCAGCATCTCTTCTGATCTGGATTGCTGTCTCTGTAGATTCACGTCCTTTGTGTGGTTTTCACCTTGGCTAGAATTCCCTCAGGGAAGATACAAGGATCTTTGTGGGAACGTAGGTCAAGAAGATATAGTTATCAGTTATCAACAAATAGTTTAGCATGAAAAATTCTTTGGAACTAGTGAACAAGCCTATACCAGTAAGAGCTGTAAACATTGTCTTGGACCTCAGCCTTACACCCTCCATTAAGCACCGGAAACAAGTCATTAGTGTCAGGCTGTGAGGTGGATTGGAAGCATCATAAAGAGTAAGTGACTCGCTCCTTAGTGTGCTATTTGAAAACTCCAGAGCGAATTTGTTTGGCAATATCTATAGGAGCAGCTAATAAAACTGACACTAATCTCGCTAATGCATTTCGTTTGTATTTTTCTTTTTCCCTTCAATCATCACAAGGATATGTTGAAAATGTTTCGGGCGAGTTGGTCTCCTGTTTGCCAAAAAGTCTGCGGGATTTAAAATTCACTACTTATATGTTATCTTAGTGGCGCTTGGAACTTGTTAAACACAATACTTTTCTATTTCTCCATGATAACTCTTAACTGAGGCCAGAATCACTCTGGCATGCAGACTTTCCGTGGAGCACAACTGTTCCTTTTGCCCAAATATACTTCTTCAATAATGTGGATTTTACTGACTGAATCTTTAGAGCGAAAAACTGGCGAATGACTTGCTATAGCCTAAGGACTGCTTGAAGACTAACCAAAGACTACTCGAAGACTGCTGAACAACAGACGTTACGATTTCTCAGAGCTTACTCATATAGGATGTCTATTCCAAGCCTAAGTCCAATTTCCTTTTCCCTATTGGCTATTTTCCCCACTTTTAAAAGTGTTGGTCTATTATGATGTCACTTTAAATTATCATCATCATTATTGGTTTTACTGTTACATCACGACTCTCCTAAAAACGTCACACGGAATCTTCTCTCGATATGCGGTACTTCTATTAGGTGTACTGCTGGTCACGTTCTCTGAACATATACAACAGGACAACAGATTTTTATCCCTCGCCAAAATACAAAGGAGTTTCTCGCCAAATGTTGTAAACATGTTGCCTTGCAGATTTCAAACACAGTTTTAAGAGATCTTGAACTACAGAAACAGGAACGTTTTCACATAGGCAAAAATATTCTCACATATAAAATTTGCAATTTTGGGAGTTACAGTATTCCAATTTTACATAATTATACATACCTTACATTATTTTCTGGCTGAAATGCGGTTTCAAAATGCATTGTGACACCTCGAGTGTCAGCTACAGCTGAATACTTTCGAAAATAAATGGGCATATTATTTCCAGTTGTTCAAGAGCGGTGTCACTAACAGTACTGCGAGCGTCACACAACAGGAGATTGCCTCGATTTCCTACGCGATACAAAAATTCAAGTCATACGTATAAATCAACATTAACACACCACAGTAGCCTTTCCTTTATGAAAAGTTACAAGCTTGCTAGCTAAAATTTTCATGTTATATTCACGAAATAGTGTCATAAAACATCCAAATAAAACACACCTGGAAGTAATAATGTATTCAGAGATATATTGCCAAGGCTACACTCGGGATAAAATCTATCTGTAAACCAAGAAGGAACAAAAAGAAAGATTACAAACTGAAACTTGACCTAAGCAGAATAAAGAGCTAGTGACTGAATGAGAATAGGTCAATATAGAACAATGAAGAAAATTGTGCAAAACTTTTGCACACAGAGCCAGAAATAAACAATGAGACGAGTAGAACTTGAAGCGGTACTTGCCCGTGGATTAACTCGTTGAGCCCTCCTGGCGCTCAGCACCTCAAGGGTAGGATATGTGACGGGTGAGAGCTACGGATGGAAGGTTTACAACAGGTTGAGTTTTTTTCAGGGTTGCTCTGCATGGACTCTCGTTGGTTTCAGGGAGTGGGTGCGTACTGACATTATATGGGTATCGGTATATAGAAGACACCACGACTAGAAGAAAATTGTGCAAAACTTTTGCACACAGAGCCAGAAATAAACAATGAGACGATTGGAACTTGAAGCGGTACTTGCCCGTGGATTAACTCGTTGAGCCCTCCCGGCGCTCAGCACCTCAAGGGTAGGATATGTGACGGGTGAGAGCTACGGATGGAAGGTTTACAACAGGTTGGTTTTTTTTTCAGGGTTGCTCTGCATGGACTCTCGTTGGTTTCAAGGAGTGGGTGCGTACTGACATTATATGGGTATCGGTATATAGAAGACACCACGACTGTTGAATTATAAATTTAGTTCTACCCGTAGCTTTCTCCACTCGTCACTGTTATGTTGGTGTACCACGCAATTATGCGCGAGACTTAGAATCTGTCCGCTGCTTGACGCGCGAGATGGCTAGGTTGTCACATAACCGCCACGTAAACTTTTAAGTTCCTGTGATACGCCAGGTGATGTACGAAGGTGTGTACACACGTTACTGTGTCTGAACGTCGCCAGACCGTTACTTCACGCACACGAATTATTCCGGCGGATTATAAAAAAATTGGGTTCTAATACTTGCGGTCATTTCCTTTCGCTAGACAAGTTCTTAATAGGTGTTGTTCCTTCATCTCACCAAGGCAGAGAGTTTGATAAACTTTTAATACAAGTTGCTCCTTCTATTCGCCAAGACAGTGTGTTTTACTGGTGAAAATCGAACGTCGGCCATAGCTCAAATTTCCCCCTCCTTTCGCCGAATTTTGGACATTTTAGGGGTCATGTGACACGTTACTCGTTCCCTATAGGTTGCGTTTTATCCCTACTTCTAAATTTCATCGCGATTTTGGGCTTGTGTCTCGCATTCCACTCCGCTTTCTAATTCTCATGCACTTATTTATGCGGCATTACGCGTGTAAGCGCGCCGCTAAAATCTCAGCGTTCTTTCTTTACATCACGTTTCATAGTGCTCAGCAAGGCATACTAGCCAACAGAGAGAGGCCAATGTCTGGCCCGGGGTGTTTTTCAAACAATAGCCACCTGCCGGTTCGGAGCAAGGAACGTTCATCCCCAACTCCAATTGCTTGCTGAGTTCAAATACTTGCAATAATTGATTATTGCCTATTTAAATTCCGCATCTAAACATATTAAATCATTATCCCATATATTCGTTATTATTTTGTATATATTCAGCATGTTACACCTATCCGATCACAATTATCATTTAATATGAACTTAAAGTTGTTATTCTAACGCTACGCCTAACAGAAACAGTTTCGAACTGTTGGTAAACAAATGGAATTCTCCACAAATTACACGGAAGAGAAGATTTGAGGTGAAAAACATAAGTGTGAACAGCACTCACGTTATCACATGGCATTGCGGGAAGCGGTCGTACTACGCTAGCATTGGGGTGGGGAGGGAGAACAATGCAAATGATAGCGGCATGTAAAACTTGCCAAAGGCGAAGCGGATGAATGTCAATTTCGACGCTTCTTCACAACCGATTTATGAGAAACAACGTAGGTAGAGAAAAAACAGCAGTAAATGTAGAATAACGATAGCCTGAAATAATGATCATTCGTAAAGACACGAATGTTGGAAGCAAAGTAACGAAACACTATAAAGCTTGTTTCCATGATGTTTGGCCCTGGAAGCAACAAAAGTCTATTGAAGGATGGTCAGTAACCTCTGCTAAAGGAACATTTTCAGGGGGTGTTCAAATGAAAAGGTACCAAACGACGCTGTGATTACAGTAATTATCAAAGGACTGAGCATAACTATCCCACTGTTTGACGAACCGAAGGACTCCCTGTTCTCAGAATTCCTTTGGCTGTAACCGAGTCAGTCCTTTACTGTTTCTCTACTGTCCTCAGTTCGTCGTCCGATTTGACGCTTCCCTTTTACCTGTTCTTTTAGGGGACCAAACAGATGAAAGTTGTAGGTAAGATATTTGGGCTGCAGGGTGGATGCTTCAGCTGCTCCCCTTGAACTTGCGCCCCTAAGATGTGTAGTGAAAAATGAAATGTGTAGTGTTTAGCGCCCGCTTTTACTACATACGGCACCGCAGGCGATGACACTGGTGATACATGAGATGAAGATGGAGCAGCGGTGGAATGAAATGGCGGGGGAAACCGGAGGTACCGGAGAAAACCCACCCCAGCGCCATGTTGTCCACCACAAATCTCACTTTGCGGGTTGCGGTCCCTAAGATGTATGTACGGGCGTTGTCGTGGACTACAATCCCTCTCTACAGCCTATGCTCTTCATGGAATTGTGTGTAGGGTATGAAGCGTCTCAAAGTACACGTCATTGTTAATGATTCTTCCGTGCTCAAGGAATTCGTCGCGTATCGTACCTCGGAAGTCGAAAAAGACAGTGGGCAACACCTTGCTTCTGAGGGCAAAGCTTTTAATTTTTTAGGCAGATTTGATTATGCATGCTTCCATTGCATGCCATACCGCTTTATCTCTGGCTGGAAGTGATGGCATCAGCTCTCGTCACCAGTGACGATACGCTCCAGTAAAGTGGGGTCTTCAAATACCGGAACAAGTATTGCAGTGCTAGCCTCATATACAGCTCCTTTTGCAGTCGCTTAGCTTCTTCGGTACTCGCTGCACGCACACCTACCGATAACCCGAACAATTGAGGACAATCCTACACATTGTTCCAACCCTGGTCCCCATCATTGCCAGCATTCGCATTGTGACGCGACGATCATTTCTCATCAGGTCGTTCACCTTGTCAATGACTTCGGCCGTGACTACCTGTTTTCCTAGCCTGACCTCGGGTCATTACTCAAACACCAGTCTTCACGAAAAAAGGCACTCCACGTTGTCACTTACTTGTCAGACACGGTTTTCCTCGTATGCGGCCACCATCCAGCTGTGGATATTGGTCGGTTTAACTCCAGTCAGAAACCTAATAACTAATAACATCTCGCTGCTCCTCTAATATAATGTTGAATATTTGTGGAATAATTCCAAAGTGTTGGAGTACAATGTCTGCAAAACCACTACACAATCTTATCTCCAGAATGCCAGGAGTTTGTGGAGCGGATCTGAGAGTAAAGGGTGGATACTTTGAAGAGGTTAACATCTACGCCATATTGTACTGTACTTACGAGGGAGATAATATTAATTATTTTTTTTTGGTCTTTTTAATTTTTACGTGTTTGTACATGAAATAAAGTATTTAGCGTTTACCATAGATAGATGCTGTGCCATTTCGTCCACTCCCCCCTCAAAGGATTCCAGTTGGAGTTGTCAGCATTTCTAAAAAAATACTCCGGAATATGTCGTCATCCCTGACAAGTGGAATCACCTGTAGCCCTGGCACTACTCTAGCGCTCCTAGGGGCAAAAACAGAAGAACCCCGAGGCAGCAGGTAAGTGCAAGTCAGTTCGAGAGTGGACTCCAAGAGACGTTCTACTCATCTAAAAGCGATAGGGTCGCAGTGTTAGGGATAATTAATTTTCCGCCTATTCAAAGTTCTTCATTTCCAGACCTTTTTGGTGAGTATTAAACAAAATTATTATGAAGTTCCTTTTGTATATAAACACACAACGGGAGAAAGTGCAGAACTTCTAACTGTATTTTCGGTCAAATGGGGAATGTATAAAAGGGTAAACGGTTGAACTGAAGAAAACATACGTGTTTATGTAAACTATATATATTGGAAGAGAATTACAAGCTTATTTAAATTATCTTCTTCTATTTAATGAATTCCTGCTCATTTTTCATGGGATAGGGGATTCTCTTTTTGAGAATTCCAACACGTTGCAAAATGGTAGCAGAGCGTTAGGAATTCTGATTTTGTGTAGTAAGTGGACAATGTTGTACGTTTATACCACACTTGGTTGTCAGAGCATCTTTGAGAATTCTCTTCCATAAAGAGTTCGCGAACTGTATCGGACTGGTTCGCCTACTGCCGCGAAGTATGCATGATGTCAAATGATACCAAGTATAATGCAACGGGAGAAATTGGGGGTCCCGGCCACGTCGCTGAAATCGACGAATGCAACATAGGACGACGTAAGTTTCATCGTGGGCGCGTCGTAGAGGGCAACTGGATCGTGGGGATCAACGTGGGAACGAATGAGGTACGGATGACGATATGCCCCAACAGGAGGGATGCAAAGACGCTCTACAGTCTAATTGCAGCGCCCACGATGAAACTTATGTCGTCTATTTTGCATTCGTCGATTTGAACGTCATGACCGGCACCAATTTTACGCCTTGCTGTATACTTGGTGTCATTTGACATCACGCATACTTCGCGGCAGTAGCCGAACCAGTCCGATACAGTCCGCGAACTCATACAGGTATTTCCTACGGAGCACTCCATTATCGTGTCGTAGGATTGTTTATGTGCAAAGCAGTGCATGAGTAACAAAATTTGACCGGGCGATATAGTGTAATTTCGGGACAAGTAAGACTGTTTGCAGCATTGCATTCAGTGGAGAAACAATGATAGTTTGGCTGCACTAAATTCTACATTACGCAGTAAGTAAATGAACAATGAAGTTAAAATAATGCTATCCAACACGAAATTGCACTAAAAAGTAAAGAAATGATATTAAAAATTATAGTTGTATATAAAAACATCAAAAGTTTGAAGGGATTAGAAAAAAGTCGCCACGTCGCGTATTAGAAAGAAGAGCCCGATTATCTATGAGACTGAAACATTTTCAAAAAAAAAAGTGTCTCTTGTAAATTTGGATTTATTAAGGAAAGATGAACTACACTTTACCTAAAGTTACGTGGGTTATCTTATGATTAGACTTAGGACTTCTAGGACTCGGCTTGTTGTGTGTGCATGCTGTCAGTGTAGGATAAGGGGCGTGATTTAACTCCAGTAGTAAACAAGGTCAGCTGCCTTAGGGGTATACAAATGTACTAGAAAACTGTTTTAATAAAACAACATGTAAATTATGTCACCGTTTTCAGAATCATTCTGTAGAAGTTGATGTATAACAAAACACATTTTGAATAATAAAATAAACTGCTGTTGCAATACAAAATAAATGCATACTCTTCAATTGTTCAACTTATTACAGTGTATAACATACATTTTAAACTTTCCGGAATTGAATCTTCTCCTTGTCACTCAAGCAATGTTTGTAGTTTGAAAAATTTCTCTCGACATCAGATGGTGTAACAGGTGTAAACATAAAATACTGCAGATCACATCGCCTTCTAAGCGCTGTTTCCTTATGCGATTGCAAATTATGTTTAATGTTTACCATTTTAAAACAGCTTAGGTTTTTCTCAAGTACGGTTTTCATTTTGTATTTTATTTTACCAATGACAGGTCCAGCAGCTGCTGAGTCCATCTGTTGAGCTAGTTCTTCTATGAGCCCTATGGCATGAGGCATTTTATTACCCCTCTTTTTTACCTTAACAATGATTTTTACAGGTCTAAAAAACTGTTTCTGATGAAGAGCAAATCTTCATGTAATTTACTTGAAAAGAGCGACTGAGCGGCTCGTACTGCAGAAATATGCTCGTTACCTAACAGACTAAGAATTTCAGTAATTATGTCAATAGAAGTTCGTATTTTATTTTCGCCATTGTTTTTCGTATTTGCGATATAACATCATTATAAAATTGTCGTAACTCTCGTTTAAATTGTTTGAGAAGGATCTCGTTTAGTATACTTTATTAGTATGAAGTACTTAAAATGTGTATTTTCTAATGTGTGCATCGGTATAACTGCACGAACCATGATCTTACACAAGTTCTGAAAAATTAGGACTGAGACGGTGAAGTTGCACTTAGCCCTGATTGTTCCTCGACCTCTGTTCTTCCTAAAACTCCTTGCTTGAGGGTTCTTAATGTTGCAGTGCTGTCTCAGCCATTCGGGTTTAGTGCCCTTAATTTCAACATAGCATATCTTGTATGGGATATTTTCTTCCTTCTGTGTGAGAATATCACCTCTTGCTAACTCTTCGTCCATCGTACGTTAACGAGCTTCTGACATTTATGTTCATTATTGTCAGCGAATAAATCACTGTCTCCAAGCACCGCCATTATGCCACTAACGGCGACACGTGCAGTGTTTGTACGGCTCTGAGCGTTTTCGACGTATGACGTAGTACGTTGTATTACGTTGCGTAGCATTTAACTGTGTCCTCCCGCGGTGATCCTAAAAGTCCTAACTCTGCTTATGATGTAAATGATACTTTACCAAATTTATTACAATTGCTAAGATCAAACTCAAACGTCGCGCTTGATATTACACACCTTATAAAAGAGAATGTTTCTTATTTACTGAAAGATTCCCAACTACAATTTAACGAAATTCAAAATTAATAAACGAACAATTAGGGGAATTTTCACCAGCAGCATTACGTCGATTAAAAGCCAGAATGTTATACTATATTGATCGACTTAAAACTCTGTTGACTTCTCCCTTTATACAAGACATACGTTCAAGTACAACCGGTATTGGAAAAATACCAAGAATTATGGCCAATATTAAACGATACTTCATCACCGCTTACGCATGACATACAGTTGGAATCAAATGACGTGCATTTACCTCCGTCCTTGTCATTTGGCAACATGAATTTGTTATTTAAAGCTCTGAAAATTAAACATCCGGCACAGGATTTAATTGGTAAATCACATTTCATAGTAAATGACGCTATGCAGGCTTTATCATTTTTTTCAAAATTGTCCTTAAATTACGTGAACTGTGTACCCATTCGACCTTTCAGCTGAAAGATATATATACCATGTTACAAACAATCCTTGAGGGCAAAATCAAATTCATTTTACAATCTGTATTAGAGAATAATGGTGATCTAAACGAGTTTTATCCACGAGTGTTGGATTTCTTTTTCCCAGTACGTATTCGCAATAAATTTCTGCAGGAATATTAGTTTGCTCCTCAGAGCCTACAGGAGGATTTGATTACTTTCGTCACCAGGTTGGAATTATTTGCCCGTATATTTCGCTTATCAGACTCTGAATAACAAATTTGTAATATGATTCTTACAGGTTTGAATACGCAAACACGTATTTTATGTACATTTCCGCTCCTAATACATTCTTAGATTGAGATAGTTTTATTTATGCAATTCAACAACCGGTTGCAAATCAAGACTTTACAGTATCCTACGACCCGCCTAGCTCACTAACACCCATTCAAGTTCTGAAGCAGTTACAAGAACACCAACCTATGCATGATACATAAGTTGTTCAATCATAGTATCAGACTTCTGCTACGGTACGATTTTGTTCTTTTTGTAAGAAACACGCCCATATTTACCTACTGTTTCAAAAATCTAGGTCTTGACTAGAAGCCCAACAGGTGAACTCTAATCAGTCTAATCATATTTACGGAGTCCCCTTTCTACCTTTGCCAGCAGTTACATTCACTTGTAATAATGTTTCTGTTATACAGTGCTGGATTCAGTTTCTACGCTTAACCTTATCAGTTTACTATTTTGGGAATCTCTCCCAACGAAGAAACGTGGGCAACTTCATTCTTCTTCTTTGCAAGGAACCACTATTTCTGGTGAACAGTTACAAATGCTTGGATATTTTAGGTTACATATTAAAATTGAAAATGTTTCCTGGGACTTCATCTTTTATGTGGGTCCATAATTACCCGTCTCTATGATACTGGGATACCTTTTCTGTCTCAAACCAAAGCTACACTGGACTATGCTACGTTCACCTCGACTTTTCCATTTAGAAAAGCACAATGCATACCATTTCCTTTTGCTTTTTCCTTTTGCCGCCCCCACTCAAAAGATTAGACACACTATTATGGCAGCAAACCATCAAAATGACTTTCGTTTATTGCATTTACCTCCAGCCCGAAAGCAATCACTTTTGAGCATTATTCATCAGTTTCCTGAGGGTTTAATCGATACCTTGGGTGTGATCCGCGATAGTTCATATACTATTCGGCTCTCTGATTCTACTCCAGTTCGAACTCCACTGTTTCATTTAGCTCCGCCTAAACTTGATATTCCATGCCAAAAGATAGAAAAGGGTTGGTAGATGTTGGAAAAGGGTATTGTTGAACCTTGTAACAACACTTATTGCAGCATATGCTTTTTGGTACCAAACCCAAATGGCGAATGGAGACTTGTGGTGAATTACAGGCAACTTAATAAACAAATAGTCGCTGATTCAATGCCCATGCCGGAACTACATACAGCAGCAAATTATTTCCCAAAAGCTAAGGTGTTCACTACTATTGATTTAAATCAAGCTTACTATTAAATCCAATTATCGGAAGCATCTAAACCTCTGACTGCATTTCCGACACGGAATTTATTTGTTTTCTAGGGTCCCCTTTGTTCTATCAACTGGCGCACAAGCATTATCCCGTTTATTGGTCCAAGTCTTACACGAATATAAAGTTAAATTTGTCTTTATTTCGACGATTTGGTTATTTACTCTCCAGACTTTGAATCTCATTTGGAGCATTTATCTCTTTTCTTTCAATGCTTATGTTCTGCAAGATTAACAGTCAGTCCCGCTAAAGTAAATTTGCTACATCACAAACTTCATTTCTGGGACATATTATTCCTCCCGGTGGTGCTGGGATTGATCCAGATAGGACAATAGCGGTCCGCAACTTTCCACCAGCCCGCACTGTAGAGCTTCATTTTTGGGGATGACATCCTTGTTCTCTAAGTTCATTCCACATTATGCTCATATTTCTGAACCTCTGCATGCCCTTCGACGCAAAGGAGCCAAATTGGTTTGGACTTCCGCACAGCAAATAGCTTTCGAGATCCTCAAGCAGGCCATAATGAACCCCCAAGTATTGGCTATGCCAGATTTTGACAAACCATCTATTGTCCAGACGGACGCCTCTCGTTTTGCGGTGGCTGGAGACTTATTACAGGGCCCCAAGGACGCTCGTCGTCCCATTGGCTATATCTCGCGAGTGTTATCTCCGGCGGAATCCAAATTGTCGGTGTATGAGCAGGAGACTCTTGCCGTACTTCGGCTTTTGACAAGTTTCGTCTGTACCTGGAACACCATCCTTCTTTTTTGAATGTGATAATTAGGCACTTACTTGGGTCTTACCCCATAAACGTAAAAATGGAAAGCTGCTCGTTGGGCGACTAAGATTGGTGCCTTTCAATTTGTTTCCCACATTAAAAGTTCAGAAAATTCTGTGGCTGATGCCCTCTTAATAATGTTTAGTTCAGCAGAGGATTTGACTAACTCACAGGCTCCACAATTCCTTCCGCTGAGGCAATGTTTACCTTTCCGAAATATTTTCCTGAGGTTTTCACTTAAATTTCCCAGCATGAACAGAAAGGTTTTATGGCAACAGGCGAAATCTGGTACTGTCTTTACAGTTTATACCTTTCATGATGATATATTGTTTGCCCAATTACCACGTTTTAAGGTGTCTCGCATTTTGCTGCCACGTTTTAATACCTCTCGTAGTAAGATATTTCCATACTTCCCCATTTGGTGCACATTTAGGCGTGTTTAAGACGAAAAATAAAATCCGTCATACTCTGTATGGTGTGGGATGTATAGGAATATTGCTCATTTTGTTAAACACTGTTTGTTACCGTTCAAAATCTCCTCAAAACTCGCGCATAACTAGGTTCATCATTGGTAGAGTACACAATGGGAAGATTTTTCACACATTTTGTAGGTCCCTTACCTCGTACTCCTCGAGGACACAATTACGTTTGTGTCGTAATAGATGCGTTCACTATATTTACCTGGCTGAGCCCGCTTAGAGCAATTACTTCTTTTAACGCATCTTCAATCCTATCTTCTATTTTCACCTCGTTTGGCACACTAGATATATTGGTATCTGACAACGCTTCTTATTTTCGTGCACGTACGTTTCGTACGTTTCTTTTCGACTGGGGTATTAAATTTGTGCGCACATCTCCATATTACCCTAAACCTTCCTTGGCAGAACGACTTAACCGTACTCTTAAAAGTATTATCTCCTTTCATTCTCAGAATCATAGTCCTGGGATCTTTACGTTTCACATTTCCAATTTACCCTCAATACAGCCGTTCATGAGTTACACCAGAATACGCAAATTTCCCTGTTGTTTAATTATATACATATATGTCCATTAACTAATGTCTGGAATATTAACAATTTGCTTCCAGAAGGCTTGGACTCTCCCAACATCTACGAGAAGTGGACATCCGCATTAAACGCCTTGCAGGCCGATTTTTGACTTCGGGCCGAGCTTATAATAGCCAGCGCCAGCCGGATACATTACATGTTGGGAACTTGGTACTGCTGCGAGCTCATCTGCAAAGTGATGCTTCAAAAGCATTCACACATCAACTCGCACCTCGTTTTGTCGGACCATACCGTATTCTCAGAATAATTAACGTCTCTTATATGTTACAGGACTGTGTTTCTGGAACCAAGACTACTGCCCATGCCTTCCACTTGAAACTTTCATCTATCCTTGACTTGCCTTCTCGCATCGGTTCGCTGAGGATCTCTTCTGTGTCTTGCTCCTCGCTCGTTCCATTTGATCATCCTCTCCCGATCGGGCAAGGAAATTGGTCTTCACCATGCGACACCAGTACACCGCCCTTTGCGTGTTTATAATTTCCTCTATATCGGTCTTATTCCTTAGAGGACCGCCTGCGGTGCCGTATGTAGTAAAAGCGGGCGTTAAACACTACACATTTCATTTTCCTTAGAGGATTTGTTTTGTTGTAATTTCTAATTTCTTGTAGTTCTTGAATATTCCTTGTGCAGTAGTTTGTGTTATGTACCCTATGGGTGGTAGTGTCTTTGTAGTTGATTGTGCTGTGTTGTGTTCTGGTGTGGCGCTCTGATGTGTTTTTGTGTTGTGGGCCCGGTCAATGGAAAATTATGAAATTTTTCGAAACCCCGATCAGACATAGTAAGCAATTTGTGTTTATTTACAGGAGTACTCCGAATGCTCATACAATATCTTTAATTTTTATTCTATTCATGTTTATAAATTAATTATAGTCACATTTCATTGTTATCTCCATTGTACCTGTATTGTTACCTTATCTATTATGGTTTTTGCAAATTCTCCTTCCTGTTACTGTTGATTTGATATTGTTACTGATTTATTGTTAATTTGCTTCCCATTGATTGTTTAAGCATATAGCAATAATTGTGTGTTTAACTTCACTTCTCCTGGTTGAATGTGATTTTTCCCCTCCCTTTAAATGGATAGATTGTTGGCGTAGCCTACCCCTCTGACCGCCTTGACTGAAGCGGCGGCAGAAGAGGTAGGACTGCAGTGTTGGTTTTTCTTTTTATTTTACGTCCTCTAACGTTAAGTCGTATCGGACGATGAATGGAATAGGTGAAATGATGCTCAAATGAGCCCAGGGTCCTTGGAGCTTTAAGTTACCCGACATTCGTCTTTCACGATAAGGGAAAACCCCGGCAAAACCCTATGCAGGTAACTCACCCTGATCGAGATTCGAACTCGGGACTTCTTGAAGGTGAGACAGAAATGCTACCACCACACTACCGAGGCGGGCACTGCAGTGTTAGGGATAATTAATTTTCGCCCTATTCGAAATTCTTCATTTTCAGATCTTTTTGGAGTGTTACACAAAATTATTATGAAGTCCCTTTTGTATAACACACAATGGGAGAAAGTGCAGAACTTCTAAATGTATTTTTGGTCAAATGGGGAATGGATAAAAGGGCGTACGTTGGAACTAAAGAAAACATGTGTGTTTATGTAACACACACACACACACACACACATATATATATATATATATATATATATATATATATATATATATATATATATATATATATTTGGAAGAGAATTACAAGCTTGTTTAAATTATGTTCTATTTAATGAATTCCTGCTCATTTTACATAGGATAGGGACTTTCAAGTAGTCCAACACATTGCAGTGCACAGGGATATTACTATATATATAGTGTTACCCAATCTGTGAGAGATTGGCCTCACCCAAAGGATAAGATAGAGTTGCGCAGTTTCCTGGGGCTGTGCAGTTATTACCGACGCTTCATAAAGGGGTTCTCTAGCATGGCCAAATCCCTCACCCGCCTGACAGAGGAACACCGGCCTTATGTTTGGACGGAGGACGCCAAAGACGCTTTCCAGCACCTGAAGGAGACCCTGTGCAGTGCTCCAATTTTGGGTTTCCCACAACCGGGTGTCGCCTTCATTGTGGATACCGACGCCAGCGACCATTGCATTGGAGGTGTCCTATCGCAGATCCAGGACGGTCATGAGCGGGTGATAGCCTACTACAGCAAGACGCTATCCAAGGCAGAGAACTACTGCGTCACCCGAAGAGAGTTACTGGCGGTAGTAAAGACCTTGGAGCACTTCTACAAGTACCTGTACGGTCAGCCATTCCATCTGAGGACTGACCATTCCGCCCTAACCTGGCTATTGAGCTTTAGGAACCTGGAAGGCCAGACAGGACGTTGGGTCCAGAGGATGCAGGAGTACGACTTCACCTCGGAACATCACAGAGGAAAGAGCCACGGTAACGCAGAGGCTGTCCCGAAGATCCTGTCCAGAAGAGTGCGGCCAGTGCAGAGGAGTGGAAGAGAAGGAGCGTGCCACAGCAGTCCGAGTAGTTGTGGCAGTGCCTGCGGACGGCTGGGATAGCGCAGGCCTGAGGAGGGAGCAGCTGGCGGACGCAGACTTGGGGCCACTCTTGAGGGAAGTGGAGGCAGGGACAAGACCAACCTGGGAGGATATCGCACCAAGGAGCGCCACCTTCAAGTCGTACTGGGCCCAATGGGACTCGTTGAAGATCAGAGAGGGCGTGCTGTTCCCGGTATGGGAATCACCCGATGGGAAGACGCAAAGAGAACAGTTGGTACTTCCCCGGAGTAAGGTCCCGGAAGTCTTGGAGGAAGTGCACGCCGGTACTTCAGGACACCTGGGAGCGAACCGAACGATTGACAAACTACGGCAGCGCTACTACTGGCTGAGGCTCCGAGCAAACGCTGATTGTTCCCTCAGTGTCACGTGTGCGCGGCGAGTCGTGGCCCCCAGACTAGGAGCAGGGGTCGCATGCAGCAGTACAACGTCGGAGCGCCACTCGAACGGATCGCTGTTGACATTGCTGGACCGTTCCCAATATCCGACCGAGGCAACAAGTACCTGATGGTGGTCGTGGACTACTTCACCAAGTGGCCGGAGGTGTATTCCATCCCGAACCAAGAAGCAAGGACAATCACAGATTGCCTCGTGGAGCAAGTGTTCTGCCGATTTGGGGTACCGTTAGAGCTGCACAGTGACCAAGGCACCAATTTTGAGTCCAACCTGATGGAGGCACTAGAGAGACTTGGGGTTAACAAGACCCGCACAACACCTCTACATCCCAAGTAAGATGGCAAGGTCGAAAGATACATCAAGACCTTAGAGGAACACTTGAGGAAGGTCATGGCCAGCCATCAGCGAGACTGGGACGTCAAGGTGCCACTGTTCTTGCTGGCCTACCACTCGTCAACACACTACACCACGGGGATGACGCCAGCCAGCTTAATGTTCGGTCGAGAGTTACGCCTCTCTTGTGACCTGGCTTTTGGAAGCCCTCCGGGGGTGAAACAGCCAGCGACCGAGTATGTGGAGAACCTGGTGGACCACCTCCACGACATGCACGAGATGGCTCGCCAGAACATCCAGAAGGCGAGCGACCGCATGAAACCCCGATACGACAGGCAAGCCAACAGCCAAGGGTTCCAGCAAGGTGACTTGGTCTGGTTGTACCGCCCTACCCGGACCAAGGGACGGTGCCCGAAGCTTCAGCAGCCATGGCAAGGACCGTACCATGTGGTGAAGAGGATTAACGACGTGGTCTACCGCATCCAGAAGGTGCCCCGAGGAAAGATGTTGGAGGTACACCTGGATCACCTGTTCCGCTACGATGGTGCTGTTCGGGACGACCAGCCTTGAGGAGGGAGCAGTGTTACCCAATCGGCAAACTTACGGTCGGCTACGCGAGGGGAAGGGTGCCGCCTGCAGAGGCGTGACAGAGTGGAGGGAGGGGAAACCACAGGGGTGGCTGAATCTTCGTTTCCTCCTCCTCCTGCCACCTGAAAGAACGCGAAACCTCTGGAACATTTTTTCCCCTCCATGCTAAAAAAATTCTCTAGAAACATTTAGCCACCTATAAATTGAGGGACGATGCGACCGAGAGTTCAGTTCAGTTCTTGACGAGCAGCCGTGAGGAGCGCCCAGTGAGCAAACGGACCGGTGACAGACGAACTGGTGAATTGTAATTGTGTGCATTACGTAATTCTGTGTAATCGGAAGTGTTCTGCCTGTAATTCGGTGGAAATAAAGAACATTTTTGAGTTGTGCAATTGGACTTTTAATTTCACGAACCCACAAAGTCACAATATAAATATATTCTTGACAGTAAATTGCATGTTAAAATGTGTTTCAATTTAATCAAAGGTAAGGTGCATAGGGATATTACATAAATTATCTTCAATAACACAAGTAATTTAGGTTTACATGTAATTTATTTATCTCATAATAAATACAACTTTGAAAGCAAAATTAAACTACTATGCAGAAATTACCAGTCGTTACAAGCTGTTTACAATAATTACAAAAGAAGAAAGTGATTTTTACTCCTTTCTTTTATTATATAATTATTTTCATGGTTGTGAGTTGACATATTTCATCATTGCATGCAATTTTATTATCTTTTATTCCAAGTAGAACTGAGTTGATGTATGAGCTAAAATGTTCAGTTATAGTGACATACAAACAGTTAATGCACACTGATACTCTTTTTTTCTCGTAATCAATACAAAGAGACATACTGCAAATAAAACAAATATAAGCATTCTTCAGTGAAAAATGAGATTAGTTATAACTCTCATGATTGAGACATGACATCACAGTTGATGTTAACCAAGGTTTTCCTTAGTAAGACTGAAATTCCTTCCCAAAGATTGCAAACAACCCTCTATATTTAATACTCATTATAACAAGTAAATTAACTTTAGTTGATCATAATGATGGCAGTTCTACTAGATGTTACTTACAACCTAGTTAGGAAACGACTTTGGCGTTGACTACAATTTACATATGAGATCGACAATACTCTGATGATTCACTACAGCCTTCCACAGAATGAGAATGGATAATGTACACCCATCAAGGTCCTGATGGAAATTTTCCAAAATAAAAATTCATACACTTTGGGCGGGAATCAGTTCTGGTTCCCTTTTATGTTAGCCAGGAATACTCACCATCTTTCTGCAGGGACAGACAATTAAGTTCTAAAAATTTTAAGGACACACACCACGATAATTATTGTACTATGTAAATTACAAGGACATTGTAGGGCTTCATTTGTTGAAGAATTGTCCTATTATTCCATATTTATTAACTATTCCAAGCTGAAACTTATTTTTTCTTTAACAGAATTAATTTATGCATGTTTCATTGAAAAGGGGTTTACCTAACAAGTAACACTGCATCACTTGACTGAAAGAGTTAATAAATGTAGAACAAAGTTAAAATTCATCTGCATAAAAATATAATGTATGACAAGAGCAATGACAATAATATGTTGATAACTTTTGAACTTCTTCTTTAACATAAAGGAATATAGCTTTATTTAAACTTTAGCATCAATCACAATGCATCAACCATTTGTGTCAGTTTCACAATCTTGGGATATAAAATGACACCATCTTATGTTAAATTTTCAAAGATATGTGCTGATTAACAAAAGCACATAATATAAAATGCAAACGTTTTTCCCTTAGGGATTTCAATAAATAAGTGATTCCTATATAACAGGAAAGTAAAAATTTTTTCTCAATAGCTTCAATGTATGTACAGAGAAAAACACAGCCAATAATACTAATATACCCTACTTTTTAACTTTATTACTAGAAATGTAAGACAAAGGAGTAAAATTATATACAGTACATGATTTATTACTTTAAACTAAGCAAAGCAATTCTCCTCAGGCAGGTGGCAGTAGTAAAATTGAATATTAGAGCCTAATCTACATATTGACAATCTATCACCTAGCAATAGATTCAATAACTGGTTAAAAAAAAAATGTGTGTTTCTAAGTAGACAAAAAATTTAGAATGTTGCTTATTGCTTTATAGTTCCCTGTAGCATATAGAAAGTCCCTTAGAAGCCGGTTTCTCACCTAATGGTAACCCTACCTACATGAACTCTAAATCTCCCGAGACTTTCATAATCTTACCTAAGAGAATCATACTATGAAATAAAACATTCAATCCTTTTGGTGAAAGTTATATGTCTGGTTTGGTACATCAAATGTGTATATATATTTCTCTCGCGCTACTTGGAAAAGAGAAGGAGAAATTTGCTACAGGGTTGTAAGAAAGAATGGGAAAATTGCCTCTTCCATGACGTGAAGAAAAAGCGCTTTTACTTGAACATAAATAACAAAAGTTACATTCACTCTAATCACGTTAATTTTGCAAATGATTTCACGAATATATCTCTTTAGGTATACAGAATGTATTTAGAAACTTTAATATTTCCATTATGCGCTCACTTCTCGGCCATTTGGCTGAGACCAAAAGCTTTTTCAATAAATCCTTCAATTTCCTAAGGAGGACTGCCCAATTTGCAAAGGGTGATTGGGCCAATCTGAATGTGATATGGATTGAGAAAATGGTTCTCAAAGAAAGCAACTAATTAATACAACAACTTTTCCCATGTTAAATGTTCACTTAAATTCTTTACACAAATGTTTACATAACTTCTCCACATCAATATGTACCTATATAAAATGCTTCAATAGCTGCATATTATGAGGTAACATTTGAGCAATTCCATAGAAATGTCATATTACAAGGTAAATATTTAATTTTTCTAGATATTAATTAAGGGCATGTGATTTCTCATACTCTGAGAAACTTTATTCCACAGTAAAATGTTCAGAATTGCAAAGAACAAAAAATTCAAATTCAAACACAAATTTGAGGTAATTTAATGCTAAAGATTTTGGTGGATACAAAGCAAACTGAAAAATGCACAAAAGTTTGTATTTTCTAGGTATCAGTTGTAGTAGGCACATTTACATGAGTTTTTCCTTTTTACTTCAGACATTAGTTCGTTCTTGATTCAAAGTGATAAGCACTACCAAATAATATTTCTTAACAGGTTCTATAGTTTTATTTATAAGCCATTAACAAAATGGCAGCCTAGGTGGAATGGTGATGTGCAGTAAGCATACTAATTTCACTGATAACTGCATTAATTTTGAGGATATAGTTGTCAGGAAATGCTGTTAATATACGCTGCAAATCTGATAACAGCTTTGTGATAACTGCATTAATTTTGAGCATATAGTTGTCAGAAAATGCTGTTAATATATGCTGCAGATCTGATAAAAGTTAACATTAATGTTAAAAGGGTAAGCAAAGACTGCATTTCTCCAGGACTATTAAAATCAAGTAAGAGACTGAGATTCTCAAATGAAAAATACAATACAGGACTTTAGGATGTATGTGCAAAACTATAAGAAAATATATAACAAAATCATAAAGCTAGCCAAAACGCTATTCAATAATAAGCAAATATGTAAGGCTGTCAATAGAGTTAAATCAATTTGGCACATTATTAAAGGTGATATGGTAAACACAATGAACTCCACATATCCAATCATTCAATATAAGGGTAAACTATTTTCGGATGCAAATGATGTGGCAAATTCTTTTAATACCTACTTCAAAAAAATAAGCAATTCTAAGCTTAGCCCGAATGACAAAATGAATGATTTTAAAAATTTACCATTTCTGCCTTTCTCTTTGTTCCTTTTGCCTACCGATGTTAAGGAAGTTAATTCTGTAATAAAAAATCTCAGTAATAAAAAAATCAGGTGGCATAGATCTGCTTTCCAGTTTAATAATAAAAAAATGTGGTATACATATAAGTAAGCTTTTAACATACCTAATACATCCTTCCTTCAGTACAGGTAAGTTTCCAAACTGCCCATAGATTTCAAAAATAAAACCACTATTCAAAAAATGGTCAAGAATAGAGGTTGAAAACTATAGACCAATCTCTCTACTATCAACATCTTCTAAAATGATTGAGAAAATTATGTTCAAAAGATTAACATCCTTTTTAGATAGACACAATATTTTGTTAGATCATCAACATGGCTTTCGGAAAGGCAGATCAACAGACAAATCCCTTATTCCATTACTAGATGAAGTTTATTCCAGTATGGAGTATGAAAGAAAATCTTGCACTGGCCTATATTTAGATTTGTCTAAGGTGTTTGACTTGGTCAACAATGATACTATCTAAACTATATTCATATGGTATCAGAGGAGTTGTAAGTAACTGGCTTACCTCATATTTAAAAGATAGAAAACAGATAGCAGAATTAGACTTTTAACATGCAAATATCAATACCCGCTCGGAAATGAGAACAGTTAAATGTGGGGTTTTTCTAGTATACATTAACGATATAACCCATGGTACAGAAAATGAAAATGTTCAATTTATAATCTTTACAGATGAAACAAATATACTTGTTACTGGAAATGACAAAGGTCATACACTTCAGAATATGAAAAAACAAAATGAAACAATTGTACCATGGTTTACTCAAAATAAATTAATAATAAATAAAGATAAAACTGTAGCAATAGGTTTTTGGCATAAAGGAAACAAAAGGATAACTTTTCCAGATTTTCATCTAAATGGCACTAAAATAGTTTATGCAACAGGCACAAAATTGTTGGGTATCTGGTTGAATCAAAGCTTGATTGGACTGTACACATTGAATATCTAATCAGGAGATTAAGTAAGCAATGTTATGCTGTAAGAACATTAAAAATGACAACAAACAAAAATACAGTCCAAGTAGCATATTCTGCATACTTTCACACCATTCTAAATTATGCCATCATCTTCTGGGGAAATTCAAAATTGTTGATAATGGTATACAATTGTATAACAAAATGCCACTTCATATAAAACAGGTAAGACAAAATAAAGGCTTTCAAAAACAAATTACACAAATTCTTATTTGGAGAATGTTTTTATTCTGTACAAGAGTTTTTAGTCAGTTAGTTCTCTTTTCTGTAATATGGTATATTATTGTATGTCCTCTTATACATTTATGTTTTCTTAAATTATTATGAGGGAATAAAGTTTGGAACATATAATCGAGAGGGTTGAAAAAAGTAACAACCATTGCCCAATTATTAGGAATAAGGTAATACCAGGGTTACTACTTGCAGATGATTTGGTAATAGCATCTATAACAGTGATAGGATTACAGAGAGCAATAAATAAAGTTAGCAGCTACTGTAAAGAATGGGGGATAAGAATCAATATAAGCAAGTCAAAAATAGTAGTGTTTAACCATTTCACCGATATGGACGTGTATAGACGTCCTGTGCATACATGCATTTAATGCGTATTTAATGATAATTCTTTTGAACCTTATGTTTTACAGTAAATTTAAATAAATTCTATACGAAGTAAAAGCTTACCTTTAAATGTTTTTTCTTGAATGGTACACCTCAAAACAGGGATAAACACACAAAGGCACATCTCCACATTCACGGCAAATCGTACTAGTTTCCTTTCGGACACCTTTCTTGCGGCACACCAAACATTTTCTAAAGGGACGTGACTTTTTTGCTGTGTGTGGTACCCTTTTAGGAAAATGTTTTCCTTCAAGTCTGAGGGGTGCTGGGGTGGTGGATTTTGTACCCCCCGTATGGAGAGGTCTCTGAATTTTATACTGCTCAATTAGACTCCGAGCTATTGATATGCAAAAGTCCAGGTACGTCATTGTCTTCCGTGGGTTTAGAGCTCTCCAAATTACTAAACAATTGTATATGGTTATATCCAGCTGGTGTAAAAATACTTTTTTATACCATTTGATTGTTTTTCGCAAAGAGGGATATGCGTGTAATACCTGATCTACTAGATCCACTCCACCCATATGCATATTATATTCCTGGATAATATCGGGCTTGAAAATTGACATTTTGTTACGAGCATCTATTTTTCCAGTGTCAATCATAAAAATCTTAGAGCTGCAATTGGATAATGCTGTTACAACCCTCCTATCTTGCCAAGCAACATAGGTCAAGGGTGGGAGCCGATGCACCTGCATTTCTCCTCTTCTTAGAGCCTTCGTATTCACATCTTTTGGCAAACCAATACGATTTGAGCATACTGTTCCAATTGCATTTGTTTTTCTTTTATGTAAGGCCATGAATAATTTAGGGGAACTATACCAATTATCTAAATATACAGTCCTACCCTGATCAAGTACAGATTCCATCAGGTGCATTACTATGGAACCAGATAACCCCAAATCTTTGTCTCCGGTGTTATCAGTCCCTTGGCCAGTGTATATGCAGCTATTGTAAAGATATCCTGTTTTACTTTCACATACATCAAAACTCTTTATGCCAAATCTGGCCCTCTTTGTTTTGATGTATTGTTTCCAACCTAAACGACCCTTCCAAAGCATCAGGCTTTCATCAACAGTGATCTTTTCACTGGGCACATAATTTTCTTTGAATTTTGAAATAATGTAATAAAAAACTGGTCTGATTTTGGATAGTTTATCATTCACATTTTCTGTGCAGGTAAAATGAAGGAAGCGCAAAATGGAAGTAAACCTGTTATTTGACATGCATTTCCCAAAAAATGGGGTAGCTAGCATGTCATCTGTAGACCAGTACATGTCTAGCGTAGGTTTACGAATAACACCCATGAGCATAATTAGACCAAGTAGTCTGTAAATCTCATTCATTGTTACTTCTGTCCACTTCTGCAATCTACTCTTAGGTCCTAAATTGCCTTTAGCAATCAGGTCTTCCTTCACCCTACTCGCATATACATTTGTTTCCGAAACAATGAGAGACAGTAAGTCAGTAGTAAAAATTTTGTGAAAATGTCAATTGGTTGGCTGTCAGAAGTTAGCTGAGTATGCGGTTGTACACCAGAGGTTGTGCTCGTGAATGTATGTCTATTTGTGTTAGAGTTATTTTGACACCTCCATAATGTTGATTCTTCACTAACACCTGTCGGAAATGAGTCATTTTCCTCCTCACTGCTACCTATATCCTCAACACCCCCCTCAAAATCTGAAAACTCGCCATCAATGTCCAAATCACTGTCTAACAGCAAAAAGTCTTCCACATTTTCTGATGTAATATCAGAAGCCCGCACTCGTCCTACACTAGCTAATTGATTTGCTACATTACTAGTTGAAGCCATGATTAACACTGAGGAAACTATTTCAACTGTGTTTTAGCTAAAGAAATTGCTTGGAACTCTGAGGCAGTCTAAATTATTATATGAACTGAGCGAAGAAAAAAGTTACGTCAGCTAACATAAATTTCCGTTGTGCAATTAGAGAGATGCTGACGGAGTTTTCTTTCCAGCATGTATACGCAATATATACAGTTATTATTACGTATTAGCATAAACTGAAACCTATAAACCTTGAACCCAACACTTCGTTTATTCAGCTGATATACACATATAGTTTTTAAAACAAAAGTACTCAGAATTAGGCGCGTTCGACGCAAAGAATGGCTTTCTTTACAGTGATACAAATAAATGAAATTTCAACGCTTTATTAATATAGTCTCTATTTTAATGATACCGCAGATCTATACAGCTTTTAATGGGCTTTAAACCAGTTTTTGTTTCCCTAAAATAACTTAATAAATACGGAAGATACGAATATTTATTTATGAAGCATTTTTGCAGCATTTAAATGTCCTGTTCTGTTTATTGGGTATCCGTTCCCGGCCGTGCAGGGTTTAAATGGCCATCGGCGAAGCGGTTAAGAAGGGTGATAAGTTAAGAAAAGATGAAAAGTGGTATCTAAATGACCAAAATGTGGAGGTGGTAAAGGAGTTTGACTATTTAGGGATGAGACTGTGCTCCAATTGAGGCCGGGGAGCATATGGGAGAAAGATAAGAGTGAAAGGGAAGATAGCAATGTCTGGGGTAAGGAGCTGTAAATATAAATTACCAGGTATGTCAGTAAGGTGGCATGAAAGAATCTATGAAGCAATAGTAGAATCCAAAATGACATATGGTGTAAAGTTGTGGGGGGGCCAATGAGATAAGAAATCATGTTGAACATACACATGAACAGTTCTGTAAAGAGATACTGGTTTTGAATAAGTCAATGCCAAATGTGTAGCTAGAGCGGAACTTGGAAGACCTTGCAGGAGTGGGGTAATTATAGAAAGATGTTTAAAATATTGGTATAGCTGTATAAAAAAGGATGATAATAATACATTAAAGATCTGTCTAGAACATCAGAAGAATTTAACATTCAAGGACAGCTGGTGGGCAGAGCTAGAGAGAATGCTGGTTAAAATAGGGATGGGGGATATCTGGCATGAGAGTGAAAGAAATGTAAAAGGTTTTTGGACAATTATTAGGAATAGGATAGAAGACATTGACAGACAAGTGACGTGGGGAAATCTGATAAGTAAGAAATCACTAAATGTATACTTGAAAATAAAGTCAGAATGGGGAAGGGAAACATATATAGACATATGTGATAGATATAAGAGGGAGGGTTTACCTTGGTTAAGGACAGGAGCCATATTGAGAGAGGGTTCACCAAAGGAGTGCATTCTATGTGGAAAGAAAATAAGTTTAGAACATTATTTACTGGAGTGTAAAGATTGAAAACTAGAGAAAATTAATATGGGATAAGAACTGGGATAATAAAGGGGCTTACGTAGTAACAATAAAAATGCTTACGTTGAAGAGAGAAAAGATTAAGGGAGGTGGGGAAATTTGCTGACAGTCAAAGAGAAATGGTTGAGAAGGGCATGGAAATAAGAGGTAGAGAAATGGAAGACACAATCAGAACACTAGGTCAAGGTCGTATAAGGGCTAGGATAGAGGTTAACAGCCAGGGAGCCAACACCACTATCAGCTCGTAATATAAGCAGCTGACAAATTTGTACCTAGATTAGAATTGTAAAACTTGTCATGGAGATTGTAAGATATGGAAGTACAAATGAATATTATTATTATTATTAAATTATTACGTTATCTATTTCTCTTAATTACTATTATATATATTTCTTTTGTATCTGTTACTATGTTAATGTTATTCTGTAAATATTGTGCTTGCCATGTCCATTATCTTGCACAAGATGCCAAAGATGAATAAAGATCTTATGTTATCTTATACACACATATATCAGTGTCAAACCGTAATGCTGAACATGGATAAAATGCCTTGGATGATAAAATAAATTAGCAACTAAAATTTCCTTCCAGATCTTGTGTTAGTGTCACACTAGCAACAAACAGTATTCTGAGCAATTTTTTTCTTCTAAAATGAGTGGATTTCTGGTAATAATGTCATCACAGACGGACATTCCATGCTCCTGCTGCTTCCTGTTGCTCTCAGTTGATAGACCTTCATGATTGCAGGTACAGCCATATTAAAAACATGGCTAAAACAACAGCAGAAGCTGGAGTTCACAAAGGAAGCACTATGACACTATTCCCTGAAATCCACTCATTAAAAAAAAAAAAAAAAAAATGCTCAGAATATTTTTTGTTGCTAGTGTGATGCTAAAAAAAGTTCTGGAAGGAAATTTTAATTGCTAATTTATGTTACCGTCTGAGGCATTTTATCCATGTTCAGCATTACGGTTTGACACTGATATGCATATGTATAAGAGAAGCTATAAAACCTGTTAAGAAATATTATTTGGTAGTGCTTATTAGAATTACCTGATATTTTCTCTTTTGTCTTCATTCATTTAAGAAGCCTCAGAAGAACCTTACTCAAGCCATCCCCAACTGATATACGGACATAGACTTTCTAAATTGTACAGCAACAAGTAGATGTTATGGTATGCTTTATAACTAGTTTTCTTACACATATGTTAGGTCTGCATTATCAAATAAACACCAGATACACTTGATCAGATGGGTAATTAGAGCTAAATTTGCTCTTAACAGTGTTTAAAATCTAGTGTTCATGATTATGTTCTAGAAGTATCATTAAAAAAGAAAATTAGCTTTCCAGAAGAGCCTGCTTGAGAAGAAAAGCTCTTATAAACATAAGATTTATTACAGCTAAATACACTGAGAAATTCACATTGCTTTCATAATAAAACCTAACAGTTGCATATTAATGTCAAAGAGTAAAAAGATATAAGAGGTAATATCAAAAGCAAGAAATAAGAGTCTGATAAACTAAAATTAACAGTAGTTTATACATCACTGAAATACTTTCTAATATGAGCTCTTTGCTTACACCTTATCAATTAGGCATACATCCACATCTATTCATATAATAAACTGAAACCTAAACTTTTCTGAAATTTTCAGCATTCAACAAATAACACTAGAGAACATGATTTTTACATCCGAAACAAAATAGGCTAATTCTTATGTAAAATGATTATAAATGTGAAGTAATATGTATGGTATGAAAATAACGGTAACCATAAAGATCATGTACATGTAATAATGTCATGAGTGATAATTAGTGATAGTGAAGTGACAGAAGAATGGAAGCTGAGACAATATCAGAAAAAGAATATATATATATTAGACTTTTGAAAACCAAAATTTTATATAGTCAGAAGAAAGAAAAAGAATTTTGTAAAGAAGTATGCAAGTGCGTGTGTATGTGTGCTAGGACTCATATTTTTGGTGCACTTAGTACTGCGACTCATATTTCTGATGTGCCCCATGCATGTGTGTGTGTGTGTGTGTGTGTGTGCGTGCGTGCGCGTGTGTTTGTGTGTGTGCGCGCGCGCCCATGTGTGTGTGCGTGTGCGTGTGTGTGTGTGTGTGTGTGTGTGTGTGTGTGTGTGTGTGCGTGTGTGCATGAAACAGAAATGTACATAGTTAATTTGTACTTTGAATGATTGTAACTATGTTTGTTGAAAATTCTTATGTATTTAAAATGTGAGAATTGCCAATCAAAAGTGAAAAGTAGATGATTAGAATTTTAATTCTTTTTTCAGGCAATGAACTAATACATTTATATTATTATATAAAAATTAAAACAATGTGGGGCATTTGATATGAAAATTCATTTGATACCAATAATTGTCATAAACTTTTAGTTGACATCAACAATATAATGCTTCCCTTGATAAGTTATATAAAGGTTACATACATATTATAAACAGACATTTATACTGATCACACAGAAAATGAAGCTAGTCACAGTGAAGCAACAAATATTACACAAATAAAAATATTTGCAAAAGAATATCCACTTAACTTAAGAAGCTGATGTTAATACTTCCTTCTTCTTTATAAAATTGATTTCAAAAGCATATCACTTCCATCATCAGTTTCTTCCAAACTCCAATGGAGTTTGGAAGTAACTAATGATGGAAGCAATATGCTTTTGAAATCGATTTTATAAAGAAGAAGGAAGTATTAACATCAACTTAAGTTAAGTGGAGATTCTTTTACAAATATTTTTGTTTGCGTAATAAAACATTTATACATTTGACAATTAATTATAAAATAGGTGAAACTAATAACGAATAGTATGGATAGTATGAATGGCCAAAAATATTTAAAGTAATAAGGAAGAATTAAACGCTAACAGAATAAAGATTGTTTAGAAACAAGTAGTAGCCTAGCGCATTAGTTTTTAAATAGCATTAGACGGTTTCTTTGGCAAGCCTTTAAGCTTACTGAGCTGTCACCTTCATCGAAGTCAGACTGCGACAGTGTTGTGTTGCAAAGAAGGCAAATATTATGTATTGCTTATGAACTAAATGTTATAAAGTGAGATGAATTACTGATCTACAGATAACCTTAAGACTTCTTCAAAGTACTATTTTGATGTGAATGAAATAAGGGTGTAAAATAGTGATCGGCAAATCTCCAATAATGTCATGTCGGCCATAGTAGCTCAGTTGGTTAGAACAACCGCACGGAGAGTGAGAGATCCGTGGTTCAAATCCCGGCTATGGCACTGAATTTTTCAGACTGGCTCTATTCATTCAAACCTTAGCCTACACACGGCTAGTGTGGAAGAAATGATTATTTCCATCAACGACAATGGAATGTTAGGTATTAAAACGCATTGAAATACCAAGTTCTGTGTCATTCTTTGACCACCTATGAACACCCTGATGGTAAACTCTCATTAGTTCTTTCTAGCAGCTATGGAGAACATAGGAATGCAGGTGAGATTGTCCAGATTCTACCAGATACCAATAATACATCACATTGTTGACACAACGTGAGGCTTCCACAACCTCATAATAATGCTGCAACAAGGTTCCTATCCTTGCCTAGCTCATCTGTAGCATATACACACACATCAATGGAAAACAATGGATCCACCACACTGTCCAAATGGCTGAACAAAAAATTCAAGGAGGTACCAAAATTTGAAAACAATAGTATTAAAAATTCATTGGAATTAATCAATAAAACTGAAGTCCTAGAAGTTTTACTCATCTACCGAATGGTATGCTTTGATGTAATCTCTTTTTTCCCAAGTTTGCCAAAAGACAATAGATTACATGCAGAGATGGCTTCAGTTTCTACAGTAGGACCAGAATATCATTGAATGCCTTCAGTTAACAAACACCTGCATTGAACAATCCCGAACCCCAGAGAGGAGAAAAAATGCGCCAACTGCCGAGAAGCCCACATAGGCATCTACGGTGGTTGCCCAGCAAGACTACGCATAGTGCAGGCAGGACAGGGCAGGATCCCCAAAAGGGAGCCAGCACAAGTTCGGCCTGGAGTCAGTTTTGCCCAGGCACTGCGAAAGCACGAACAGGTGCTGCAACAGACCGAGGCAAGTCAGACTTCGGCAACAAACCAGGCGGAAAGCTCGAGGGCAGCTGCCACCCAAGCACCGGCTGCATCTGCAGCACTGCCACAGCGGCCTCCTCGCCAGAAGAAGGCCACCGCAGCCCGGCAGGAAAGCCCATCGGCAACTACAGCACCAACTGCCGGGCAGCCTGCCCCAACATCCTCGGGGAGCCAGAGCGGCACTGCCGTCACTGCCCTCCCTGCTCCATCAGCTCCAGCCCCTGTGGCTGCACCAACAAATGAGGAAGCTAACCTCACCTCTCTAGAATCTACGCCAGTGTGGGACACTGGCATTTCCAACGAGGACCTGGCGGAATTCCAAGAGCTTTCTGCCTGGTTTGCAGAACTAATACAATGCACCCTCCCCATATTAAGGTGCTGTACAGTTTAACCTGCCAAGCTATGCCGTCCACGGATCCCATCGAGCCGGTCGGCAGGGCGGTGATACAGCCATTCTCATAAAAAACCATATCACCCATACTCCTATCACAATTCCTCTGCTACAACACCTGGAGGCGACCGCCATAAGGCTCTCCTTAGGCGGTTCTGACCTGGTGCTTGTAGCAGCGTACGACCCGCCCAATCATCCCTTCCATGAAGCGGACTACAGGGCACTCTTAAACCTTGACCACAGAGTGTGCATAGCCGGCGACTTCAATGCCAAACACCCAGGATGGAACAGCCGTATCCAGAATGAAAGGGGAAGGAATATCTACCACTTCATCAGCGGAGACCCCACCCTTCATGCGCACGGCCCGCGAGGTCCAACCCACTTCCCGCCTCGTGGCAGGGCGGATGTCATAGACTTCGTAATCACAAGGAACAATCCATTTCATCTGGACCTCACGGTGGTAAACGCTCTGGATTCTGACCACAACCCAGTTGTGATCAGCTCAGACGTTACCGTCGCAGCTCTGGCAATGGCAGACTGGGTGGACGAAGTCGAATGGGACGCCGTTATCACCACTATCTAAAACTCCGTGGAAGCCAGTCCCCAGATTGACTCCGTGGAGTCACTCGAGGCGGCAACCAAGGAGTTCTCCACATCCATCCTAAATGCGGTCCGTGCTCTCACACACACTGCATTCCAATAGACACACCAAACCCTACTGATATCCCAGGACCCATCAAACAGCTAATCAGGGCTAAAAATGCTGTAAGAAAGATGTTGCAGAGATTTCCCCATCCCAGGATAGGAGAAGTACACCAGAGGTTCAAGTCCCTGGTAAGACGGCTCTTAAGAGCACACTGCAAAGAGGCCTGGGAAAACATGTTAAGGCAAGCAAATCTCCAGGAGAGAAAACCGTGGCGAATAGTCCATAGCCTGCGGAAAGATAGAAAAGTACACCAGTACCCCCTACATAGCCCTAGAGGTTGACTCGTCTACGAGTCGAAAGAAAAGGCAGATGCACTAGCAGACTATCTGCAGGCTCAGTTCCAACCCAGGGTTGAGCCAATGGGCGATGACCATGCTGACCTCGTGGAACGAGCGGTGGAGGACTTCCTAGAAGCACCGCCTCCTGACCACGAGGAGTTCCACATCCCCATAGTTACCCCTAGAGAGGTAGCAACCACGCTTAACTCTCTAAGAAACAACAAAGCCCCTGGGCAGGACCGTGTCACAGCGGAAATGCTCAAGCACCTTCCACGCACAGCCGTGATTCACTTAACCCGGACTTATAATGCATGCCTATTCATGAGCCACTTTCCAGCTGTATGGAAGGAGGCGCGCGTAATGTGCGTTTTAAAACCGGGGAAAAATCCGGTCTTACATTCCAGTTACCGTTCCATCAGCCTTCGACCAGTTTTCCAGGTTTTCCATTCTGGCCACTCCACAACCGAGCAACTACTGCGGGTTGCCGAGAAGGCCTCCCTGGGATTTCAGGAAAGGTCTAAATCGGTAGCAGTCTTGCTAGACGTGGAGAAGGCATTCGTCACTACCTGGCTCAAGGGGCTTATTTACAAACTCCTAGAGCATGAAACTCCTCGTCCATAAATTTCCTTGGTGGCCGGTTTCCTCGGAAACCGAAGCTTCAGAGTAAATATGGAGGGAAAGCTGTCAACCGTGCGGCCCATTGGTGCTGGAGTACCGGAAGGCAGCGTGCTGTCGCCGGCACTCTTCGTAGCTTACATGGCCGACATACCTACACACCACAACACCCACACCTGTCAGTATGCGGACGATCTTATGATCTTCGCGGTAAACAGAAACCCGAGGTATAGCTTTTGGCAGATCCAAGCCCAGCTAACCGGTTGCAGCAGAACTCCGTTTTACGGCGCCGTGGAATCCCATGGGTGCAAATGGTGAAGTATCTCGGAGTGACGTTGGACCGCAAATTAACTTACGCTCCGCATGTCAAAGGCAAGGTCCAGCTTGGGCATGTCGCGCTCAGGAACCTATACCCAATATTCCGTTCAACCATGCCCCTCCGTCTCAAACTCCAGCTGTATCGGGTGATCACCCCGCACATGATTTTGTACGGCTGTGAGATCTGGGGAAGAGTGGCAAATACCACTTTCGTCAAGACTCCAGATGCTGCAGAACAGGGCACTCAGAATCATATACGATACAGACTGGAGATTTCCAGCCCAGATCCTTCATGAACACTCAAAGATCCCGTACATTGTCAATGTCATCAGAGAGAGGGGACGATCAATGTACGACAAAATCCAAACCCATGGCAACCCTTTGGTGAACACCCTGGGCGGATATGACCAGAGGGAACAAAGACGCCTGCCACCATATAAACTCCCAAGAGACGTCTTGGGGCCCCTTGGTTAACCCAAGGAAAAGTCCATAAATTCCAAATTTCATTCTATGCCTGATGGCTCAAGCGTTAGGCCACCCGTAATCAAAACGGGGCAAAATCACTAAACCGATTCTCCCCCAATGGGAGAACACAATAAAACCGCCAAGCTGCTGCCTTCTGATACTACTCAAGGGCATCCAAACAAATTCTAAACAAAACTACAACCTACCCCCAGCAGATCACTAAACACCATATCAGACTCACTTCGCAGGTTAAGCCGCAAAGCAGCTAGGTACTGCGGCAGAAGACACCCGGATGGGCAAAAAGAAATATAGCCCCGCCCGACTAGGACTACCTATGGACCTCTGGACTCCGAGTGCGCCCCCACTGGACAACACTAGCCCTGCTGGAAAGCCGGTCATGGCACAAGAGATCCTGATGAGCATGCAGAAAGCTCGAAACACAGCACCCGAACCAGATGACATAACATATAACCACATTCAGCAATTACCAATAGCCACAGTCACAATGCTTGCCAATCTGTACAACACCATATTACAATTCGATTACCATCCCAAAAGCTGGAAACATGCCACCATCTTATTGTTCGAAAAACCTGGAAAAAACAAATCTGACCACAGCAACTATCATCCTATATCATTAATAACAACTCTCTCAAAAACTTTAGAAAAAATAATGGCTGCCCGTATACAAATAATCTGCAAAAATTTCAACATCATCCCTGAAACCCAAGCTGGTTACCGCGGCGAGGTAACTATACAGGATCAACTGGTCAGAGTAATTTCGGCCTTCTCAGACAGAAATAAGACTGGACATATGACAGTAGCTGCATTTCTCGATGTCCAGAATGCATTCGACCAGTGCTGGACAAATGGATTACTGTTCAAGCTGCCACATCTCAACATCCCACGGACAATCACAAGATGGATAGCAAGTTTCCTTACAGACCGGACCGCAAGAATCAAAATAAACAGCAGTTACTCAAAAACCATACAACTCAAAGCAGGGACACCACAGGGGAGCGCCATCTCCAGATTATTATACATCATATATACAGCAGACACACCACAACGGATCAATAACTCCATACACCTAGCACAATACGCTGACGACACGGCCTACTGGTGTCATAACCCTCGATACAAGGTCGCCCAAAGACAATTACAAAAGCAACTCAACAAGTACATAGAATGGACAAATAAATGGCGCATTACCATAAATCCAAGCAAAACTCAACTAATCCTAATCCGTAAGAAACAGAAACTCAAACATGTAAACATCCAAATGTTAATAAATGGACATAAAATAAACAGCCAAACAAACATAAAATATCTTCGGGTAATTTATTCACCAAAAGATGACAACCACACCACACTACAAATCCATACTCAAAATAGCACGACCCATTCTCGCCACACTAGGTTTCCTTGCAAGGATCAATAAGCACAGCATCGCTCCACACATCTTGCGGAAATTATATAAAGCCCTAATTAGACCCATACTGACTTACGCAGCTGTAGCCGCAATCCCCCTTACAACAGAAGAAACCTTGGAAAGACTTAAGAGCATTCGAAAGAAGATATCTCCGGATATGCTTCAAACTGAAACCGAACCACCGAAACAATGAAATACATAGACACCAAAACAGACACTATAGATGAACACATGGAAAGGAGAATGCTAAATTATAGACGGGGCCTACAGGAGACAATATAGGTGGAAACTCATCAGAACTGCACAATCTATGAAAACCCCAACAGATACTGACAAAAACACTCCACTTTTACATCTAATAAAACTTTACGATAAAAGACAAGAAAAAGAACAAGACAAAGAGCAATACCTACAAGCCCTACTACAATAAACAAATCCATCGAGCAATTAATCTGACAACATAAAATAAAAAACACACACACAAAGATGTTATTGATGAAAGAGGCAGCAACAAATAAAAATCGTACAAAGGACTTTTAAAGCTATCATTGTGCGGACTGTGAGCAAAAATAATAATAAAAAATGATACTAAAATATAAAAAAAAAAAATTAAAAAAAAATAAAAATTATATATATGGTATGCCCTACCTGGATCTCTGCCCCCACATTCCATATTTTCTAGGCTAAAGAGGGTTAACCCTAAGCAGCCCTGGGACCCAGGTACCAAAATTCCTTATTTGCATTTGCAGACTCTGAGTAGCCACTCTTGCAATCGGGCCACTCACTCTTGACTCGACTCGTCGCACGGACTTCGAGCTGGTCATCTAGTGGCAGCGCTCCGCCCTACTGGCAGCAGCAGAAGCATTCTGCACCGCTGGCATCTTTCCTGCCAGCCGAGAAGCAGCCATACACTGGCTAGGGCAGTGAGAAGCAGCAGGCAGAGGCACTCTTCTTGGGGGCACGTGCCAAACACCAAAAGAGCGTGAGCCAAAACAAAGCGATAACCCCCTTTTTTCTTACTACTCTCACCCTGTCATCTTTCTTTCCAACTGCGACAGACTGACAGACCACTTAACAGCGGGCTAACAAGACCAGAGTCAAGGGTAAGGGCCCCCGGCTCTAAACCTCGAGCCGATATGGCTCGCACAGGCGCCTCCTCACGGAGTGTTCGGTCCTCTGCTAGCAGCCGGATGGTAACTGCGCTGACTTCAGCTGATCGACCAGGACCTAAGCACACCTTCCGCCTCCCAAGAGAGTGTTGAATCTGCGCCAAAGCACAATACGCGCAAGGGGCAGAAGCGTATAGCTTCTGCACCTAGCTCCCTTCCTTCATTCATGGACTTGCCTCCATGTTTAACACCTCTGCCTGAGTCTCATGACTCAGGCGCGGAGGATTTTGTTGTGGTTGAGGGACGCAGGCGGAAGCGAGCATCAACCGACCTGCAGCAACCAGCAACCACCACCACCACAACCACCACCACCACCACCACCACCACCACCACAGGGCCGACACCAACCCCCATCCCTGATGTCAGGGCCGCTTTGGAGGAGCATCATATCGATGCCCTATCGGTCGCGCAGCTGCGCAAGTCCGTCCTGTCAGACAGTGGGCCGGTTAAAGTGCCCATGCCTCTGTTTTTAGTCCTTGTGGAGAAAGTGCGTTACGCTGAAATTCAGCCGACCGATACTGTCTGCAGAATGATATTCACCGTCGTGAAAGTTGAGCGCTTTCACGGCAAAGAAGGACCGGTGCAGTGCCATCGATGTATGGGCTTCCACCACTCTAGCACAATGTGCGAGCGCAAGCTTGCGTGTTTGAGGTGTGCGAAGCCTCATATGTTGGACTGCCCCAAGCCTCCCGAGGAATGCCAGTGTGCGAACTGTAAAGAGCCACACACCATCGTCTATAACGACTGCCAAACAAGGCAGCACATAATCGAGAGCAGCCGCCAGGGGCATCCCGAAATGGCCACTGTCCGCCCCGGGGTGTCTTTCGCGCCAGCCCTGAAGAAGGCCGAAAACACCCTGCAGTAAGCTGAAGCGACTGCTGTCCAAGCTGTAGCCCCTACAGTACCACCTCCGACAGACGAAATCGAACCTGCACCCTCACAAAGCTAGGGGAAAAAGAGCGGGAAGTCCACAACGAAAAAGAGCAGGAAAGCTGCTATTCCACTCCCTGCTCCAAGAGCCAACAACCAGGACCAGCCTGGGGCCCTGGCCGCAGCTGATCCTGCACCGCCACCTGTGCCGCCGGTGGAGCCTGTATCAGCAGCAACCACAGCGGCACCAGCCAGTCCAGCACCTCAGCTCGCCACCTTCAGGGGCACTGTATCCCAAGCGGACCTGGACGAGTTCCAGGCCCTCTTCCTGGGGTCGGTGACCTGATTCAGCGATCCCTCCCGGCCCTACGCAACTGCAAGCTGCAGGTCGAGAACCCTGCATTAACTCCCATGCAAAAGCACGCCATTGTGCTAAGAACGCTGGAGGAGCTGATCCCGGGTTCTGCTAAGTAATGACCTCCAGACTCGTCCGGAGGCCATTAAGAGCCGCATTCTGGAACGCGAACGGCATCCAGGGCCATCACCCCAGCGTCCTTGAGTTTGTGCAGTCTTTCAGAATTGATTTTCTGATCGTCTGCGAAACCCATCTGGATGCTGCAACTAACTTCTCGCTGCCTAGCTTTGTCACCTATCGGTCTGATCGGGTCGGCCGACGGGGTGGCGGCACAGCCATCTTCATCAGAAATCACATCACTCACTCCCCATTCCCGCTTCCCCCACTCCAGCACTTGGAAGCCTGTGCCATTCGGCTTGCAATTGGCGGGCTAGACGCACTGCTGGTAGTGGCCTACGATCCTCCTGATGCACACTTCCATGAGGTGGACTTCAACCTCCTACTCAATCTTCATCCAGTGGTATGCATCGCCGGCAATCTCTATGCGAAACATGCCCACTGGCATAGCCGCACATCTAACATCAAAAGGCCCGGTCTCTACCGCCTCATCAGCGGAAACCCAAGCCTCGTTGCGCACGGCCCGAGAGGCCCTACATTCCATCCAGCCCACGGCAGGCCAGATGTGCTCGACATCATGCTCACCAAAAATTTTCCATTTCATCTAGACCTCTCGGAAGTCAACGAACTGGACTCCGATCATGACCCGGTCCTGGTGGACTAACGTTGACATCCCAGCTCTGTTAAATCCAGACTGGACATAAGAGGTCGACTGGGATGCAGCCGTCCTGAACCTGAGCCAGTCAGTAGACCCGCGACCACGTCTCGATTCCATCGATGCACTCGAAGCGCCAGCTTCTGACTTCTCCCAACATATCCTAAATGTGGGCCCAAAACACCACACACTCACTCACTCCTAAATGAGGTACGTTCTCACACATACCGCATTTCCACAAACCAGCACAACCCCATGACCATTTCAAATGAGCTCCGGCAGCTGCTTAAAGCTAAAGCAATTGTTCGGAAGCTATGGCAGCGTTTCTGCCACCACAGGAAACAAGTAGTCTACCAGAGGTTAAAATCCCTGGCAAGGCTGCTTTGCGCTCACCGCTCTGCGGCCTGGGAGGCAGCCATGAAGCGGGTGGACCTTACGGAGAAGCACGCTTGGCGGATTATCCGTTCCTTACAGAAGGATAAAAACCAATATCAGCAACCTCTCCATGGCACTCGAGGGCGACTCGCCTTTGAGCCCCAAGAGAAAGCAACAGGTTTCGCAGGCTATCTAGGGTCTCAATTCGAGCCAAGGGAAGACCCACAGGACGATGAGTTCACCGAACTCGTGGAGGAGGCGGTGGAATACCTCTATGAGGACCCCCCTCCACCACGCGATGTGATCCATATCCCCATTGTCACCCCCAAACAGGTGGCAACCCAAATCCGAAGCCTCAAACCTAACAAATACCCGGGGCATGACGGTGTCACGGCACTCATGCTCCGGAACCTTCCCAAAAGAGCCGTGATTTATTTGACGCGGATTTACAATGCATGCATTTACCTCCGCCACTTTCCAACTTGTTGGAAGGAGCCGCGGGTGGTCTGCATTTTGAAGCCAGGCAAAGATCCGCTCTTTCCATCCAACTACCGCTCCATCAGTTTTCTCCCAATCGTCTCAAAAGTTTTTGAGCGATTGCTCCTGGCCCGCCTGACTCCTCTCTTTGAGGAAAGGCACCTCCTACCAGATCACCAGTTATAGCAAGACACATAAGAGCCCGAGTTCCCCAGAGGACTATCCTGGGACCCGTATTATTCAACCTGTATATAAACGACATTCCCACCACCACGAATACGTAATTATCAATATGCACGGATGACACGGCCATTACCATGCAGTCGTGGAAACCGGAGGTGGCGGCAAGATGACTGCAAAGCGCCCTAGATGACCTAACGCCGCGGTATAAAAGTTGGCATATAAAAGTGAACACCACAAAATCAAAATTTGTTTTATTCACGCAGCAAACATCCCATAAAGTCGCCCTAAGGCCACTCACACTATTTCAGGAAAATATCCAGGGGACAGACACCTAAAATATCTAGGAGCTATATTCGATGAGAAACTCCCATTTGCACAACATGTGAAGAGCGTCAAACAAAAAGCCAACTACCAGCTTCACTGGCTATACCCCTTGCTAAACAGAAACACGGAAATTAGCACCAAATTAGGTCTAACACTTTATAAAACACTGATATGTCCAATCATTGCATACGCACCTCATGTCTGCGGTCACTGCGCAAAGTCACACATAAAATAGCTGCAAGTGCTTCAAAACAAAATACTGAGGATAATCACTGAAGTATCATGGACCGCACCAGTAGATATACTCCACAACAATCTCAGCATGCATACCACAGAACAATTTATTAAACGGCTGGCTTTTAACATGTACAAAAGATGCGAGAATCACTTTAATCCCCTCATTTCGAACCTGGGACAGTACCACGCCAATATTGGCAAACATTAGGCCCCTGTCGCTGTTTAACAGAACCATACCGATCAATAATGGCCATCTCACCCGACTGATGCAACCAGCCAATTAGCAAACAGCACACCATGAAGACATAACACTGTCCTTCTACGGCCCTCCAAGTCCTTGTGCTATCCAGCAAAGGCGGACCCGGGGGTAGAGCCCCCCCCACAAGCGGCACAGGTTCGCACCTGCATCAATAAAAGCATGCCGCCCACCATGTGCGCATTTCATGAACACTTCTTTCTTCCTTCTTCAACTTAGACGCTAGGATAAGGTAAACTGCCCCTGAGGCACTCAAAGAGCTTACTATCTACCACTAGCCTTTCTTAAGGTAGTAGCAGATCATCTCCCAGCCATTATTAAGGCAGGTATCCCCCTTCTGAGGGAAAAATTGCAAAAATAGGTAGGTACCCAACCAGAATCCAAGAGAAGGACCCGGAGCGACCAGCCCCACTGCCAGAGGAGCCCGACGAAGCCATGACTCCTGCCCGAGATGCCACCAATGCCCCATCAGGAGATGCCGACGCCTATGCCACTGCGGGAAGCAGAGCTCAGACTTCAACACCACGGCTATCAGCTCCAGTGACCAACAGAAGGAAACAGCAGTACCAGCTCTCACGCCCAGCAGTGAAGCTGAAACCAGGACCACCGAGCAACTCCAGAGGAAAGCACCAGCACAATAGTTGACATCACCGCAATGGCCACCACTAGCAACAGCACACTGACAGATGCCAACGAGCATATGACACGGATCAGAAAAGATTTACCTAGAATCTATGTAGCCGACTACGGTCGCCACAGCCTGGCAGCCATAGTAACACGGTTCGACCAGCTCTACCGCCCTAAGGAATATGAAAGTAACTACAGGGACGGTTACCATGGATATAAGTTTCAAACTCTACAGGATTATCATTTCCTGAAACATTGCTGGGAAAACAGCGTACCCTTCCATATAACGACATTACCAGAGAATAGAGCCTTCAAAGTGGTCATCAAAGGCCTCTACTCGAACATGACGAATCCGGAGTTACTCAGAGCTTCGCAGATTGGGCCTCGATGCACAAAGGTGCCAACAACTTTACTCAAAGAGAGCCTGGAAGCACATTCCTCAGTTTCTGGTAGAGCTTACCAACGAATTGTACTCCACAGCCATAAAGTCACTAACATAAATTCTCCACTGCCGCGTGAAAATAAGACTACGTGGCACCATTAACACCTCCACGATGTGGCAGATGTCATAGATTTAAGCACCTGACTAGAAATTGCGATGCCCCCACGATATGTTCTCACTGTGCAGGCCCGCACCACTTCTGAACTTGCACTACCTCCCAATATAAGTGTGCACTATACAATAGCAATGAGCATGGGGCCAGATGGAGGGGCTGCCCCATGTTCAGACTAGTGGACACACCATCAGGCCACAGGAACACTCACCCCCGCGTATGGACCATCAATAACGTGAGGGGCACCTACGCCTCGTAGCTGTACAGCAACAGACCAATGAGCACCAACGCAATGTCATATCAGTGCCCAGTAGCTCCGACATGGATGCCAGAACCAGCCATGCACGCCAGCTAACCCTCAGGAGCACATGAATGGAACACAGATATATACCAGCATACAGAACACCCCCCCCCCCTGGCCGAGAAAGAGAACAAGCCCTAGACTCACCGTACAGCATCCTCCACCTGAGGAGCAATGGCAGCAACAAACTGTTACACCACCCACAGCAACAACAGAGACAACGGAAGCGGCAGAGCAGGAGCACTGTGACCAGTACCAACAAGAAACCACGGTACCGAATGCCAACACCTCAAAGCCTCCCACCAACAAAAGAAGACACGACTGGCTCACCAACGCTATAACACCGCCACCCAAAAAGCTTACATACAAGTCCTTCGAGTCATCCATGATTCATATAACAGACCCCACCAAAATACTACTACAGAGAGTAGGAGCTGGCTGCATGCAGTCAGGCGTACAGCAGATAGGTGAGTGCATATGCAGCCTGATCAATGCCTATGAGTTACCAGGCGAACCCAATCTGTGCTTCTGAGCCATATTACAGCATATAGGGTCATACATGCTGAGCAACAAAACAGGCAAAAAAATATATTAAGGGGAGGGGGACCACTACTACTAAACAGTAAAACCAGAAATGGAAGGCATAACTCCTGACAGCAATACCTCCACAGAAACATTAACAATATTATTTTGGAACTGTTACGGCGCCCGAGCCAAACATAAACTCAGACATTTCCTGACCAAAAACAACATTCAGGTAGTCCTGGCCGAAACTCTGCTAACTCCAAATGCCAGATTCACCATGCCAGAGTACCATGCTTATTGCACACACGACCAACAGGTGCACCAGTAGGAGGAACAGCCATCCTTGCCAAAAGAACTCTGCAGCACAACCAAAAGTATATCCCACCACTGAAACACATGGATGCAACGGCCATCTCCGTCAGCATCGCCGGCCAAACAGTCACGCTAGCCGCTGCATACTGCCCGCCCAAGCAGCTAGACATAGACGACTTAAATACGATCACAAAACTCAACGACCAACTCGTCATCTTGGGAGACCTCAATGCCATACATGAAACATGGGGAAACACACGCCGCAACTGAGGGAATTCTTCTATACAACCACATGCAGGAAGAGGATTACATCATCACACACACAGATGAACCGACCTACATCCCGGCAAACGCAGCCCACACACCAAATATTCTAGACATCATACTCTCGAAGAACACACGGTTCATATACAACGTAACAATAGATTCATTAGCATCAGACCATTATGCTATCCTTCTGGAGGTTATGCAAGCCCCCCTTCTCGCACCGAGAAGATCATCAGAAATTACTATAAAACCGACTGGCTAGGCTTCACGAACAAACTAGATGCCAACCTCCCAGAAATCACACACAAACTGAAGTCCGCCGATGAAGCACTAGAACGAGCAATGCAAAAAGCCATCGCCGCATCAATGCTGTACAAGCAACCACCGAAAAGGAAATTTCATGTACCACCCGCGGTCCTGCAGCTTGTGAACAAACACGACGACTAAAAAAGAAAATGGCAGAGAATGAGGAACATTGTTCACAAAGTAAATATGGCAGTCCTCAACAGTGAGATTAAAACGCGCATAAACACACAAATACAGGAGCAGTGGAATCAAACACTTGCGAATATGACATCCGGCAAAAGCCAAATTTGGCAACTCACCAAGCGACTAATCAAGGAACCGCTGAACATCGCCTCACTCCACAAAAATGGCAATACATCACAGACAGCAGAAACCGACGAGGACAAGGCAAACACCCTAGCAAGCGCCTGTACTCCAAACATCTCGCCGACGCTTACAAACTTCCACACCCAAGTTGTCGCCTCAGTCAGCAATATCCTCCAGGAACCAACACACAACAAACTCCAGAAAATGCACCCCAGCGAGATCAAATGGCAAATTACCCACCTCCCGAATAAGAAAGCTCCTGGTCCAGATCAAATACCCAATATGGTTCTGAAACACTGGACACGGTCTGCCCTACTCCTGTTCTCTCAAATTTTGAATTACTGCCTACAGAATGGCTACTTCCACAACCATTGGAAACATGCCCATGTACTAATGTTCCCCAAGCCCAGAAAGGACCGCCAGAACCCCTATAACTACAGGCCGATCAGCCTACTATACACTATGAGCAAGGTAGCTGAGAAGATCATTCTTACAAGGATAACCACTTTCCTCAAACGACACAACACAATAATACCAGAGCAGTTTGGCTTCCAAGCACAGCACTCGACAGCCCCCAAGTACTAAGTTGCATTGAAAATATAACGCAAGGGTTCAATGAAATACAAAGTACAGGTATACTCTTCCTTGACATCCAACACGCTTTTGACACCGTGCACCATCCCAGCTTACTATACAAGATCAAACTGCTTGGCTTCAGTAACACCCTGACCAAACTCATCGCCCACTATCTACAAGGACGCACGTTTGCCGTGACCACACCAAACGCCACATCCGCGAAGAAATCCATCAAAGCAGGAGTACCCCAAGGCAGTATACTATCATGGGTTCTATTCAGCATATATGTCAATGACATCCCAAAAACCTTCAACACCACACTCTACATGTACGCAGACGACACAGCCATTGCCACACGATCTAAGAAACCGTCAATTGTTCATTAATGCTTCCAGAATGCACTCGAAGACCTACAGCCATGGCTCGAAAAATGGCGCATAAATGTGAATGCGCAAAAATCACAACTGGTATTATTCACAAAAAGTTCACACAAGGAACCCCTCCCACCGTTAAAATTATCCGGAAGCCACATCCAATGGATGAAACAGGCTAAATATCAGGAGTAACACTGGACATGGGACAGGGGACTAACCTTCGCCCCGCATTGCAGAAACGTCCGAAGCCTCGCGTACGACCAGCTCAGTCGCATCTACCCACTCCTGAACCGTAAAAACAACCTCAGCTTGAAACTCGGCCTAACGCTATACAAGACACTGATCCGCCCCATAATGACATATGCGGCACCTGCATGTGGCCACTGCGCTCCTACACACGTTAAAACACTACAAATCGTCCAACACAACAAAATCATCCGCCTAGCAGCCAAGGTCCCCAGAAGTGCACCTACAGACATATCCACGAAGAAGCCAAAGAAGTGAAGATGGATTCAGGTTACAAGTGAGTGAAAATGGCGGAAATCGAGGTAAGAAATTCTAATTCGGATTTTAACAGAATGTTAGGTGGACACAAAGGAGATTTAAAACAATTTACAAAATTGCATATAAAAAAGAGACATCAAATTTTTCAATATTTGTATAAAACAACAACTTTCACCAAAATTTGTAAGACAGACGGTTAAACAAAATAGTAATATCACATACCAAAAAGCGGTAGAGAAAAAAGTATTACTATTAGAAAGATCAGAACAATACGCCTCTTTAGCAAAAACAGAATTGATGCTGTACAACTTGCACTTGAAACTAACAAAAGATTTAAATAACAGTATGTGGATGCATTTCGAGACAAGATTGTATGATAAACTCAACCTAATTATAAATGTCAAAACTAACAAACTTAAAAAGAAGGCAGAATTTTTACGAAAACAGAGAGATGATAACCAACACAAAATGAAATTAGAAATAATAAAATCTGAAAATCATGTAGTTAATCTGTCAGCACAACCCTTTACCGGAATAGAAATTGATCTCTTAAATAAAGGCCTCAAGACATGCATAAATTACTCACAAAATTTAGATCAGTATATTGCTGGCGTCGAAATTGCATCACATTTGATGACTAACGAGCAAGACAAAGTAATTACGAAAACAAAATGCAAAACAATACTCCAACAATTATCATCTCCAAAGTATAAAAAAGCCGATCCAAATAAAAAACAATTAATACACCAACTGAATGCAAAACCAGTACTATATTTGAAAGCAGATAAAGGTAATAAAACTGTTACCATGGATAAAGATGATTACACATGCAGAGTTAATAAACTTTTAGAACATCAAGAATATGAAGAAATAAAAAAGAATCCTCTGCGAGCTTTGGTTGTTTCGGCAAATAAGACAATAAAAGAAAGTACAATAATACCGGAAAAAGCAAAAGCAAAATTAGTCCCCAGCAACCCAGTTTTACCAAAACTGCATTGTCTAGCAAAACTTCATAAAAAGATAACAGTGTTAGACCGATTATCAGCAATATAGATGCACCTAAATATCATTTAGCAAAGTGCGAAATGGATGTCATACAAAGATATGCTTCTCTCGGAATAAAATACAGCTTGGAATTGGTTGACAAATTAAATAAAGTAAATATAAACACTAATGAAATTTTAGTCTCCTTTGATGTTAGCTCATTATTTACGAGCGTACCTAAGCTATGGCTTTCAGATCAAGGTTTTACTGAAACCCAAATTGAAGAATACAACAAACTCTTCAATTTATGCATCAACCAAAACAGCTTCATGTTCAACCAAAAATATTACAAACTTCAGGTTTACCCATGGGCAACCCCATCTCACCGTTATTAGCGGATTTGTATATGAGTTATTTGGAAACACGGGTGACAGAAGCATTTCCACATATTTTTAAAGTGTGGTTTCGTTATGTGGATGACATATTTGCCATAATACCAAAGAAGTTAGCACAGGATGTGCTAAAATTATTGAACCTGCAAGACCAACCCATTAAGTTCACCATTGAAACAGAACAAGATGGATGGTTACCGTTTTTGGATTTAAAAATTATAAAAAAAGGAGACAAATTAGAGTTTGGCATATATAGAAAATCAGCACATGTGGATAACTACATTAAAAACAACAACTCCAACCCAAAAGAACACCAATATGCAGTATTTCACAGTTTAATCCATAGGCTAGTGAACATCCTATTGACTACAGAAGAATATACCAAAGAAGTAGATCACATTAATTATGCTGCAATTGTGAATGGCTTTGATCCAAGATTTATTAAAAAATTACATTTTCCATCAATTTCAGATACAACTAGTACCACATAACAAATATAACATGAGAAACATGCTGAATCACCCGCTAAAAAACACAAGTCTAACCAACAAACTATCCGGAATTTATAGCGTAAGATGTGAGGATTGCCACGACATTTATATCGGAAAAACAAAGAGAAACCTAGAAACAAGGATGAAAGAACACATGCGATGTATTAAATACAAACAGACAGATAAATCGGCCATAGCCCATCACTTCTGGTCAAAAAATCATAATATTTCCAAAGACATAAAACTTTTGGTACCCACAAAAAAGTATTGGGAATTAACAGTTTGGGAAAATATACATTTTGAAGAACAAAAGGAGAGCAATGAACTTCGAAATTCCAATAGTAGATGACGCCATTCAACTCATTGAACAGCGCCAGGAGAGGGAGGCGGTCACCTGAAGAACCAGTAGAACATCAGCTGAGGATGGGGATGCGGTGTCCTTGAAACATGTCCTAATCTCAAAAGTTAGTGGAGCTTACAGTTCGAGAATTGGTTTAAAAAGTGTTTTATATATGCACGAAGAACTCCACCTACATACCATCGAGGAGTTCTTCAAAAGATTAGCAGCCAACTTCTACTCTAAAAGCAGCGAACACTATAACCCACTAATACAAAATCTTGGACAGTACTCCACTGCCTATGACAAGCACAACAGGCCACTTTCAATCTTCGACCGAAAAATCCCAATGTCAAAGACACAGGGACCTGATCCTGTCACACAATATCTACAAGAGTTGGTACCCACAAAAAAGAAGTCAGCTCTTATGACGACCACCACCTGACCACGGACTTTGATTCTAGAACGTGCCACAAAGCTTTCTGACTGCCCGACCAGATAACATCACCGAAGACTGCTGTGGCTACCCCATGGCTACATAGACTACCCACATGACTGCCCACTGAAGGCAGTGCCCGACATAGCACACCAGATGGGCACACCGCAGAAGAATACTCTCGCCATGGTCCTCCATGGCTGAGATGTACCCGCTTATGACGACCACCACCTGCCCATGGACAAAGTTTTTGAAGAACGTGCCTCTAGAAGGGACAACACCAACACCCCATGACCGAGGTGACACACCGAAGACTGCCACGATGACAAACACTACTGCCCACTAAGGACCCACAGATGTCACAGGTAGGCACCGCAACATCTAGATGACAAGGACAACACCAGCCGACACCCCAGGTAAAACAAACATCACCTAGCATGTTACCAACCTAACTTCCCAACTGCATGAGCATGATAACCTGACTAACATTCTCCAGGTACCCGCCATGGGCCTAAGGGTCAAGAGCGGGCCCTAGCTCCACATCTGTCACGCTACCCCATGACAGCGGGGCGACTTTGTAGAATTACCCACTAAACCCAGGATGCGTAATGCGGTACCTGGCACCTCACCACGAACTTCCTTCCATCCATTAGCTAGAGTAGTTAGTGCATGGTATGGGAGACGATGTAGATCCCTTTCGAATGATCGTCACCGGGACAAAGTAGATGCGAGAATCACCTTAATCCCCACATTTCGAACCTGGGACAGTACAACCCCAATATTGGCAATACAGGCCCCTGTTGCTGTTTAACAGGACCATCAATTGATACACTACCTCTGGAAGACTGACTCCACTCAGCGACTCATCCTGGTGATGGTGAGAGCTTCAAGCAGCAGCTAAACCTCTCCAAGCCTTCTTCTCACGGCGCAGCAGTACCTTCATCTAACGCAGCAGCAGTGCCTTCTTCTGCACTGGTGCACTCTCCCCCCTCCATCAGCTCCAGCCCCTGTGGCTGCACCAACAAATGAGGAAGCTAACCTCACCTCTCCAGAATCTACGCCAGTGTGGGACACTGGCATTTCCAATGAGGACCTGGCGAAATTTCAAGAGCTTTCTGCCTGGTTTGCAGAACTAATACAACGCTCCTTCCCCATATTAAGGCACTGCAGGGAGCAACTGACAAACCCTAGAATCCCTGCTATGCAAAAGCACAGCATCATTAAACAGACTGCATGGCTTCTCTCCACTGATTCCAGCTTGTAAATGGTGGTGTGGAGAACTCAACGTTCATGGAGAGCTGCGTTCTGGAACGCAAACGGAGTTCGGGAACAGAGACTGGGCATCTTGGAGTTTGTAAATGACAGAGGAATTGACTTCCTTATGTTATCTGAAACGCACCTGCACGCTGGTGTACAGTTTAACCTGCCAAGCTACGCCGTCCACCGATCCGATCGAGCCGGTCAGCAGGGCGGTAGTACAGCCATTCTCATAAAAAACCACATAACCCATACTCCTATCACCATTCCTCTGCTACAACACCTGGAGGCGACTGCCATCAGGCTCTCCTTGGGCGGTTCTGACCTGGTGCTTGTAGCAGTGTACAACCCGCCAAATCATCCCTTTCATGAAGCTGACTACAGGGCACTCTTAAACCTTGACCATAGGGTGTGCATAGCCTGCGACTTCAATGCCAAACACCCAGGATTGAACAGCCGCATCCAGAATGAAAGGGGAAGGAATATCTACCGCTTCATCTCCGGAGAGCCCACCCTTCATGCGCACGGCCTGCGAGGTCCAACTCACTTCTCGCCTCGTGGCAGGGCGGATGTCATTGACTACGCAATCACAAAAAAAACATTCCATCGCATCTGGCCCTCACGGTGGTAAACGTTCTGGATTCTGACCACAACCAAAGTGCGATCAGCTCAGACGTTACCGTCACAGCTCTGGCAACGGCAGACTGGGTGGACGAAGTCGACTGGGAGACTGGGTGGACGAAGTCGACTGGGATGCTGCTATCACCTCTATCCAAAACTCCGTGGAAGCCAGTCCCCAAATTGACTCCATGGAGTCACTCGAGGTGGCAGCCAAGGAGTTCTCCACATCCATCCTAAATGCGGTCCGTGCTCACACACACACCACATTCCAATAGACACACCAAACCCTTCTGATATCCCAGGACCCATCAAACAGCTGATCAGGGCTAAAAATGCTGTGAGAAAGCTGTGGCAGAGATTTCGCCATCCCAGGATAGGGGAAGTACACCAGAGGTTCAAGTCCCTGGTAAGATGGCTCCTAAGAGCACACTGCAAAGAGGCCTGGGAAAACATGTTAAGGCAAGCAAATCTCCAGGAGAGAAAACCATGGCGAATAGTCCGTAGCCTGCGGAAAGATAGAACAGTGCACCAGCACCCCCTACATAGCCCTAGAGGTCAACTTGTCTACGAGTCGAAAAAAAAGGCAGATGCACTAGCAGACTATCTGAAGGCTCAATGCCAACCCAGGTTTGAGCCAATGGGCGATGACCATGCTGACCTCATGGAACGAGTGGTGGAGGACTTCCTAGAAGCACCGCCCCCTGACCACGAGGAGTTCCACATCCTCATAGTTACCCCTAGAGAGGTAGCAACCACGCTTAACTCTCTAAGAAACAACAAAGCCCCTGGGCAGGACCGTGTCACAGCGGAAATGCTCAAGAACCTTCCCAGCAGAGCCGTGATTCACTTAACCCGGATTTATGGTAAAGATGGCGGCAAGTGAAAGGGTGACGAGAAGCGGCTGGAAAAAGTTATGTGAAAATGAAACCAAAAGTACAAATAATGTAGTAAATGAGTACGTAAATGGAAACTCAACAACCAAAGTAAGTAGTAAAAATGAAGGGAACGCCAGGAGAATTTTGGAAGAGGAAGAAAAAAGCAAATGGAAAATAGCACATGGTATGCGGGAAGCGGAGACGATAGCGTCGCTTCAAAAGATATTAGAATTGTTAAACAACGATTTGAAAAAGGCGCAAGAAGAGATAAAAGTTCTAAAAATGGAAAATGGGGAACTAAAAGCTCAACTGCTGGTTCAGAGAGAAGATTCATCATATGCAGCAAAAACAAAGAAAAGTCTGGCAGCATGCGACGAAACCTCAAAAAGCTTCACAAACACAAACAGATTTGAGGAATTATGAGAAGAAGACGACGAAACATTTGGATCAGAAGAAAGAAGACTACACAAAGACGAAAAAACTGGAGCAGGAGAAAGAATTGAAAGCAGCAATAAATACAAATGGACAAGTTCAAAAGCAAGGGAAATAATACCAAGGCCATCTGAACGACACAAGAGGGGAAAATGAGAAGAACGAAGATGCTGATAATGTTATTGTGTATGGTGACTCAATAATAAAAAACGTAAATCTGGGAAGATGTGATGCAAAAGTGAAAGTTTTTAGAGGTGTAAAGGCAGAATACCTGCCGAACATTATAAAAAATGACAGTGAAAGGTGCAAAGCAAAAGTGGTAGTGTTACACGTGGGCACAAACGACATTAGAAAAGGAAAATGTGCAAACGAAATTATGGAGGAAGTTTACAATTCAAGTGTGTGTGCAAAAAAGTGTTTTCCGGGGGCAACTATAATTGTAAACGGTGTAATCATAAGAAGAGACTATAGCAAAAAGTTTATAATGGATATAAATGAGGAAATTAAATGGGCATGTAAGGCAGCAAGGGCAATATATGTAGATCCAAATAGACATGTAGATGAAAGCTGTTTAGGTAGGGATGGGTTACACTTGAATAGGAAGGGTACTTATATATTAAGCCAAGTGATAAACAAAGTGATAAATATATGCATGGAACAGGGAAACTAAAATGCTGCTCAGATGATGCCAAAAAATTCCTGAAATAAATAAAGGGCAAAACATAGATGAGATGCATGAAACGCAAAAAAAAATTAAAGGTACCATATAAAATTAATAAATGCAAAGGGGGTTTTATTTGTTTTCATCAAAATGTGCAATATATTAGCAATAAGAGAACAATTATAGAATTAAACATGAATGAAATAAAACCAAATGTGATAGTTCTTACCGAACATGGGCTAAAATCTGAGGAAATAATAGCAAATAATTATGAAGGATATAAACTACAGGCATACTACTGTAGGAGGAAGCACAATAGTGGGGGAGTAGCGATTTACGTGGATGAGTCAATAAAATGTCAGGAATTGGATTGTAGTAATTTTGTAGTGGAATTGGAATGCGAATTAGCTGCTTTGGAGATTAGTTTAAAGGAAATAAAATTGGTAATAATTGGAGTATACAGATCTCCAGCAGCAAATAAAAAAAAACTTTTATAAAAAAACTAGAAAGTTTTATAAGCTCGATTTCGGGAAATAGGATTAAAATCATCATGGGAGACATAAACATTGATTTTAATAAGGAAAATTTTGATAAAATTATGCTCACTGAAACCTTAACTAGGCTGAATTTAAAAATTGGTATAAAAGAACCAACAAGAATTACTAATCAAACAAAAACTTGTATAGACAATGTTTTTATAAATTTAATGGAAAATAAATGGGAAACTAAAGTAATTAACACAGGAATAGGGGATCATTATGGTCAGTTATTAAAAGTTAATCTTAAAAAAGATATACTACCAAATAATTTTGAATATAAAAGAAAAATAAATATAAATAGTTTACAAAGTCTAAAAGATTATTTATCTAAGGTTAGCTGGGAACAGGTATATGAAACTGTAGATGTAAATGATAAGTTTGAAAGGTTTAATAGTATACTACAAAAGGGGTTAAACAGTGAGATGCCAATAAAAAAGGTTAAAATTAAATCAAGAGCAAAAGGTATAACACAGAAAAAATGGATGACAAAAGGGATAAAAATTTCATGGGAGAGGGTAAAATTTCTAAATTCTTTGAAGCATGCAAATATGGGGGAGAGATCATACAATTACATTGAAAATTATAATAGAATTTTTAGAGATGTATGTGAAAGTGCAAAGATGAGGTATAACAGGATACTGGTAGCAAATGCAGAAAATAAGACGAAAACAATATGGAGTCTGGTAAATAAAATGCATAACCAAAGTAAAACAAAGCAAATGGAAAATATAATATTAAAAGAAAATGATAAAGATATAAACGACCCTAGAGAGATTTGTAATAAATTTAACAGTTATAATATAAATATCGCAAATCAAACAAAATCCAATACCCAAGTAGTAAATCAAGTAGCTGATGTAATAACATCACCTAGTCAAACAAAATCAATGGGTGTATTTGAAATATCAGAACAAAATATTTTAGAAGAAATTGATAAGCTTAAGCCTAAAAAATCAATGGGTTTGGAAGAGTTCTTTAACAAAATTGTAAAATATATTAAACATGAGATTTCTAAAGTAATGACACATATTACAAATGCTTCATTAATTCAAGGCATTTTTCCAGATAGGCTAAAAGAAGTAATTGTAAGACCACTATATAAACAGAAGGGAAGCAAGACAAATGTAGTAAATTATAGGCCTGTAACTTTATGCTCCACGTTTTCAAAAATCATAGAGGGTGTGTTCCTAAAACAATTACAAATCTACTTTAAAAAACTTAACATAATATCAGAATGGCAATTTGGATTCCAAGAAAAGAAATAACAATAAATGCAATAAATAAAGTAAATAGTATTATAATTAATGCATTAAATAACCATGAACGAGTAATAGCTATATTTTTAGATTTATCAAAAGCGTTTGATTGTGTGGATATAGATGTACTTAGAAGTAAATTAGAAAATCATGGGGTTCGAGGATTAGCGCAAAAGTGGATAGTATCATATTTGAAAAACAGAACACAATGTGTGGAAATAAGCCATAGAAATGGCTCGGGTATGACAAAGAAAGTTAGATCATATTTTCAATCAGTTAAACAAAGAGTACCACAGGGTTCTAAACTAGGACCATTTTTATTTTTAGCCTATGTGAATGATATTTTTGAAATACTAAGAAATGGAGGTTTGGGAATTGGATATGCAGATGACATGACAATAATAATTAGAGGCAAGTCAGCAATGGAGGTGGAAAAGAAAGCAATGAAATTAATTACAATAATAAAACAGCACTATTTAAACCTAAATATGATTCTAAACGCACACAAAACAGCATGGATAAATTTTGAATTGGGAAATTATAGTAAAAATGATATAAACATTACAAAAGATGGTGAAACAATACCGGAAGTTCAGCACACTAAAATTTTAGGTGTAATAATAGACAAACAATTAAACTGGAAGCCATATATATCACATATAACTAAAAAGTTAAATAAAGGTATATTTATAATGAAACAAGTAGGAAAAAATATGGATTATGAAACTTTAAAACAAGTATACTATGCATTTATATACTCACACATAAAATATGGGATAACTTTATGGGGAAACATCACAGCAACAGATGTAAAAAAAGTATTCAAACTACAAAAAAAAAAAAAAAAAAAAAAAAAAAAAAGCAATTCGAATAATGGCAAAAATAAATAGCAGACAGACATGCAAATTGAAGTTTCAAGAGTTTGGTATTTTAACTGTTCCATGTATATGCATATATATATATATATATATATATATATATATATATATATATATATATGAAACAATAAAAATTATTTTACAAGGAAAAGAAGAACCAAAAAATCATGGTATACATAATTATACTCTAAGAAATAATTACAACTATTTTAGATCAGTGTATAGGGGAACTCTAAACAACCGCTGCAGTAAAAGCATGGGTAAAGAACTATATAATAAGTTACCAGAAGAAATTAATAAAATGGAATATAAACTGAAGGCAATAAAAACATTCTTGGTAAAAAATGCATTCTATAGTTTGGAAGAATTTAAGTATAGAGATATGTAAAAAGATAAAACTATGTATGTATATATGTATATAAAATTGGAATTGACGTGTCCTTGAAATCATTGCATTCAAAGGATAAATAAAAGTATCTTATCTTATAATGCATGCCTATTCATGTGCCAGTTTCCAGCTGTCCGGAAGGAGACCGGGGAAAAATCCGGTCTTCCCTTCCAGTTACCGTTCCATCAGCCTTCTACCAGTTTTGTCGAAGGTTTTCGAAAAACTGCTCCTCTCCCGGCTCCTACTTCACTTAGAGGAAAGGGGCCTAATCCCGGAACACCAGTTTGGCTTCCGATCTGGCCACTCCACGACCAAGCAACTACTGCGGGTTGCCGAGAAGGCCTCCCTGGGATTCCAGGAAAGGTCTAAATCGGTAGAAGTCTTGCTAGACGTGGAGAAGGCATTTGCCACTATCTGGCACATGGGGCTTACTTACAGACGCCTAGAGCATCAAATTCCCCGTCCATACATTTCCTTGGTGGCCAGTTTCCTCGGAAATTGAAGCTTCCTAGTAAAGATGGAGGGAAAGCTGTCAACCGAGCGGCCCATTGGCGCTAGAGTACCGGAAGGCAGCGTGCTGTCGCCGGCACTCTTTGCAGCTTACATGGCCGACATACCTACACACCACAACACCCACACCTGTCAGTATGCAGACAATCTCATGATCTTCGCGGTAAACAGAAACCCGAGGTATAGCTTTCAGCAGATCCAAGGCCAACTCCGGGTCATTGGCGAATGGAGTGCAAAATGGCGAATGGTAATTAACCCAGAGAAGAGCTCTGCAATTCTCCTGGCGAAAACCAGAGCCAACCGGTTGCTGCAGAACTTCGTTTTATGGCGATGTGAAATCCCATGGGTGCAAACGGCGAAGTATCTCGGAGTGACACTGGACCGCAAATTAACTTACGCTCCCCACGTCAAAGGCAAGGTCCAGCTTGGGCACATCGCGCTCTGGAACCTATACCCAATATTCCGTTCAACCATGCCCCTCCACCTCAAACTCCAGCTGTATCAGGCGATCATCCCGTATATGATTTGGTACGGCTGCGAGATCTGGAGAACAGTGGCAAATACCACTTTCGTCAGACTCCAGACGCTGCATAACAGAGCGCTCAGAATCATATACAATACAGACTGGAGATTTCCAGCCCAGATCCTTCATGAACACTCAAAGATCCTGTACATTGTCAATGTCAACCGAGAGAGGGCACCATCAATGTACGACAAAATCCAAACCCATGGCAATTCTTTGGTGAACACCCTGGGCAGATATGACCAGAGGGAACAAAGACGCTTGCCATCATATAAACTCCCAAGAGATGTCTTGGGGCCCCTTGGTTAACCCAAGGAAAACCCCATACATTCCAAATTTCATATTACGCCTGATGGCTCAAGTTAGGCCACCCGTAATCAAAACGGGGCAAAATAACTAAATCGATTCTCCCCTAACGGGAAAATGCAATAAAACCGCTAAACTGCTACCTTCTGAGACTACTCAAGGGCATTCAAACACAAATTCTATAACAAAACTACAACCTACCATCAGCAGATCACTAAAAACCATACCAGACTCACTTCGCAGGTTAAGCCGCAAAGCAGCTAGGTAATGCGGCAGAAGACACCTGGACGGGCAAAAAGAAAAATAGCCCCGCCCGACTAGGACTACCTCTGGACCTCTAACAGGACCATAACGATTAATAAACACACTGATGACGACAATGCGAATGACTATCTCTCCCGACGGATGGAACATGACAATTGCTAACAACACACAGTTAAGACACATCACTGTTCTTCTGCAGCCCTCCAAGTCTCTGTGCTATCCAGCCAAGGCCGACCCGAGGGTAGAAGCCCCCCGCATAACTGGCACAGGTTCGCACCTGCATAAGTAGAGGCAGGCCGCCCGCCATGTGCGCACGCATGTTGCGTGTGCTGTTCTCTTTGAACTGACGGTGTAAGTGCCGATAAAATATTCTGGGCTCAAATAGTGTTCAGTGAAACTGCAAAGGCTCGTGTAGTGATTCATGTGCAGTTTCTACATTTGCAGATAAATCTGTAATGTGAACAGATTGCAAAAGCAGTGAAAAACCAGTTTAGTGTTATAGTGTGTGCGAAAATAACAAGTTACAGTGACTAGCTGCAAGGCGCACAAAGCCCGCCAAAAGCAGCGTGGGATGCACACGTTTGTGCCCTTGTTGCACGCAGCAAGCGCATCCCTAAGCCAAGCTGCTCCCAGCAGCCACTGCGGCCAACAAACACTGACTCCCGTTCTGAGATGGTGGCAGCTGCAGTGACATTGCAGCAGCCCTACCACCGGTTGCCAACTGGCAGTGGACTGATGCCCCGATGCCGAGGCAACCCAACCGGCTGGCTTTATAGCTCCACTGCTGGAACAACCCAGCAGCGCTCCGCCTTGCAGCCCTCCATTGGCCAGCACCAAGGCAACCACTACCCCAGCCCCGATGGAGCACAGCGAGAGGACTTCTCCAGGTTTAGGGTACCGCTCCCAGGGAGCATCTGCAAGAATGTCCAGAACTTCAAGATTCTCCAGAATTTCGACTGCCAAACCTCAGCGGCCAGATGTACAAGAACATCTAGAACTTCTGCATTGCTGAAATTTTTTCAGTTTACGCAGTCAGCAAGAACTTCTAGATCTGCAAACCTGCTCTGCTTAACCAACAGCCTACCAACCTTGTTTCTCCTTTCACACCCGTCATTGTGACAGACTTAACGGTTCAGGGCTTAGGCTCGCTAAAGGATCTCGGTCCTGTAGCTCATTGGAGCTACACTTTGCCGGTTTTTAAAACTGTGAACCTCCAAAAATCACGCTTATTAGCAGTCACTTCTTCCACCTCATAAAAAATCCAGCGAAGATGACTAAATATCAGTCATCTGAGCCCCGCACCTCCAAAACCCTATCACATGAACCGGAACTTGACCAACCAAATCACGGCCGGACAAAAATCCACTTTACCCCCAGCCAAACAAGCCGCATTATCAGACAACACAAAGCTACTCATAACCTCAGTGAGAGCTCCGACTCTGACACTGACAAAATGCCACACACTGCTCCAAACACATCACGCTCAGTACATCAAGCCCAACCAAAACAACTGCAACCGCTTCACCACGGCAATAAAATCCTCTACATCATAAACTGCAAACCTGAGAAACACGACCCTTTCTTAATCAACAAATTAATGACAAATCGTGGAGAGGACACAAAAAAATATAACATACAAGACGAAGATTGACAAGCCTAGGAATACATATGCTCTAACAGTCAATACCCAAGTGATGTTAGAAACTTTCAGGCAAGCCATAAATCCAATCAATTTCGGGAAACACGCTGAGTATTCAACTAAACACTGAACCAACCACAGCACAACAGATCAGGCAAAAACAAAATATCACAGCTGAACTAAAAGGCGTCCCCTTCAATGTAGACGACAATGACATTCTGCAGTCACTTCAAGAAGAACACCCAGAAATAAATAGAGCTGTCAGAATAATCAGTCAAAGCAAGCCCACACTACTAGTCCGCAAATTCAGTACATGCGTGACTACAGTAAACAACATCCTAGCAAACGGAGCCAAGATGGCCGGCCAGCTCTTTAGAGCAGATCCATCTAGACATACTGCCCGCCACATCCTGTGCCGTAAATGTCAGACTTACGGCCACACACAAGAGGAATGCACAGCAAGCCCCAAGTGTTTTCACTGCAGCTCTGCTAACTTCAAGGAAAAATGTGAGCACAAACAAAAAGGCAACACACCGTACTACGCCACATGTGACAGCAGGGAACACTACACCAGACAAGTGCGATACCCCGCCTACCCAAGAAACCCACCAACCACCAGCAGCCAGATAGCACCGACACATTTTCCCACACAACATACCGGTGCCGCCAAAAGCCACAAAAATAAACCAATGGCCCACAATTGACATTGCTCAAATATCAACTAGTAAAAAGGAAATGAGCAGCAAAGAAACAGTCAGCACTCTCAGGAATGTTGTAACAAACACTGAGGAGCAACTCAAGATAACCCAAAAACACATGGGCACCATTCAAGAAAACATAACTAAACACATATCTGAAGCCATAAATCATGCTACAGAACAAATCCTGATCACATTGATCCATGCTGTTTACAATACAACACCACCAAACCACATATCAAGACTATTACAAACTGTAAACGAAACAACAAAGAAAACTCTTAAAAAGGCAATACAGGCCCTAACAATAGGCAATCAATTTGCCATTCTAGCCCTTCCTGAGCGGAAACCCATATATAGGTGATGCGTCCAGTCGCCCACAAGCAGAAACCCATATATGGGTGCGCAGCTATAGAGCTATTGTAGTCGGCTATTTACGTTCATATAATTAAGATATAGTGCCAGCAGATGGCAGGAAATGTGCTTTGAAACATTGGTGGTCGGTAAATCCCCAAAATTGCTTTGTCAGGAATTCCTTTCGTTGTTCTCACCAGTGAAGCAATAAACAGTGCGGTGTTTGGTACTAGTAAGCCTCATTTTGTATCGTTTTTTGGCATAATGGCAGTAAAGAAAGGGTTGACGGACAAGGAAATTGAAGCTTTGTTAAACCAGAGTGATAGTGAGTTGTCAGATTTTGTGTTCAGTGACAATGAGAGCGAAATATGCGAGAATTCATGTGTAAGTGTAAGTGAGTGCGAGAGTAACACAAGTGATACTGCAGACAACAGTACTCCTAGCTGGATAGAGGTGAGTAATTTTGACCCTGGCCCTACATCTGTTATACCAGTGCACAATATCCAACAGGGACCGATTCTTCCTTCTCACTTTGATGAGAATACTCCTCCCATAGACTTTTTCAGACTATTTTTTGATGACGAAATTCTGAAAATAATTACGGATGAAACCTGCATTCAAGGGAACACACAAAAAAAAAAAAAAAAAAAAAAAAAACTGGCGATGCCTCCAACAAAGAAAGCCAGGATTGCATCCTGGAATCCTCCAACAATTGTTGACATAAGCACTAATTGGGGTGATTATTAACATGGGGCTTCACCCTACCTCTGACATCAGACTATTTTTCTACAAGTTGGGTAGATAAATTTCCATTTTTCAGCGATGTATTTTCTTGTGACGAATTTCTCCTTTTGTTTTGGAATCTTCATTTTGCGCATGCTGAGGGAAACAGAAAATTAACTATGGAAGAATTTATTCAAAATTTAATGGAGAAACTACGGCAAAAATGCAGTTTATTCTATTCCCCAGGTCCATTTGTGTCAGTCGATGAGAGCACCATCAGTTTCAAGGGCAGAGTAAAATTCAAAGTGTATAATCCAAATAAACCAACAAAATTTGGGATCAAAGTTTTCAGCTTATCTGATGCTTCCAATGGGTCTCTATACAATTTCCAACCCTACATGGGCAAAACTGAATCAAATTCTAATCTCCTGAAAATTACCCTTGTTGTAAAAGACCTGTGTTCTTCCCTCCTAAAGGATCATGTAGACCCACCTAAAGGTTTCCATACCACACCAACTAAAGCCAAGAAACGTAAAGAAAATGAAGAGGTGTGAGATAAAAAGCTTCCGCAATCAGCAAAAGCTTGCTCTGTGCTGAAAGGACAAAAGAACTATAACGGTTCTCAGTACCAGTCACAAGGGCGATAAAAACGAAATGACAGAGGTGCCTTCAAAATTTCCAAACCAGGCAGCAACATTGAAACCAAACATTATTTTGGACTACACTCGACACATGGGTGGTGTCGATAGAACTGATAATTATATTGCACAGTATCAGTTCTGCAGGAGAACACGCAAGTAGTATAGAAAATTGTTTTTCTGGTTGCTGGAAGTTTGCATTGTAAATTCGTACAATGCATATGACAAGCAAATGTAAACCGATCCTGTCATAGAAAATTTCGCAAGCATCTCGTCAGATCTCTGGTGGCGGAGCAAATGGGAGCGCGGCAAAACAATGCTACGTCAAGCAAGGGTCATATTTCACAGGGCCCAACTTTGGAAAGGCTAAATGGATTTCCACATTTCATGGGGAGAAGAGAACAAGGAAGTTGGGTAAATCCTTGTGTGGTATGTAAGGCCCAAAAACAAATAAAGAAAACAATATATTTTTGTGAAACCTGCATCTCCAAGCCTCCCCTGCATCCAGATGTGTGTTTCAAAATATATCACACAAAAGAACAATATTAGGGAAAGATTTTCACACCCCTGAACATTATATGATGTTTGTTATTGCTTTGCTTCCCTGTGTGAATAATACTGAGATAAAATCATCAGTCTAAAACCGTAGATACCCTGCTCCAGCTAGGTGTAACCTCACATTTCTATCAAAGTTATGAATTATTTATTACCATCGGTTTTACAAAACATATGTTACATATACTTATATGACAGTATTTAGTTCCTGAACTGTTCCTATTTTATGTGTGAACACGTGTGTATGTGTGTGTTAGAACTACAAGATGTGATGCAATATCCAAAAATGGTACTTATGCCGATTTTGCAGGAACATTTTTACGCAGTTTAACAAATCTTCACTCCTGTCGAACAGGAGTGGAATTCAACAAAAGACAAGGTACAGCATGTTTTTAATACACTCAAGCATGAAATTATACTTTTATTTGTATTTTGAAGGGTTACATATTTTTATAAAATTACCTTCCGCTCAGAGCCGTAAAACATGTCCGCTCGGGAAGGACTAGTTCATGACATCAACAAAGATGCTAAGTCCTAATAAAAAGAAAATGTCAGGCGTCACAATACAGACCACCACAACCTGAAGCTCCTGCATATTAATATAAATGGTATTACAGGAAAAAGAAAAGAACTAATCGAGCTACTGCAACACCACCAACCAGCAATAGTCACAATAAAATAAACCAAGTTACACAAAATTAGAAATTTCAACCTACAGCCACTAAACATCTTTCACAAGGACCAAGACCAGAAAGTAGGGGGCAGAGCTATGATTCTCACAAGACCAGAACTCCAAGCCACAAAAATAAAACTTCCTCAAATCTATCAACAACTTGAGGCCATACTAATACAAATTAAAATAAACAGACGAAAGCTCTACATAGCCACAATTTACGTGCCACCAGACAGTGATTTCCCCACAGGTTTAATACATCACCTCCATGACAACTACAAGGAAATTATCATAGCCGGCGATCTAAATGCCAATCACAAAGGTCTACTTGATGAATACACAAACAGACATGGACAGGAGCTGTACAAAATTTTACAACAAACCACGCTCCAAAATATAATACACCTGGACCAACCAAGTTCGGAACAAGAAACCAGAAACCTACATCTCCTGATCTTCTCAAAACACAACATAACTCTTGCACCTCAAAATAGGTTTAATATCAGAAATTTGTTAAAAGGCCCTCCCAAAAATTCAATCACTACCAAAGAAAAACCAGGAATCTATGAGATCAAATGTGAAACTTGCCCTAAAATTTATATAGGAAAAACAAAAAGAAATATTAACATCAGAACTAAAGAACATATGAGGAACATTAAAAATGGTGAAACAGAAAAATCAGCAGTGGCTTTTCATTTTTTGAATACTAGACATGACATCAATTTGGAAACATCTCTAATAAAATACGTTAATCACCCCATAGACCTTTCCGTATGGGAAAAAATCTTCATTAACAAAAATCGTCATAGAGTCATGAATTTTGAAACTCCACCACCGGACATCTTTGACAAGTACATCATGCCATCTATTGACAATACGGAGAAAGAAGAAACCACTACAACTTGCACTAATCGAGTATCAGCTGAGGATAGGAGCAAGAGCTCTTGAAACATGTCCTGTGAATAAACAGTGTGAGTTAAGCAATGTGTCAATATATTCTCGATTCACTTTTGTACTAATTTGTGCTTCACTGTCCCTACGCTTCTTTCAAGTTTATACTTTGAAAAAAAAAGGGAGTTAGCAAAGCAATGTAAAAAACGTTAAGGGGAAAGGAAAACTAGGAAGGCAACGAAAGTGCTAGCAAGAGAGTAAGGAGATAGCCAGGTTAATAGTAACAAGAAAAAATAAAGGAATAGAGAGACAGGAAGCACGACTTTTCATCACCGAACCCTGAGAAAGAGATCCCAGCTCCCCGACAATTAGACACAACACTAACCTTTCCATCTCATCATCAAACTCCTCATAATCCATCCCTACCAAAGCACTCAAAAGGACAACGAACCAAAAAGAACCCACACCAAACTGGCACCCAACGTGTCCTAAACCAAGTCTGAAATTCGGCACCGCGGCAACGGGGAAGCTACAACTTCAGCATCACGACACCGGAGACGCATGCCGAGGACCAGGGCACCGACCACGGCGACAACAGGAAGCAACAACTTCAGCATCACAACACCAGAGAAGAATGCCAGGGACGAGCACATCCACCACGACAACAGGGACGTCTCAACCGTCAGAGCCAAAGGAGGTAAAAACAACATATCACCACGAATAAGTACACCTTAAACATCTTTCTACAAGGAGAAGAGACATAGGGCCAGCCAAGTAGTGCATCCATAGACTGTCAATAAGTATATGCTACTGAGAAGTGGTAGAACAACAAAAGTAACAATGGCTGAACAATCACAGGAGCAAAACATGAACAGCCCAGCACAAGATATTAGTACTGCAGCAGTAGTAAGCCTCACAACTACAATGCAACAGATGCTCCAACAATTTCAGAACAACATAGAAACTTAGATTAGGAGAACAAAGTCAGAACCTAGAAACGAGATTAGGAGAACTAGGAGAACAAAATCAAAGACTAGAAACTAAAACTGTAGAGCAGAATCAGACCCTAGAAAATAGATTAGGAGAACAAAGTCAGAACCTAGAGACCAGATTAGGAGAACTAGGAGAACAAACCCAAAAACTAGAAACTAAAATAATAGAACAGAATCAGACCCTAGAAAATAAAATAGCAGAAAAAATGCAAACTTTACGAAACCAGTTAGAAAGTAAACTAATAGAACAAAATAGACATCTAGAAAACATTAGGTTAGGACAGGCCACCACCCAGGCAGAATTTCTACACATGCGTACAGAAATGCATGATGCACAGCAGGACATTGTAAATATAAGAGAAAAGATAGATAACATGTCTAGTAATAGTAATAATGTGCATGCCTAGTTGAGCGATGAGATGCAAAATACCTGCGCCAGCATAGAAAATAAACAAAAAGAATGGCAACAGCAGACACAGTTTGAACTCATAATAATTAAAGAAACTTTGACGCAGGCGGCCGTAGCTCAACGGTCAACTCAAGCAACCACTGAACACCATACGCGAGAAATGACAGTGCTCAAAGAGGCCATTAACGACCTCAGAATAACAAATGATCAGCCTCATAGTACTGACATTTCGAACGTACCTGTTAGGCAGGGAATGTTGAACTTGTGCCAGAACACGCCTTCATCAGCTCCCACAGATACATGTAATAGTGTGAATCAGGGTAGCATTTTCAATAATTGCGTAAATACAGGATACCCCTACCATTTTAACCTATTAAATGAAATAACCGTACCAACATTCAATGATGACAGGGACAACGCGAAGTGTTATATAATGGACGTAGAAGCATATTTCACTCTTAAAAACATCCCAGAGGAATACAAAATGCTTAACATTAAGAAAGGCTTACAGGGATGCTCACTCACGTGGTTTCGATTAGCAGTTGGTGACCATACCAGGTATGCAGAGTTTCAACAAAACTTTCTCACCAAATATTGGAATGGCGCCACACAATATGCTGTGCGGACCAAAATAAATACAGGGAAATATCTGCACAGGGGAACACAGATGGTTGACTACTTTCTAGACCTAGCACAACAGAGCAAAATGCTTGACCCGCCGATAGAAGAACACGAATTTCTTAATCTGGTGATAAAACATTTTCCAGAACACATAAAGAACCACTTAATAGTAGCAAGACCGAACATAAATGAGACGATCGAACTTCTGACGGCACTGCAACCACAGATGACGGACTCAAACACAGGACCACGAAAGAGCAGACCGGTATACAATGAACCGAATCTTAGTGGGACCAGGGCATACAACACAGAAATGCCCAGAGAAATGACAACGCTCAGAATAGAGAACAATACAGACACCATGTACCTGCCTTTGAACACAGAAACAGCAATACACGCTACCAAAGACAAACCTGAGAAAATCCCCAACACTTTCAGGAACCACGACTACACAACGTACATTTGATACGTACACAAAGGGCCCAGCAAAGGAGAAACGGCTATGACAGGAACACAAGAGAGAGACGATACAATGCTTTTAGGAGACCCTATACGAACAACATACCACAAGAAAATCCACCAGGACGTAATTGGACCAATAATGGACATTACCAGGAAAACCGACCCGCCGTGACAGACAACTGGACACAACACATGAACTGTAGGGAAAACCAGCAAACGTCGAGGCAAGAAAACCCAGGCAATACATCTCCAACGACAGGATATAATAACAATGGCGCAGTGACACGACAGAAATGGTTTGCAAATCAGACGTTCGTCCCAACTACACACACATCTCTAAACGGAGCAACTAACACACTCAACCAGGAAAACTAGATTTGGGTAGGATAACGTTCCCGAATCCGACCCCGAGGTATGTGAACCAAGATGGGAACAAGAGCAAAGCTGTAGCAAAATTACAAATACAGGCAGATGAGACAGAGGTGGAAAGTGACAATACAACTGGAAAAATAAAACAACTGGACATTGTAGACAAATTCAGGTTGAACTCATTTTCCTAATAATACCACATTTGGCAGTTCAAATCATTTTACGAAGTGACTTCCTAGAGGCATTTAAAGCCAACATCAACTATGCAGGCAGGAATTTAACTATACGAGACAACGAAGAGGCAACGATCTGGTTCTCTCAGCTGACTGACCAGGTCATTAACTTAACAGAGGCAGAAAACCTATTAGAGGAAGAAACCTTTTTCGTACAATACGTGCAGGTAAAAGTAGGTGTTCACATTGTGGAACTTAGAATTCAGGAAGTAAACAAAGACGATGGAGTTGAGGATAATTTTGAAGACACCTGCGAGAGCAAGGAATACCCAGGTAGAAGAAACGAAACCAGTTATCCACACGACATCACTGTAAGAAACGGCTCTCTGGACGTAAGAGAAAACGAACCTTTCCAACGAGAGACAGAATCAACCTTTAGACTTTCCCATGAAATACCCAATCTGCATGTAAACATATGGACCAAAATAAATGACAAAGTGCAAGGAAGCACACAACTAAATGACAGCCAAAAACAAACTCTTTTCTCCGTTTTATGGAAGAATAAAGATGCATTTACGGAAGAAACAGGCTTATGTACATCATTCTGTTATGAATTTCACATAAAAGAAGAAAACCCCTGGCGCTACAAATGTAGGAACATTCCTATGAATTTAAAACAAGGAGTAGATGAAACCATCAAACAAATGCTAAAACAGATCATTATAAAGGAATCAAATACGCCCTACATAAACTCTCTGTGCATTGTACGTAAAAGTAATGGGAAGGCACGCATCACCATATATGCCAGATACAAATTTATTATGCCAGACCACTTTAGGACCCTCAGTATAGAACAAACACTAGCCAGCATAGGAAGAAAGAGATGGTTCTCTTCAATAGATCTTACAAACTCATATTTACAAATTCCCATACCTCCACACCTTAGAAAATTCTCCGGATTCTTGTACCAAGGCAGCGTGTTAGAATTCACGAGATTGCCTTTTGGCTTAACAGTGAGCTCAGTGGTTTCTTAAGAACCATGTATGCAACATTTAAAGATAATGCGCAAGAATTCTTGACGGAGTACGTCAATGACTTTATTATTCATGACAGGACAATAGAAGAGCACACACAACATTTAGATTATGTCATCACAAAACTGAGAACAAATGGGCTGACATTGAATTTAGAGAAGACAAAGTTCTTCAAGCTGGAAACAAAATTTTTGGGATACAACATTTCGGAGAAAGGAATATCTCCAGACAAAGACAGAATTAAAGCAATCAGGGAAATTCCACCTCCGAAAAACATTAGACAGTTACGCCAAGTATTGGGCATCTTCCAATATGAGGTATGCTTTCTAATTAATTATACGAAGGGGATAGCACCTCTGAGAGCACTATTAAAGAAAGGCACAAGATGGCGCTGGACGAACGCACACCAAGAAGTTTTCGACAGGGTGAAAGAGCTATTTGGACAAGCAATTTTACTAGAATGCCCACGCAGCGACAGAACTTTTTATATATACACCGACGCATCAAGTTCAGGTTTTGGAGCAATCCTGTGTCAACTAGACAACCAAGGAAACCAATGTGTCATAAGTACGGCATCTAGGAACCTGACACACACGGAGAAGATAGCTTGTGTGACAGAACAAGAAATAGCAGCCACTTTTTTCGCTATTCAAAAATTTAAGGATTTCATCATTAACTGCAACCTGGCGATCCATTCAACCTGGCGATGAATGGATGCACTTTTGATATTATTTTTTGAAGTGCATCCATTCATCGCCAGGTATAAAGGCTGCACTAACACTTGGGAAAAATTAGAAGCTCTACTATGGCTCCTCTCGGACATCTTAGAGTAAATGGTTCAACCAAGGGGAAGGCACATCTTTAACTCGCGCACTCCTGTGGAATGGCATCTACACGCAGCAGCATGAACTTGAAAGCTACCTGCGGCGTAACGAATATGACGTCGCATTTATTTACAAAACAAAATTAAAGCAGGAGTGTGCCTTTAAACTCCGGGGTTACAAAATATTTAGTACTGATAGGATTGGCAGACAGGGAGGGGGAACAGCCATTTTACCAAAAAACAAAGTTGCTCGTGCTTCTGTTACGCTGCCACCATTGACAGGCTTAAGAGTGCACGGCTCTTAAAATACGTATAATAACAAAACGGTGATACTGGTAGCCCTCTATCGGCCCCCAACTCCCCCGACTGTAGATGCGACCTCGAACAAACCTCGCCTTGGAGGAGCACGTTATAATGGCAGGAGATTTCAAAGCTCGACACCCCTAGTGGTTTTCACGCCGAGTGAACGCTGCTGGAAATCTCCTAGTAGACCTTATAACAGAAAATGACGACCTGGAGGTGTATCCCCCCAAACCCACCTTTCGCCACAAGTCAGGGCACTTCGACCCTGAAATGTTGGATTTCGTAATCACAAAAAAAATGTGACATTATCAAACAACTTCACTATGTATCACAGCCTGGACTTCGACCATCTTCCAGTGCATTTCGATATCTGTGGCACCATCACGGCCGGTATGACCGACCCTCTGAGGCGCGCAGAAACAGACTGGAACAAATTTACATTCGAAATGCACAGGATGGCGCAGCCTGGGCTGTCATACTACAGCGGGACGGAGGTCGCCATTGAAAGCTACACCACCTCGCTGCACACGGCTAAAAGAAATTCTACCAGTTATACCACAAGCCCACCCAGTTTTTGCACGTACCCTGAGGTGGAGTAGCTCATTGCCAGGAGGCGGTGCTTGACGAGATTTTGGCGGCTTACCCGCCATCCTGAGTATAAAGTGCTAGCAAAATGTCTATGCAATATCATTCAGCAACAAATTAAAAGTAACAAAATTGAACAGTGGGAGCAGAAAACGTTAAATACCACACACTTGGATCATTCCCTGTGGAAATTATTAAAGGCATTTAAAGTCTCCTTGAGCAATAAGGCACTGAAGCGCTGCACACTCGTCACGGCCTGCACTTCTCCTCAGAGGAGACAGCCGGTTTTGTCTGGAGGAAAAATTTACTGAAAACCCAGCGACAAACCCCAAGCTAGAACGGCAAGTCTAGACATGGGTACAAAACTGGGTGGCGCAGAGGCATGAGCAACACTTGCCCTTCACAACACCGCAGGAAGTCTACAAGCTCATCAGGAAGCTACCTAATGGGAAAGCCGCCGGCCTGGACAGGGTGACTAATGAGGAACTCAAGCATCTCTGTCGAGAAAAGCCTTGATACAACTTATAAAAATTTTCAACGCTTGTTTGCAGCAAAATTACTTCCCTGACACTTGGAAATGAGCCAAGGTAATAATGCTCCCGAAGCATGGGAAAAGCACCAGGCAGCCTCAAAAATACCGCCCCATTATCTCCTGTCTACTATAGGTAAATTGCTCGAGAAAATAATTCTTCTATTTCCACTCCAAAATCAAATTTCATCGATTGACATTTCTAACTCGCAATTTGGCTTTAGAACAGAACATTCAACAGATCTGCAACTACTAAGACTCGCCGATGACGTCACCGAGCGATTTAACAATGGGGCTTCAACGTTGGCGCTATTTTTGGACTAGAAGCCGCATTTGATCGGTGCTGGCACAACGGTCTGATTTACAAACTGCACCGAGTTTCCCGGCCTTCAAAATACTTTACCATTACTGCTTAATTTCTTAGAAAATCGGCGCTTCTACGTCCAAAGGAGAGAGTGATGCAGACTGGCGTACCACAGGGGGCCATCATGTCTCCCTTCCTGTACATACTGTTCACCAACGACTTCCCCGTGGACGCCAGATGCAAAGTTGCAATGTATGCAGACGCAATAAACAACCATCATAAAAATCCACATTTTGGCCTTTTAGAGATGCAGCGGCACATTGATCAAAATTAATGCAAACAAATGCCAGCTTATACATTTTACAAAGTGGCGGCCTTTGGCAATGGACCTAACAGTCAATGGTCAAGTATTGCACTGCGTCAGCAGGTCAAGTATATCGGTGTGACGTTGACACACACAATGCATTGGACCACCCATCTAAAAGATAGCGCTAACAAAGGGCAGCAGCGATTAAAGATGTGCACCCGATATTTAGGAGCAAATAGCTAAAGCTGCGCTCTAAGATTGTCCTCTACAAATCTTTTATTTTATCCGTGGTCCTGTAAGCCTGCGTGGTCTGGGCCAACACCGCCCTAAAATACCTCCAAACATTACAAAACCTCTCCTGGTTCTGTGGCTCATACACAGTTCTGGACTCAGGCGCAGCTGTGCCATCATACACTAGGTTCTGTTGAGTGGTGAATTAAAACTGAAGTCTTCTAGACTTCAAAGTGCCTAAGTGTTCTACAGTGGAAGTTGACTGGCTTCCGCTCGTTAATTGTGTTTTTCGCTACCTGGATAATGTGTAGATAGTGTAAAAACCAGTGATTTCGAAGAATGTGCAGTGATTAAAACCGTAGCTGTTTACAGCATTACGTTTAACAAACTATGTGTGTTATGTGTGTGTTATGTGCCACAAATTCTTATTTAACCCAATGTACAGAGTGAAAAACCAGTGAGGTCCGGGTAAAATCCCAAAAAACTAGCATGTGCCCTGTGCTTCTGGTAGTGTAGTTGTTCGCGCCAAAACTTGTGTGCCCACGCCGCTTCAGGCGATGCCAAGCCAAGCCAGCTGTTCCCAGCAGCACTTGCGGCTGGGGTGCAGAGAACTCGCCGGCAAGATGGCGGCAACCTCTGCTGCTAGTGCAGCAGCAGCAGCAGCATATATGACTAGACAGCTGGCTGGCAGCGCACTGATGCCCGCAGGCAGCCAGCGCACCCTTCCTATACCGGCAGCACAGCAAACCTCGACCAGCTACGAACCACCTCCCGGACTACCACTGGCTACAGCGACCACCACTACAGCAGTGCTTATGGACTGTTCCAATGCACAGGAGTGACAGGCAAAAGCATACCTTAAACTGAAAAAAGAAGTCACTCACTTGACTCACACACTCGACTCGGCTCGTGACACACAGCAACACCACCTAGCATGGGCAAGAAGAAAAAGGACTCTACCGCAGCTTACCAAACCACTGCCTGGCCTCCGGCGCAGCAAACACCACCTGACTCGCCCGCTAGCTCTTGGACTCCAACACTGGACACATTCTTGGACCAACCCACTTCAAGTTATGCGGCGCTGCCCAGCGTTCCCTCGCGGAAAATTTGGGCAGTCCCACCTGCGCCAACACAAACCATGCCGCCGCAGCCTACAACAGGGGCTACTTCAATCACCTAGAGGCATCCCACTCTCCAACCTATGCTGCAGTCGTTAGACAAGCCTCTCCAGGGCCAAAACACCACCGTCGCCAGCTAAGCCTCCTTTACCCAGGGGATGGAGCCTAGTAATCTGCGACGTCCCCAGGGATCTACCAACACGCTATTTACTCGCCGCCGTGCAACAATGCTGGCCTCCTGCCATAAGAGCCCAATGGATCACCATGCAGGGAAGGTCTACTCAATACGTCAGGCTGGAGGTTGCCAACCCAGAAGAAGCCATGGCTGCCTTAGCAAACGGCCTGCCCTTATTGGGGGCAGCAACTGTGCGCTGAGCCTAGCAGATCGGCCCGCCAACATCCGTGCCACCGCTGCTGCCAATATGGCCATGAAGACGTATGCTGCACCGCACCGCCACTATGCCACAATTGTGACTCTCCGAAATGAAATGTGTAGTGTTTAACGTCCGCTTTTACTACATACGGCACCGCAGGCAGTCGGGTCTCCGAATCTCACCCAGCAATGCAGACAGTATAACCTCAGGAATCGCCGCCGGTACTGCGCACTCTGCGAGGAGGATTTGTAGAGGCAGGATGTCTTGATCCGTGGTTTGCTTGCAGACGCCGACTCACCCACGTGGACTGTACAACTCGTGTGGTAGTTTAGGCGCGCAGCAACCAGCATCCTTGTGCAGCAGCTTGCATCCAGCCCGCCGTAGAAGCAGCGCCAAATGGCCTTCTAGGCGCAGCAAGCAACAGCAGCGGCAGCAGCATAAGCATTCTGCCTTGCCAGTAACTCGCCTGCCGGCCGGCAAAGCAGCCTTCCACTGCCTTCGGCGGTTTGAGCCATAAGAGCGGGAGCCATAACAAGAGCGAGAACACCCCTTTCATACTACTCTCACGTCTGTCATCTTTCTTTCCTACTGCGACAGACTGACTGACAACGAAACAGCAGGCTAGCAAGACCAGAGCCAAGGGTAAGGGCCCTCGGCCCTAAACCTCGAGCCGATATGGCTCGCACAGGTGCCTCCTCACGGAGTGTCCGGTCCGCTGATAGCAGCCAGATGGTAACCGCACCAACTGAGACTGACGGACCAGGACCCAGTGCACCTTCCGCCTCCCAACAGAGTGCTGAATCTGTACCAGCGCATAACACGCGCACTGGGCAGAAGCATCTAGCTTCTGCACCCAGCTCACCTCCTTCCATGGAACTGCCTCCATGCCTTACACCTCTGCCGGAGTCTGACGACTCAGATGCGGACGATTTTGTCGTGGTCGAGGGACGCAGGCGGAAGCGAGCATCAGCCGACCAGCAGCAACCACCACCACCACAGAGCCAACACCAACCCCCACCCAAAGGGGGGCCAAAAATGCCACCTAGGTCAGGACAGCTCTAAAGGAGGAGTATGACATCGAAGCCCTCTCGGTCGCGCAGCTGCGCAAGACCGTCCGGTCAGACAATGGGCCGGTTAAAATGCCTATGCCGCTTTTCTTAGTCCTTGTGGACAAAGTGCGTGACGCTGACACTCAGCCGATCGATACTGTTCGCAGGCTGATTTTCACCGTCGTGAAAGTTGAGCGCTTTCACGGCAAAGATGGACCGGTGCAGTGCCATCGATGTATGGGCTTCCACCACTCCAGCGCAATGTGCGAGCGCAAGCTTGCGTGCTTGAGGTGTGCGGAGCCGCATATGTTGAGGGACTGCCCCAAGCATCCTGAAGAACGTCAGTGTGCGAACTGTAAAGAACCACACGCCAGCGTTTACAAGGGCTGCCAAATGCGGCAACGCATCATCGAGAGCTGCCGCCAGGGGTATCCTGAGCCGGCCACTGTCCGCCCAGGGGTGTCTTTCGCGGCCGCCCTCAAGAAGGCCGAGACCACACTGCAGCAAGCGGAAGCGACTGCTGTCCAAGCTGCAGCCCCTACAGCACCGAGGAAAGTAAACCTGCACCCTCACAAAGCAGGGGGAAAAAGAGCAGAAAGTACAGATCTAAAAAGAGCAGGAAAGCCGCTATTCCGCCTCCTGCACCGAGAGCCAATGATCAGGGCCAGCCTGAGGCCCCGGCCTAAGCTGCTCCTACACCGCAGCCTGTGGAACCTGCACCAGCAGCACCCTCGGCGGCACCAGCCAGTCCAGCACATCAGTCCGCTGCCTTTGGGGCCACGATACCCCACTGGACGAGTTCCAGGCCCTCTCCCTGTGGTTCGGTGACCTAATTCAGAGAACCCTGCCGGCCCTACGCAACTGCAAGCTGCAGGTCGAGAACCCTGCATTGACGCCGATTCAGAAGCACGCCATTGTGCTCAAAACGCTGGAGGAGCTGTTCCCGGGGTCCACTAAGTAATGACCTCCAGACTCATCCGGAGGCTATTACGAGCCGCGTTCTGGAACGCGAACGGCATCCGGGGTGATCACCCTAGCGTGCTTGAGTTTGTACAGTCCTTCGGTATTGACATTCTGATGGTCTGCGAAACCCATCTGGATGCTGCAACCAACTTCTCGCTGCCTAGCTTTGTCACCCATCGGTCCGATCGGGTCGTTCGACAAGGTGGCGGCACCGCCATCTTCATCAGGAACCATAACACGCACTCACCTTTACCACATTGTGCTCAAAACGCTGGAGGAGCTGTTCCCAGGGTCCGCTAAGTAATGACCTCCAGACTCGTCCGGAGGCCATTACGAGCCGCGTTCTGGAACGCGAATGGCATCCAGGGTGATCACCCTAGCGTGCTTGAGTTTGTACAGTCCTTCGGTATTGACATTCTGATGGTCTGCGAAACCCATCTGGATGCTGCAACCAACTTCTCGCTGCCTAGCTTTGTCACCCATCGGTCCGATCGGGTCGGCCGACGAGGTGGCGGCACCGCCATCTTCATCAGGAACCATATCACGTACTCACCTTTACCACTCCCCCCACTCCAGCACTTGGAAGCCTGTGCCATTCAGCTTGCCATTGGCGGGCTAGACACGCTGCTGGTAGTGGCCTACGATCCTCCCGATGCTCGCTTCTCTGAGGCGGACTTCAACCTCCTGTTCAACCTTCATCCAGTGGTATGCATCGCCGGCGACCTCAACGCGAAACATGCCCACTGGCATAGCCGCACAGCTAACACCAAAGGGCATGGACTCTACCGCATCATCAGCGGAAACCCAAGCCTTGTCGCGCACGGCCCGACAGGTCCTACGTTCCATCCAGCCCATGGCAGGCCGGATGTGCTCAACATCATGCTCACCAAAAACTTTCCATATCATCTAGACCTCTCAGCAGTCAACGAACTGGACTCCGACCATGACCCGGTCCTGGTGGACTCTAGCGTTGACATGCCAGCTCTGTTAAACCCAGACTGGACATACGAGGTCGACTGGGATGCAGCCGTCCTAAACCTGAACCAGTCAGTAGACCCACGACCATGTATCGACTCCATCGATGCGCTAGAAGCGGCAGCCTCTGACTTCTCACAACACATCGTAAATGTGGTACGTTCTCACACATACCGCATTCCCTCAAACCACAACCCCATGACCATTCCGAATGAGCTCCGGCAGCTGCTTAAAGCCAAAGCAACTGTCCGGAAGCTATGGCAGCGCTTCCACCACCCTAGGATACAGGCAGTCTACCAGAGGTTCAAATCCCTGGCCAAAAGGCTGCTTCGTGCCCACCGCTCTGCGGCCTAGGAGGCAACAATGAAGCGGGTAGACCTCACGGAGAAGCATCCATGGCGAATTATCCGTTCCTTACGGAAGGACAAAAGTCAACACCAGCATCCTCTCCATGGCACTCGAGGGCAACTCGCCTTTGAGCACCAAGAGAAGGCCACAAGCTTCGCAGACTATGTAGAGTCTCAATTCGAGCTACGGGAAGACCCACAAGAGGACGAGTTCACCGAACTCGTGGAGGAGGCGGTGGAATACCTCTACGAGGACCCTCCTCCCCCACGCGACATGATCCACATTCCCATTGCCACCCCCAAACAGGTGGCAGCCCAAATCCGTAGCCTCAAACCAAACAAATCCCCGGGGCATGATGGTCTCATGACACTCATGCTCCGAAACCTTCCCAAAAGAGCTGTGATCCACTTGACGCGGATTTACAGTGCATGCCTTTACCTCCGCCACTTCCCAACTTGTTGGAAAGAGGCGAGGGTGGTCTGCATTCTGAAGCCCGGCAAGGATCCACTCTTCCCTTCCAGCTACCAGTCCATAAGTCTTCTCTCAATCGTCTCAAAGGTCTTTGAGCGATTGCTCCTGGCCCGCCTGACTCCTCTCTTCGAGGAAAGGCACCTCCTACCGGATCACCAGTTTGGTTTCCGTCGGGGCCACTCCACGACTCTGCAGCTACTGCGATTGGTAGGAAAGGCTGCCCTGGGCTTCCAGGACAACCTCAAAACAATCGCGGTGCTTCTGGACGTGGACAAGGCCTTCGCCACAACATGGCACCAGGGACTGTTATACAAGCTCAAGGAAGCACAACTCCCCTCCTCATACCTCACCCTGATCAGTAGTTTCCTCCAGGATCAAACCTTCAGGGTGCGGGTCGAAGGCAAACTCTACTCCGTCAGACCCATAGCGGCGGGAGTCCCGGAAGGCAGTGTACTGTCGCCGTTACTCTTTGCTGCCTACATGTCTGACTTCCCCACAGAGCCTCGCACTGTTCTGTGCCAATATGCTGACGACGTCCTCATCTTGGCCCAGAACAAAAACGTCCGCTACTGCCTCCATCCGCTGCAACGATCACTCCGAGCCATCGGCACGTGGAGTGAAAGGTGGAGGATGGCCATCAGCCCACAGAAGAGCTCTGCCCTTCTGCTGGGGAAGGTCCTCCGCTGGCGCCTGAAAGGAGACCTGCGGTTGAGGCACAGAAGGATCCCTTGGGTCCGGACTACCAAATACCTGGGTGTCCGACTGGAGCGCGGCCTCACATTCACCCCACATGCCCGTGAAAAGATCAGCCTCGGCGATGCAGCGCTTAGGCAGTTGTACCCTATATGCCGTTCGTCATGCCCACCCGCCTGAAACTAAGGGTGTATCGTGCGATCCTTCTGCCCCTGAAATGAAATGAAATGTGTAGTGTTTAATGCCCGCTTTTACTACATACGGCACCGCAGGCGATGACACTGATGATACAGGAGATGAAGATGGAGCACCGGTGGAATGAGATGGCAGGGGAAACCGGAGATCCCGGAGAAAACCCGCCCCAGCGCCATGTTGTCCACCACAAATCTCACTTTGCGGTCACCTGGGATCGAACCCGGGCCACCTTGGTGAGAGCCAAGCGGTCTAACCACTGAGCCATGGCGCGACCATTCTGCCCCTGATCCTATATGGATGCGAGGTCTGGGGATCGGTGGCTCGTACCACCATCCGCAGACTGCAAGCCGTGCAGAACAGGGCGCTTAGGATGATCTACAGTACCGAACGTATGTTTCCTTCATACATTCTGCACACCCATTCTGGCATACCTTACGTTGAGGACATTGTGCGTAAACGCTCGCGCACATTGTATGCCAGGATTACATCCCATCCCAGCCACCAAGTGAACACACTAGGGCAGTATGACCATCGTGTACCCAGGAGGAGAAAGAGCTACCGCCTCTCCAAGGATGCCCTTGGGTGGTGAGACCAGCCTCTCATTCCCTCAATTCTACACTGTGTCCCGGCCGCACTGGGGCTGGATCTGGCCCGCCACTGACCCCCAGCATTTCGGCATAAGACAGGACTTGATGCTGAAATTTTGGACTTTGTGCTTACAAAAAATGCGGCAATTACAAACAATCTTATTGTGTGTCACAGTCTGGATTCCGACCATTTGCCTGTGCATTTCAAGCTCTGTGGCTCTCTCGCAGACAGTGTAACCGGTCCGCCGAGATGATAATTCTTCCAAGCTGTTTGGCATCTAAATTTCTCCCCAACTAAAATTAAAACAAAAACAAAAATTGGGTGCTAAGTACTGCATCCTCCCCTTCAACCCGAAGGTACTTCGGTAACCTCTAAATTAACTCCCAATCAAGAAACCTACATCACCTTCATCCTACAAAATTCAATTCTAATCCTACCTGCGGTAAAGCCCTAAATGGGTGGGCACGCAGCAAAAACCTTCTGGCTGTATACAGCCAGCACGAGCGAGCGAGCAAGCGAGCAGAGACAAACTGGACAGCCTACACGCTCGATATGCACAGAATGGTGCAATCCAAACTGTCATACCATGAGGATATAGAAGCCGCTATTGGAAACTTCACTGCCTCGCTGCACATGGTCAGACGAAATGCTACCACATATACTACTAGTCCACCAGTTTTTGCACGTACCCTGAGGTGGAATGGCTCATTGCTCGACGCCGACGCTTGACGAGACTATGGCAGTACACCCGTCAGCCTGAGTATAAAACGCTAGCAAAATGGCTAAGCAACATAATTCGGCAAAAATTAAACTTAACAAAATTGAACAGTGGGAAAACAAGATGCTGAGTACCACCCATTCGGACCATAGTTTGTGGAAATTGTTAAAGGCATTTAAAGTCTCCTCAAATGCCAACGCCGCCACTGAGGCGCTCCAAACTCAACTCGGCCTACACTTCTCCTCTAAGGAGAAAGCCGAGGTTTTCGCTGACTGTATACAGGAAAAATTCAGCGAAAATGCAGCAACCAACCTCGAATTAGAGAGGAAGGTTAACGCATGGGTACAAAACTGGGTGGCGCAGAAGCATGAGCAACATCTGCCCCTTACAAACCCGCAGAAAGTCTACAGGTTTATTAGGAAACTACCTAATGGGAAAGCCGCCGGCCCAGACAAAGTGACTAATGAGGAACTCACAACACCTCCCGAGAAAAGCCCTGGTGCAACTCAGAAAAATATTCAACGCTTGTTTGCAGCACAACCATTTCCCCGACATTTGGAAACAAGCCAAGATGATAATGCTCCCGAAGCAGGGGAAAAGCACCAGGCAACCTCAAAATTACCGCCCCATTAGTCTGTCTACTATTGGAAAATTGCTCGAAATAATTATACTTTCTCGACTAAAAAAACAAGTTTCGGACCATGAACCTTCAAATTCTCAATTTGGATTTACAAAATGACATTCTACTGAGCTTCAGCTCCTCAGATTAGCAGACGATGTAATCGAGCAATTTAACAATGGGGCTTCAACGTTGGCGTTATTTTTGGACGTAGAAGCCGCCTTCGACCGGTACTGGCACAACGGCCTCATTTATAAGATAAACATGAACTTTCCCGGCCTCTATATTTCAACACCTATGCTGCATAGTTTTTGAAAAATCGGCGCTTCTGCGTCCAAGTGGGTGGCTCCTCCTCTGAGAGTCATGCAGGCTGGCGTACCACAAGGGGCGATCATGTCGTCATTCTTGTACATAGTTTTCACCGATACCCTGTCGACGCCAGATGCAAAGTGGCCATGTATGCCGACGACATTGCCATCTACAACCACCATAAAAATTATCGTTTCGGCCTATTAGAAATGCAGCGGTATACTGTCCGCTTCCTCTCATGGCTCCATGATTGGAAAGTCAAAATTAACCCAAACAAATCCAGTTGATACATTTCACAAAGCGGTGCCCTTTGGCTATGGACCTAACGGTTGGTGGTCAACTACTGTACTGCGGTCAGCAAGTCAAGTACTAGGCGTGACGTCACACACCATGAACTGGTCAACCCACATTAAAGATACCACCAACAAAGGGCGGCAGAGATTAAAGTTATGCGCCCCCATCTTCATGAGCAAACAAATAAAATTAAAGACGAAGCAGGCATCACACTCGGGCTGGTGCAGGAAGCACGAGACTCCAACGAGTGAACATCTCTTGAGATAATGCAGAAGAGATCATCGGACCGACCTGGTTGAAGAGCCTGACTAGCTGTTAGGTATAACAGCGAGAAGGGAGCTAGAGCTACAACTAACAAAGTAATTGGGCAGAGTAGCAAGGCTGCAGCCAACAGTCCTAGTGACTGGATTTTAGGCGCCTTTACGGGTAGGCCCTCTGCTACTCAGGCTTATTGCACCCTACACTTGTTCTTTCTCTATTTTCTAATTTTGCTCTATATATTACATTAAGATTCCCCTAGACATTCCTTTCTCTTGCACGCAGCTTAGCTGCTTCTGATTGGTTGACCGCTGCGCTGTCATTGGCCATTATATTGGATCCTCCTATTGGTCAATACATGGAATACAACATCACCAATATCCATGTTCAGCATACTTCAATAACCACCCCTGAGTTTTATAACATGGATTCCTCTGGTAATACTCAATCAAATACAGAGCCTGATCCTTCCCCTTCCGGAAATAATGCTCCGTCTCTATTTGCCTCTGCTGGAGCAACAACCACAGCTGAAGTAACAGAGATGTCAGCAAAGGAATACTATACACAAGGCAGTGATTGCCGCACCTTTATGGGTAAAAACCTAATAGTAAACCCAAAATTCCCACTCTCACCAGCAGTTGCCGCAATTGCAACTAGAGCGTAAGGCTCGTCTGGTTTACTTAAACCAAGCAGATGGGGCACTTCGTAATTTGCTCTCTGATGCCGACCCAAATGCTGTTGCTGCAGAATTTTGCATTTATTTGGCACACCGTCCGAGAGTTGAAGCCCTCACTGGATATCTGTTACAACATGAACGGCAATTAAAGAGCAACCCAAGCTGGCAAACCCCAAATCAAGAGGACAGAACTTTCACTAAAATAAAACTTAAGGTGTATAACAAAGAAATAAAGTTAACTGACCAAATTTGGATAGCTGCCATAACGGTCATTTTGTTGATAATTGGCAGAGTGGAGCAGAACCCAGGGCTTACAACCAGATCACAGAAATGTTGGCGACGGGTTTAGCAGAAGTGAAGAAGATGGAGAAAGAATTGGGTGCTAGGATGGATACAAATACAAAACTAAGCAGAACAGTCAAGGAGTTAGGGGAAGAAACAAAACAAAAATTTGCATACTACCGAAGAACAATGGAAGTGATAAAAAAGAAATGTGAAAATGGGCAACACACAGGTTGAATCTAATTATATATGGAGTAAAAGATCTAGATAAGAGAATATATGAGATAAAGTCCGAAATTTTGGAAGCAAAATTGGAAACAGTGCTGTAAGGATGGGAAATGTGGACACGTGCAGGTTAAAGGAACAGGCGTTCGACCAATTCTCACAAAAGTAGCAACGCAAGAGGTGAAATGAGAATTTTAATAATACAAAGAAGTTAGAAAGATGCAGAATTTATATCAACAGGGACTACAGTAAAGAACAGAGGTATAAGAAATCTTTATTGATGAAAATGAAGAAGGTCAGAGAGGAATGAAAATAAGGAATAATTGAAAGGACTTAATCTTTTTGTGAATAATGAACACTGGAGCCTACACGTATGCAGAGATCAGCAGAAATACAAATCCATGGAATGTCACAATTTTAATGCTATTAAACGTAATGAGAGTAAATAAACTTTGATCTTCTAGAAAATTTGAAATGAAGATAAGTGTTTTTGAGGTTTACTGACTGTGAATGTCCATAAACAAGCTAAAAGCTCAAATTAGAAGACTTAATGCTATTACAGTAAGATTTTAAGTGCATATATCTGAAATGCATACCAATGAACATATAACAGAGTTTGAACATTAACTACAGATATTTCTTCAGTAGAACACTTGCTTTGATAATAATGTCATACTATCTAGTAACAATACATATCACAACATATTTTGCTTGCCATATTCATCTTGTATAAAAGAGCATTAAAAACATGGTAAAGAATATTTGGCACTTAAAGATATGACACATCTGTTGTTAAAACTAAAAATATAAATTGTAATAAATATATAGTGCTGTTCATTAAAACTTGAAAGACAATAACAATTCCAGAAAGACATATGCCTGATGGCTCTTTAAAACAACATGCGATTTTCATAGCACCCAACTTCAACAGGACTTCTCAACTCCCTCCTATTTAGCTTAAAAAATTGTTTAACTTTTAAAATTTCATAAAAACATCTTGCTCAAAAATTATTTGAACAGCAGCACAATAAAACCCAACTAACTGCCTTCTAATTAATCTTAGGTAAAATCTGGCTTCAGATCAATAGCCTCCATAAACATGTAATTAAGACCCCAACAATTCTATTATATTCCTTTGCTTATATAATGCAATAAAGAAAATTACATGTATATTATATGGTTAAGAAATAGTGACGCAAAATTTAACCTAGAAGTTTTATACAACTAAAAGTATAACATTTTTTCAGTTGCAACAAATTTCATTTTATAGAGAGATTGAGCACATCTGCTGTACCAGGTATAAAAACAGTACTGCAGGTCTAGATAAAATTGACAAAACTGCTTAAGGCAGATGAAAAAATTGGAAGCAAGATTTTACTGCTTTGGGTATGGCAACAATGTTCATTTTTGTTGTCTAAGCAAGTCAGCACAAATGGGAGTGACACAAAAGTTGTGCACTTCCGATGCATAACACATATACTTTCTGAGGTTAAAGAACCATTTTCTATGTTTGAGAAAATTGTGTAATAACAAATATTTTGTTTAGAAAGAGAAAGTATGAAAAAGTATTCCTTCTTCTTCACAAATGCAGTAACACTGCCTACTACGATGAGCATAAACAAAGCTATATATGAGCAAAACTGCAGGCTTATATAGTGTGTCAAGTGTACTACAATTTTTCTTACTCAGTGTTTATTCCACAATGCTTGTGTTTTATTATAAATGGTTCCTAAGATGTAATTCAAACCAATGATGAGGAAATTGTGCAACATGTCACAAAGTATTGAAACTAGCATTGTCAGGAATGGATTACGGTACATGCAACTGCAGTAGACAAAAAGAAATACTTTTTCCAAGTGGTTCAAAACTGTCACTTGCAATTAGAGACAGAGGCAACATAGTTAAAACCAATATCCAAAGCAGGTAGGATAAGGATGAACCTGAACTAGCATCACCAAAAACATTCTGCAACTGAATAAAATGACTGAACAAATATACATTTTTGCATCCAAATCTCATATTTAAAGCTGCACGCAGACTTTATCTTAGAAATGCTCTCTCATTTCATGACAAATACGTTAGATACATTATAAACAAGGTCTAAATATGGTAAAACTTACTCTGAAAATGTCTTCCTCCTTGTTCCTAATGAGATCATTCCTATATTACATGTCTTTTAATACAAAACTGAAGCCAATTCATGATATTTTGGCTTTTAATCTGAACCACTTTTTGTGAAGATAAATGACAATATAGAGAGAAAAATCATGGAAATTTAACATGCTTAATTGTAGATTTGCATCACCTGCGGCCATTCCTCGGCAGGCCACTCACCATTCTCTCTTACATTTGGTGGGCTGCTCTTCCAATCCCACTTTGTCTGAGGTGTGAACCAGTCAGAACCATAGTTGGCTTCAATATAAGCTTGAGTTTCACATGGAACTCTAACTTTGAGCTCAAGAAATTCAGTCCAACAAAGTGTAAAACGTGGAAATACATACCTGAAAGATTACACACAAATAAAATAATAGTTTTATACTATTACAGGTTAAACTCAAGAATAGAGAAACTCAGCTGCACCTTAACTTTCTTACTTAAGAATTCATACACAAATTTCAAAATCTATTTTCCTAGTTCAACTCATTTTTCAGAATTTTCTACGACTCTCAATAAAAAGTAGTAAAAGAAATACTTGATTATTTGAGGTAATACTGAGAGAAGACACACAAATAATCGCAACACACAAATAATTGAGAAGTGCAAATCCTATGTTTTTAAAGTATAATGTACATATGTAAATAGAAAAATTATTTTAAAAGATATTTTCAAACATTCTTTGTTAACAACTTTATTCAACTTCTGTGCATAAGTACGCTAGACCTGTTTATTTCTTAAAATAGTCTGTGATATTGGTCTGTTTCTGAGAGGAATTGACATTTTTTTCTCATAGCACTTTGAATTGTTCTTGTAGCAATAATGTACTGAAACTCCCTCTGCCCAATATAATCTGGAATAGGATCAATGCAGTACAATGACCGCCAAGATCTTAATCCCCAGTTTCACTGCCCTCTTCTTTGCTTTGTTGTGAAGCAGCAGCAGCAGCAGTCACAATTTTGACATCATGCTTGTACTGGCCACTAGGTTCACAAGCATCTATCTTCAGCCACTCATTCCTCATCAACATCTTCAAAATTATTTATACTTGTTGCCAGTTTCATTAATTGTATAGCTGCTATTTCTCTGTCACTGAAACTGAAAATCACTTTCTTCTCTGTCTGGAAGATGTTTCCCCCATGACTGAACATGTGCATATGGCTTGATACCCTGTTAGGCATTGTAATTGTCAACTTCTTCCAAAATGTCACCTAATCAAATAGAATTCTCAGGACAGCAACCCAGTAGCACTGTTTTACAGATGTAATATAGCTTGGGCCATTGGAATATAATGGTAGTCACGTTACTGGGAGTCCATCAGGTAGGAGAATACTCTAATTAGAATGTGAAGCAGTGTTATCAAGCTATAGAACAGCCATTTATGTTGATCCTTTCTTTTCTAGAAATTGCTGTACTTGTGATACAAAACTTTTATGGAACCACTTTTTCAAACTTATATGTCCGTGCTCTTTTCTGGTTGCAATAATTCACAGGGAGAACTTCAGCTTCCATATCCTTAAATGTTCAGGACTTTTTTGTTTCTCCATCTCTCTAGTAGCTTAACTTTAATTAATACTACTTTCATCTGCACTATACTTTTGGTTTAGTATGAGATTCTCTTCTTCCACAAATTCTTGGAATCCTTCTCAAAAGGAATCAGCTGCCATAATGTTTCAACTAAGCCACTTTCCTTGCACAGTAAGTTTGTGAATCCTGTGACATTACATAGATAATGAAGCTATTTACAGTGGAGTAACAAACACTACACAAATAATAATACGTAATGTTGGTAATACGTAAATGCATGGTATCCTTGACAACGAAGTGTGTTGACTGAAGATGTGGGCAAATGCTCATGAAATAAATTTCGCAAAAACATAATAGAAGTATTGTCATCGGCTTCTTAAGATAAGTGGAGAATATTTACTAAATATTTTTATTTGTGTAGTCCTGTGACATTGTTTATATCTGCTTAGCCGACCACATGAGGCATTAATTTCTCCCTCTTACACTAGAGGTTCATGAAAAAATTTAACCCTTTTGCACACATTGCACGTTAAACGAAGACATCTATATACTAAATGCTGTGTGCAATTTAATCAGCATTATTTGTATTATCCAGGCACCTATTCAATCCAAAATGATTAATTGATGAAAATGAAAGAACTTGGTAAGAAAATTTGAGGATTGAATAGGAATAGATTGAATAGGTCCAATAGGATTGGAATATCCTGACATTTCGCCAAGGGCTGTACTTGGTATCTTCAAGAGGAGTGACCTGTGCTAGTCAGAGCTCGAATGACGGTAGTGGCTAGTGCGCTCTTATATATAGCTGGTGGGCAGAGCATGCACCAACTTGAGCGCTCATTGGCTTGGGTCTACGGAGAGCTTCTTAGGAATTCGCATTTTATTCTCCTTTTCAGCACTGGCATCCAAGTCTTGTGTAAGCGGAGGGCTTATTCCTTTCGATTGAAGCTCTGCTCTCCTGCCATATATAAGAGTGCACCAGCTGCTACTGAGTCTTCCGGGCTCTGACTAGCGTGGATCACTGCTCTTGAAGATGCCAAGCACAGTCCTTGGAGAAATGTTGGAATATTCCAATCCTACTGATCCATAGCGTACAAGCCCAGAAGATAACACTGTTCTTCATGATGCTGGCCGTGAAAGCCTTAGGAAATACTTTAAAGTAATTTCTGATCAGCTAAGCTTTCATTACTTAAATTTTCTTTTTCATAAAAATGTTCAAGGAGTAATCTATAATTGTTCACATTAAAAGATATGCCAAACATTTATTTCCTGGAAGGTTGAGTTACTCTTAAATTTGTTTAATACCTGCAACTTTTCTAAAATTTCTCTGTATTACAGATCCATTCATCTGAAAATTAAGCATTAGCATAACATACACTTAAACTGGTTCTTTTTGAGAGAGCCTTCTTTTTACCTTTGTTTTACTTCACTTTTCTACTTTCTTCACACTACATACTAGAGAGAGAAGTATTGCATTCAACTCAAAACTTTGACACAAAAATTTACTGGAAACATGTATACATTTTCAGCTCCCTAAAGCCAAGAAAAGCATTTTTGAGCCCGCGCGCGTGTGCGTGTGTGCGTGTTACTTTTATCTTTTGATTTGCACAGTGTAACACAAAAACCAAATATCTGTTAAATACCAAACTTGGTATTTAAGTTCAGCATCTTTCAATGATGTGAAGCAAAAATTTCAAGAAAATCTCCCTTGGTTGCTCTTTATATGCAGCATTCCTCAAGAACTTTGATTTGATCAAACATAGCTCCAACATATCGAGATTCAACTGTATTGGAACACCACAGTGAAGCGAAAAATTATTAAATTTTAGATGAGTCGCGACTCATCTAAAATTTAATAGCTCCAACAATTTTAATTAATACCATATGTTTAAGATATTTTCATGACAAATGAAATATATATCTTGGATTTTTTGGGAATGTCCTAAGAATTCTTCTCATTAACACACACAAATTACATCAAACATTTTTTTTTCATGGAATAAGCCATTTGCAGAAATTGTCATTTGTCTGAATTACCCAATGGTTCTATTTTTCTCAAATGGGAAGCTGTTATTCATTTGTTTTTTATCTCTTGTTCATGCAGGTTCATCTATCTTATTAAAAGATCTAGCACTTAAAGCCTACTATATTCCCATATTCCCCTTGCACCTACATGAAAATTGGCAATAAAATAATTTCTGCAAATATTTATCTCAATTAACATGAAGCACATAGAGGAGCAGAATAGTTTGTACTAGAGTAGAGAATGTCCTGCAAGAGTAACACGTCAGATTTGTTTTTCCATAAAAATCTTGGAATTGGCTTATTTTTCTACCCTTTCCAAAGCATATTTCAGTTCAGAGTTACTTTGCCCCCTTCCTTTTTTAACTTTTGATGAATTTGTTCTGATATGTTTTATTTTACAGAACTTTCAGTATGCACTTCCTCATTACTTTTGAGCAATATGCATTATTTACAGTTTCTCTGAGTTCTAAGACATATTCAATCAGTCTAGAATGTCTCCAAACAGAATATACCTAAATTTTAAAAGCAGAAGCATTATTAACAGTGAAGTATTCTTCATTTTTGAGTTTGATTAATGAGTCACTAAGTTTACACTCAACTTCACTATGTTGTTGTATAATCGAAACGTTTGTGACGTGTGAGAGTTGTGACCAGTTGTGACTTTGTGGGTTCGTAGAATTTAAAGTCCAATTTGCCGAAATTCTTAATGTTCTTTCATTCTGTCGAAATGCACTGTTCAATTCTCACGTAACAACATTACATCACCAATACAACACAATCTTCCAAGGTCGATGACAATAACAAACAGCATCCAGTTTACAACATCAGCTCTCGTTACAATAACACTCTTGTTACACAACTCACTGTTTTACAACTGTCCTGCTGGCGTGTCACAATCGCTTATATAGATATAATATTGGAAAAAGTATCCATAACCAAAAACCGGGATAAAGTTATAAATTTTGAAATCCCGGCATTAAATGAACTATTAAAATTTAGTGCCCCTAACACCAGATGGCAGAGGTATCGGAGCACCGTAGTAGTGGAGGAAGAAGAATGTTCATTTAGTCACCAAACAGCTGAGGATGAGATCGAATGATCTTGAAAACCTTTCGATTATACAACATAGTAATTGAATTTGAGTGTAAACATAGTGACTCAATCAAACTCAAAAAGAATATTCCTAGTTAGGAATCAACAGCTCTTCTTACAAATTTCTCAGCGCCCTTAATGTGTGAACATGAGATTATGTTGTAAGCTTTACAGGTTCTTAACAATTAAGTAGAAGATTATGCTATGAAGATTGTATTTTTTTAACTAGATTTTCCAGGATTCTCCAGCGAGAATCACATTCTTCAGGAGAAAAATTATAAAATGACAGATACTATCTTATAATGGAAAGTCTATTATATTGCAAGTTAAGACAATACTTCTGAGAAATTTGGTAAAACAAATTGTGAACATTGTGATATTTATTATAATTTTGAGTCGAACTAGTACTCAATGCTCCATTTATTGCTAATATTTGAAGAAAACCCAAACTTCAAGTTTATCAAGATACCAACAGAGACGCACTTATCACCTCCAAGGAGTTCACCAAACCAATTTCTATAAGTCGACAACAGCTGATGATGTTAGGAAGATCCTAACAAAATGTGTTAATAACTAGATAAATATTAGCAATAAGAGGAGCATTGAGTACTAGCTTGACTCAAAATTATATTAATTTTCTGCTTCATTGTATCATAGTCCTTACACATTGGAATTGTGATATTTGTTCTTTAGCATTTTGATTATACTTATAACCTGAACTTTAATGCTACACAAGTGATTTTTAATATAAAAAATGTGAGATACACCAATGGCAATTTAATTGGTCTTGTACCATTTAGGTAAAGCACTGAGCTGAGCTTTAAAATTTATCCCTTCCATTAAATTTTTTCAATTACTATTCACATTATTCAAAATGCTCACTGTACACTAGTTAAAAAAATATTAAATAGTCCAGGTAATATTATTTTCTGTAATTCAAACTGAAAAAAAAATTGAAAAAAAAATTGAAAAATTAAATAACATATGAACCAAAACTTTTTTTTCTGTTAAACTAAATAAATATAAGTGCCTTCACAACAATTTCTTTGTATTTGTACAGTAATTCCAAATTAAAAATTTGGGTAAAAGCAAAGATGGAAACAAGAATGGAAAGTATGGAAGACTTCATGCAAAGATACAACCTGATAATTTCTGGTATAGAAGAGTGAAAAGGAATCGGAGCATTTTAGAAGATACAGGAATAATTAATGAAGAAATTAGGGATGAATATGAGAGGCTTCAAACTGTGTGAGCATTTAGAATTGGGAAATTGGAAGGTAAAAGAAATATATTGGTGAAATTCAGCAATACGGAATTGGTAATTGAAGTATTAAAACAATCAAAAAAGCTAAGAGGAACATCTATATTAATAAGGATTTACCTTATGAAAACATGTGGAGTAAATGCAGTGGGCATTGACAGAGGGGAATATGTACACTGAAGACTAATTTATACCACCACTGAATTCAAAAAGCTATAGGGACCATGTACACATATAGCAGAGATTTAGTATCGGTTTTTACAGTATACTGGCAAATGGAAACAAGAATACACAGTATATATGATCTTGAAAACGTTTCAATTATACAACAACAAGTAAGTGAAGTTTGAGTGTTAACATAGTGACTCATAAATCAAACTAAATACACAGGTGTGCTAAAACTTATTTTTCAAGAAAGAATACCTTATTTCAATCTGACATTATTATTACGTAATGAACAGAACTGAACTTAGTCATAAACTAGGAAGCTAATGAAAAAAAGAATTAGGTGTTGAGACACTTACAAAACCAAGAATAAAAAGAAGAATTAACATAACTGCAAGAGTTACATCATTAGTATTGACATTTTATTACTTCTGCAATTTGTTTCATATAAAGATGTCAAATGCCTCTTCTATAAGATCAGTGGAACTAATATTTGTTTCTCACCAGAAAATAGAGCTAAAAAAGAGGCCATAAAATGGTTTGAGACCTCAACTAGGCAAGGGACTAACCTTGAAAGACTAACCCAATCCTTCCAAATCCAGATTTGTTAGTTCTCAGCTTATGCAAACTGCTAAAAGGTACTCCACACAAAGGGAGGGAGTGAGGGAAGAAGAGTTTGTTACATTAATATGGCAAAAGCAAGAACACCCAAAAATGTTTATCCCAAAGGTTCCTGTCACACTGTGGTTGGTGTAATGAGGTAAAGGCAGGTCCTGGGTTTTCTATAGTAAAATGAACAGTACCAAAATATTTTCAGTATACATTTCAATTGCATAGGGTATAAAACTTGAGCTTTTTAGCGGCTGCTTAGAGTACATACATCGCCACTTGTGGTCTACGGTAACATGCTAGCTTCTGGTTCCCCAGATCATGGGTTCAAACCTGGTAGAGGAAGACAGATTTTTCCAGGCATAAAATTCCTTAGCATTACCTTATATGGAAGGGAAGTAAAGCTGGTGGTCCTACATTCTAGATTTATGACACGTAAAGAAACTTCAGCCTAATAAAGAGACCTCTGACCAAAAAAAAACTTTCATGCTCAACATAGTATGGGATGCTGAGAACTACAGTAGTTTAAGAACATCCATAAATAAAAACTATACTTCAATTTAGAGCATATTGAAACATATTTTTAACATTTTTTATTTTACTCGTGACATAACATATAAAAAAATGTGAAAATATTTATTCTTTAAAACTCCAGGTTTTTCATATAAAAGTTTTAAATTAAGTCAAATATGTGCCCTAAATAGTAATTGAATTTAAACATGGTCATAATTTAAAAATACTACTTACACTTTTAAACATTTATTTTGCTGCAGTAAGGTACTTCCTACTCTCTGTTGCAAATAAAGTGCATATATACTTACTTAAATTTCTTTCCAGATTTGGCTTGTGTACCACCATTCCAAATGAAACGTCCATCTTCATAAAAAAAGAAAATGTCTAATTTGAGATCTCCACTAACAAATGACAGTTCTAAGCTATCATTGACCTTTCCAAACCAATGCTTTAAAGTAAAGCCATGAGCAATGAAATCTGGCAGTATCTGCTCATTGTAATCTGTTATAAAAATTCCAATATCCACATCCTTGCTGTATGGAATGATATCACACTGGCGAAAATAACCTGAAAGCATACAAAGCTAATGAGCTAACAATTTTATTTCCCTTTAACATATCATACTCTGAAGATTGTTTTGTAAATAATATTCAAATTAAATCAGAAAGGAAATCTTAGGATAGGCAAGAGTGAAAAGGATCAGCATAGAAAGCAAGTCAATCTGAACAAACTGCTGTACACAACATGACAAACAGTTTTGGAGCTTCTTCTAAGCAGAAGGGAGGAAATTAATAACACAAAATTATTTCTTATGCTCTTTTTGAAGAGAAAAGTTTGTGCTACAGTATAATCAACTTTCAAGATTTATTAAATTCTAAGGTTTGTTTTATTTCAATTTTAATAATCTAGTTAAACCTTGTGATTTAGAACTTGAATTGAAAGAAATTAAAATACAATTACTTCATTACATACTACATTTTATATAATGTTCATAAAGAAAAGATAGGAGTACAAATATGAATCAGCATGGCTCTGAGAACACATTCACCAGATCGGATATGGAATTGCTTCCAGCAATAGCCAATTGCTCACTTTACATCTCTGAACAAATAACTCACTTAATAGAGCAACACAGACAGGATTAAACATTTTTTTTTTTAAAAAATCTACTCCTCCTATGTAAAGTCATATTGGAATGATGAATGAAATGGGGGAAATGATGCTCAGAGCATGAGGCATGAGCAAAGCTTTTAATAGTGTTATTCAGTATTATTAAAAGTGTAATATTTCACAACCAGCTAAACCTATAACTTCGTTTATAGAAATTATCATTAAACCTTCAACTTGAAGTGTAAATGTTAGGAACTCTCTGCGTTGCATAAAATGCATTATTTCTTATATATTTAACCTAATTAGGTCTCTTTGAAACATTGCTGTTTTGTTACAGAAGCAGAACGTCAGTTGTCTACAATGCAGACTGTCTTTTGTCTAGTTGCCAACACCATGCAATCTAATTAACAAGAACAAACCATATTAAGTTCACATTCTATCAATCCTGTGTACACTGCTACTACATCTCGTTCAGTTCTTACCTCCACCCAAGTTAGTTCACAAACGTTTGAAGAACTCAACCAAGACGATGCCTCCACGTTAAATGATGTTTTTTTTCACTTCAAGCAAAAAAGCATACAGCGTCGGCCTCAGCTATAAACTCTAAATACGTTGTGGACTTAACCTCCATCACAATAAATTTTCCCATTTGGAAACAATGGAGGAAATTGACGGCTCAGCTGCTGAAGTTAATTCCTCTGCAGCGCCTAAAATCAGGATCCCACCTATTTTTCTCCATGAGGTCAAAAATTACCAGCAGATTATCCACGACATAGGTACTATTGTAAAAGACGACTATTCAACACAGCAACAAAATAAAGTTCTTAACATAAACACAACTTCAGTTAATGACTTCCGAGCGCTTACAAAATTCCTGGATGAATCAAAGCTCCCTTTTCACACTTTCCGGGATCCAAATTCCAAAAGGCTTGAAGTTATCTTGAGAAATGTTCCTTACTCCCTTACAAACGACATAGTTACAGAATTAACCACTCTGAAGCTACCAGTGATGAAAGTTACCAGGCTGTTCAACAAAGATTGACAACCTATGCCGCTGTGTGCTGTAGAATTAGAAAACAAGGAGCAAGGAAAGAAGATCTGAAGTTAAACACATTCAGCATGCTTTAATAAAAGTTGAGTACTGTAAGAAATCCATAAGCATCCCACAATGTTCATGATGCCAGCGCTACGAGCATACTAAAAACTTTTGTAGACTTACACCTTGATGTATGAAGTGTCCCTCTAATCATTTCTCTGAATGCCCAAAAAAACAAAGACACTCATCCTTCCTGCGTGAACTGCAGAGAAGCTCATCTGGAAAATTTATTACCCGGAATTTATAAAGAAATCCAGTGCCCATAACACCTGCACCTCCAAAGCTAAACATGGAAAATTTTCCAAAGTTGACACCAACCTCTCCCTCTTCTGCTCTTGAAACGCCTCAGTTGCCATGCTCTGTCCCTCCAGAAGACTAAAGTTTCCTGGATTCTACTAAGCAACCATCTACACAAAATTCTTCTTCCTCCACCGATGACACCGGGAACCTTCTTCAGCTAGTTATTTATTTTCTAGCACCATACCTACCAAAAATCAAATCCTTTTTAATACAGCTTTTTGCAAGTTTGTTTGCTAACATCTTGATGAAGCCCCAAAGGTAAAATTCGCATGGCGTTAGATTAGGAGAACATGGAGGCCATGCATAGCAAGCGCTGTCACTGGTGCCCTTGCGACCTATCCAGCGCTCGGGTACAGTGATGTTCAACCACTCGCGTACTTCGTTATGCCAGTGAGGTGGCGCACCATCTTGCGGAAAATGAAGTTCTCTGGCTCAGTTTCTTCCAACTGAGGGAAGAGCCATTGCTCTAGTGTTTCAAGGTAAGAAGTGCCAGTTACAGTAGGTTCACCAAAAAGGCCCATAAACTTTTCACTGGGATACAGCACAAAAAAAACATTCACTTTAGGGGAATCTTGTTGCATTTGTACCATCTTGTGAGGATTTTCTGAGCCCCAGATGCACAAATTATGTCCACTAAGGTGAAAGGTTGATTCATCACTGAAGACAACATGATCCATAAAATTGTCATCGTCATGAAACGTGTCGTTTGCAAAGTTGGCAAGTAACCCAGGGTCTGTCGGCTTTAGAGTCTGTAATAACTGTAAACGGTAAGGATGTAGCCGTAAGCATTTTCTTACAACTTTCCAAACAGTCGACAGAGAACTTGTAATTCACGACTAGCCTTCCGGACTGATTTCTTTGACCCTCTCACTCGCTCAACAGTCTCTTCACTTACTCTTGGTCGTCCCGTGCTCTTCCCTTTACAAAGGTAGCCGGTATCTTCAAACTGATTGACACCATCTATGAATGTTATATCACTGGGAGGTTCAAAAGCGAACTTAATGCGGAACGCATGTTGCATAGTAACTAAAGATTTGGTCTTTGCAAACTGCAAAACTCAAAATGCTTTCTGTTTACTAGTCACCATCTCTGCTACTACCACTGTCTAGCGGATTACGGCAGAAACGTTGCACGCACATAGCACTGGTGCCAACAAACAAAACTGTTTGAGTTACTTTTTCATTTGACATATCATTTATAACTGTAAGTTTAATGTAATAAATATTATAATTAAAACCCCGATATTCATTTATATATATATATATATATATATATATATATATATATATATATATATATATATATATATATTCTTTATTAACGAAACAATCTATAATACTTTTGTAGTCATTTATTCAATCTTTGATTTGAATGTGCACACATACAGATGCACAAATGCTCAAAAAGGTTATTCTTGGCTTCATGTTAGAGAATTAAGAATTACACATTCTTACATCAGTTACTTATTCAGTATTCAATAGCATCAGACAATTCTTCAGTTACATGTATTGAAGTGAATTTTTTTCAACAGGATGTTAAGCTCAGTTTCCTGCTTACAAAACAATCTGATGTTACACTCACATAACTTTTACTATCCACAATCACTTTTGTATCTATTTCATAAACTATTCTTATAAAAGCTTATTTCACATCTACACTTGCTGAAAGTGTACAAGGGATTACAAGAAATTGTACCATTAAGTGAATATATTGAAAAATGGATCACTATATACTGGCTCTGAAATTCTAGTCTTTGCCTGATATGAAAAGCAAGTAAATGGAGCCCTGGCAATCCAAAAAATGTAACAGTATTAGTATCTGGAAGATACACCTTTTATTAGCCCGAAGATATGTTAAATATGTGGTATTTTAATCAAAATCATTAGCGATTTTCAAGAAAATAAATAAAATATCTCCTTGTAAAGAGTCGTTTAAGATGAAGATATTTTCTTGAAAATTTTTGTAACACATTCTGGAAAGATGCTGTCTAAATATAAGCCTCATTGTTATCCAAACCTTTTGCTTTTTAGTTATCTTATTTCTCACATCCAAACACCACACACGCACATGCTCTGACCTTTGGTTAACAATGCTGTTTCTTACTTTTTACTTATTCAGGGGGTCTCAAAACATGTTAGTTATTTCAGGGAAATCTAGACGTTGAATTTGTGGCTGGAGTACAATACTTCTTTCACCTACTATAGTTAGGTGTTACAGAAAGTAAAAAATGTGTAATATTAAGGGTAGTTATCAATAAACTGAAAACAGAAAACAAACAGAACAAGAATAGAAAGGAAATATGTGTAAATAACTTTGGTTCACAATACCCCAGAAACTGGAATGGAAGTTTCCTATTGATAATAATGCAGAAAGTTGATTTTATCCATGTCATTTGTTTGGGGTTGACTAATGATATGTATTTTATTTGTAATGCAGCCATCAATGCAGGTTAACCAATTTCAATACCCAACTCAGTAAATACTTTCTTAAAAAAAATAGTATCTGGTTTCTCTTGTAAAAGCATCATTTTACAATAAATGGTATATATTAAAATTTACTTTTCATTATAGTTTTATGTTGTTTATTATTACAGTTTCGTTTCCCAAGCTTTCAACTATAGAAAATTCTAGTGAACTTCTTAAATAATTCTTGTCATGTAGACAGTTATATGCAATATGAATTCAATAATTTCCTCCCAGAAATTAAAAAGGTGGAACTTGAACAAATCTCCTTTTCTGTTCTCAGGCTCTAATAAGTTTCCCTCTGTGAAAACTCGTGGTGTAATACTGGCATTCCAATCTGCCCTTTCTATTTTAGTTTCCATCCCCTTCTGTGAACCAAACTTTACCTTGGTGAAATGTTTATAATGATTAACAGGAACTAATTAGAAAGAAAATCTTTAATATGAATAGTCTATAAAACTGCTGCATAGTAATAAAATTACAGATATAGTTTTTCCCAATTATACAACACCAAAAGTTCGATCTAGAGAAAAGTGTGTCTTTACCTAAACAAGTTCCACTACTAATCCAGAACCGCACTCCTAGTTTGTCCAGCAATGTCTTTGCTTTAGATAGCAACTTCCATGCTCGGTGGACGAATCGCAGAGCCTCATGAGTGGTATCCTTCCCATGAAGACGATGAAAAGAATCAGCCTGAGCATGGTTGCATTCTATGAAACGTGAAGCGACTGCTTCTCTCAAGAAGCGTGGAATATCCCGTGGTATCAAAAGAGAATGTCCATCCAACTGGAGTTGCTGTGTCTCAAATTTGTCAAACGCACCTTCAGTTTTCATAAGCTGGACATCATGAATAGAAAGGCCAAATGCTGACAGCTGACCAATAGCATCTGGATCACTGAGCAATGCACCATGCCACCAGTAGTTACCCTCTCGTTCATGAAAGACTACTATATGCAACACATTACCACTTTGATATCGCACTAGATAACAAATTGGTAGATTTAGAGACATTCCAGAAGGCACTTCAGGTGGATTCGTATTACGCAGAACTGACACATAAAATCCAGCATCAGCAAGCATGGATGCCAGTTCATCCTAAGCAACAAGAAAATATTTAGTTAACTTACAGTAAAATTAAACTACAATAGAAAACACATATTCAAAAATTTAATTGACCTTGTTCCAAAATTTTTACAAGGTGAAGTGATCCTAAGCCAACTCAATGTAAGCTTCATTCACAATTTTCATGCATGTTCTTGCTAATTAAGCGGCAGTAAGAATGTCTTTTTTATTTTTTTGTTATTATTGTTTTGAATTATAATGTAATACTACAGTAATTTAACAATTGAGTCACTGACACAAGATTCTAAACATTAGCTTCTAACTCTATATTAATATGAAATACACTCACATTCACACTTCCAGATACAATGAAAAATAAGGAATGACTATATTCCTATGAGTAAGGACTATGATACAATAAAGCACAAAATTAATATAATTTTGAGTCCAACTAGTACTCAATACTCTAATGATTGCTAGAGTTTGTTTCATTAGGGCCTTCCTAACATCCTCAGCCAATGTCCATTACTGAATGTTTGGTGAACTCCTTGGAGGTGATAGGGATTCCTCTGTCAGCATCTTGATGAACTTGAAGTTTAGGTTCTCTTCAAAGGTGGTGTCGAAATTGAACAGTTTTTTTTTTTTTTCATGTTTCTTTATGAATATTTTTTCCCATGAGGTTAATGCAGTTGGATCCTGAACACTTTAGTATATGGATTTCTCATTCTATATCATGATTATCATTCCAAAATAGGTATGCTACTGCCAATTTATCTATTTCTTTGTTCCTGATATTCCTAAAATGCTCCTTAAGTCTAATGTTCAAATTCTGTTTAGTTTTTCCAATGTACAAGTTGTCACAGCCTTTGCTGTTTTTCAGGTACACATCTGATTTTTTGTCTGTGGGTGTCTCCTTTGTATTATATGATTTCAAAAGATGTTGTACACTGAATTTGTTCTGTGGGGCCAAAGTAATTTTTGAAGACTTTTTGGAAAAGGTATGAAGCTCTGGGATGATATGTAAATTTCCTGTATGAAGTTTTATTACTGATTGGGGAAAGAGTTGTTGTTTGCATCTTTGTTGTCTTTTGAATTTACCAGTTTTCTTTTTGACCAATTCAGCACTGAATCCATTGTACTCTGCAATGTGAATTACATTATTGTACTCTGATATATTTCATCTTGTTTAAGGGTACATTAACCAGCCTGAAAGTTAAACTGTTGATACCAGCATGCTTATGTTGTCTTGTGTTACATCCATCTGATTTTATGAAATTTTCGGTCTGTGTTTCTTTCCTATATATGCCATTTTTTAATTTTGTATGTTTCCTGATTAGCTTCAAATTTAAGAAAGGGATTTCATTGTTTGTCTCTTTCTATGGAAAATTTTATCGCAAGATTTTGTAAATTAAGTAGTTTTAATGCATCATCCACCTGTTCCTCATTTACTATCGCCCAAATGTCATCCACATATCTATACCAATGTTTAAAAATACTGACAGAGACGCCCCTATCACCTCCAAGGAGTTCATCAAACCAACATTCAACAGTCGACATTTGCTGAGGATGTTAGGAAGATCCTAACAAAACAAACACTAGCAATAAATGGAGCACTGAGTACTAGTTCAACTCAAAATTATATTACGGAATGACTAATTTAAAAAAAGCATGAACCTTTGGGATACAAAGGACTGATTACTGGCCACAGAACCAATGTGAGAGAATAGATGATTTTGGTAGTAATAAGTGAAGCGTATCTTTCATTTTTTCAGTATAAATATGTTTTAGAGAATTTTATATTTAACTTAATACCAAGGAAGAAGATAACATGGTTTTGGCAGTGGTGGTGGCGGTAGCAGCACTGCCTATTCTGTATTCAGTCTTACATTCACCTGTGCCAAAACAAACCTACATGAACAGTGCACCATGATACAAGGTAACAATACAATGCAATCCCATGATATAAATTTAAAGTTTAGAATGAATTTAGCTTTAAATGTGTAATATTTTATATAAATACCAATAGTTTAATTAACACTGATTTATACTGTTAAACACAGTGATAAGTTACTACTAGAGCTCCCATTATTGCACATTTTATTCCTTGATAGTTTTACATATGTATGTAAGGAATTTATTCTGGGTTGTAAGAAGTTATTTAAGGAAGTTTAATAGTACATATAAATACATATACAGGATGGGGCGTGGAAACTTCATATTTTAAACACATTACAGCAAAGTGTGTGGTGCCTGAAGCAGGGTGAGGAGTGGTTTAGCAAAAGTGGTACAGTGGGATATTTATGTTCCCACCCTCTTCTGTCACAAACATGCTTTGGTCTAGACATGGAGGCATATCTCTCTAACGCCGGGTCAGTGACTGCAGTACAACGTGCCATTCGTCACTTCTCCAAAGAAAGGAAAGGACCTCTGAAGACTGTCAGAACACCTGAAAATGTGGAAAGAATTCATGCGTCCACTCTACAATCACCCAAGCGTTCTGTGTGTAAACATGCACAAAGATGCATATGTAACTCTTGGGTTGTCAACCTGCTCTCCTCAAATTCTTCAATATGAGCTCCATTTTCACTCATGCAAAATGACTGGGGTCCAACAATGATGCAACAGGATTATGTAAGCTGACAAAAACCATGTGAGCAGCTGGTTGACACCTTGCTGAATGACACAGTCGCGTTCTTCTCTGAAGAGCCACATTTTCAATCTAATGGCTGTGTGAATAAACAGAACATGCAAAATTGGAATGCAACAAATTCCAAAGAACATTATAAGAGAACCCTTAATTCAGATTGTGTCACAGTATGATGCGCCATATCAAGAGCAGAGTTCATTGGACCACAATTTTTCAAGAAAACGGTCATGCGCTACTGTCAATTCAGACTGTTAAGTGACAATGATCCAACAGTTCTTTTTACCTGCTCTCTAAGAAATGGATCTGGACCATGTGTGGTTTCAACAAGATGGTGCCACAGCTCACACCTCCATGGTTTCAATGTGTGTTTTAAGAGCAGCCTTCTTAGAACGATTGAACTCCCTGCAAAGGGATATCTGGCTTGCACGCTTGCCAGATTTAGCACCTCCTGATTACTTCTGTGGGGTTATCTCAAGTCTGTAGTTTACAAAGATAATTCCAACACCCTGGAAGACAGAACATCCGAGCCAAAATTGACAATATTCCAGTCGATATGCTGGAAAGGGTGATTCAAAACCTTTGAATTTGACTGAATCAGTCAAATGGAAGACAATGGAAAGCGAAATTTGGAAGATATTGTGCTTGAAACTGTGTAAATTCCAATTTCCAATGTTAAGCAATAAGATGAAAATAATAAAGTTGAATAAAACATGTCAATTGTTTTATTTCATTTTCAAAACAGGAAGTTTCCACGCCCTACCATGTAAGAGGGATTAGTGCATATTTATGCATATACTTTTTCAACAATGATTCTTGAAATATATTTCACCACAATACTTCTAAGAAGAGAAGGATTCAAGCAAGTTTCTCTCATATTGCCCTGTTTATGTATAACTGTTAGCTATCACGTTTCTAAATCCATAAATAGGTGTCAAAAATGAGAACACAGCTAGCAACAAGGAGCGTTTCCTGATTTACAAATGTCAATCACAGGTAATGTTCAACAACAATGTAGTACATCTTTAAAGTTTGGTTTGGCCTGTGGATAATAAACTTGATACAGTCTGCATTAATGTTGCAAACACAGCTGTCTACCACATCGATAACCTTTCCAGGAATTAAAAAAGTGTCATTTTCAAACGTTTAATAATCTGCTTTTACTTATAATTTCTGAACTATGAGAAGGAGAAAACAGAATATGTATGCCAAAGGAGAAGAGTGGTAAAGCTTATTTGCCTCCACTGGATTGCTGAAAATCTTACTCTCACAATGGATGGAAATATAGCACTGTACCAAGTATGTGAAAACACTTAAGTTTTATTTTTGTATTTTCAGAATACTTAAAAACTGTCTACCACAACAATAACTTTTCTAATTAAAAAAGTGCCATTTTCAAACTTAACTAGTCTTATTAAATTTATTTTTCACTTCACTGTGGTGTTCCAATACAGTTGAATCTCGATATATTAACTAGTCTTCTTTTACTTATAATTTCTGAACTATGAGAAGGAGAAAACAGAATATGTATGCCAAAGGAGAAGAGTAGTAAAGCTTATTTGCCTCCACTGGATTGATGAAAATCTTACTCTAACAACAGATGGAAATATAGTACTGTACCAAGTATGTGAAAAACACTAAGTTTTATTTTTATATTTTCAGAATACTTAAAATATCAATGAGATTTTCAAGTTAGTGATTACTAGTTTTATTTAACTAAAATAAACTCTTATTATTTTTATATCGCTGTTATAGCAGCCCTGCAACAAAAAATTATACATTATGCAACATCTTCAAACAGCTATTCATTGAAATGCTATTAATGAAAATGTCTCCAAAATCCAAACAACCTTAACAGCAGTATTTTTTTGCAAGCAGAAATGGAAATGAAGACAAAGATAGTTTTCGAAACTTATCTGCAAAGCATTAGTTTAAGCCAACATTCCTTTAAATAAGTTAAATAATGTAGAATTTTGCACTTAACTGGAAAAAGTTCTTGATAAATTTATGACAAAAAACTACCTTGGCAAAGTTTTATTAAGAGGTAAGTTTAAACATTTAATGAAATCAAGTTATGTATCAACTACCCTAAGCCCATCCTCAATATTTTGAACTTTACAGAAACTAGTACATTATTTAAAAATTTTAAACATATCATACCAAAACATTTATTTCCAATGTCATCGTGGGAAAAATAACTGATTCTGAACCAACAACATCCTATCTCATTGTCTACAGAGTACTGGAAGTAACAAAACATTCAGCGATTGCTAGGGTTATTCAAGATGCATTATGTGTTTTGTGGCCATCTAAAGAATATGAGGAAAAACTCTTGGTGATGTTACAGATGCAATAGTATAATTATATGCTTAAGGCTGTTAAAGCTTTGTGGGTTTTTATCAGAAGGCAGTTCATATGACTTCTTTAGCACATGCTCTCCACTGGATGGCAAGGAAATTCAAGCAAATTTTCCGCAAATAACTGCCTTAATTTCCTCAGTGATAAAAGTGTTTGTGAAGACACCACAAAGAATAAAATTATATGTATACTGATATGATGCAAGATACTTGTGTATCGCCAGTCAATCCTCACTAGATGGGAAATTCGGATAGAAGCAGCTCTGTATTACAACGATCATTTGGAAGATGAGAAAATGATGCTCAATATGTGGATAAAAATGAAGCAGCAAATATCTCTGCTGCAGTAAATGCTTGCAATGTGAAGCGTCTCCAGAGTAAATTAGTGTTTATCGAGATCTACTTTAGTAAAATCCCAGCCCCAATCTTGTTTGGAAAAAAAGAAAAAAGAAGGAAAAAAAAAAAGGAGATGTCTTTATCTTCTATCCTGCAAGGATTCGAAACAGCTGTCACTGGAGACATACGTGAAGAAATAAGAAAGTGTCTTTGCAACAAAACTGAGAAAATTGAAACAAGAAATCCAGGTTTAATGTACCTTCGGGAAGTGAATAAGATGCTACAAGGAGAATCTGAAAAAGAACTTAATGCTTATTCTGTAAGTGACATGGCCTCTTTTCGATACTGTCCCATGACTGTGTGAAACAGAGATCTTTCTCTTCATATAAAAACATTTTAAGCAATAAAAGGAAATGTTTTATCATAAAACTGCAAAAAATATTTAATTGTTTATTGCAATAAAAACGACTAATGTTAAAATAGACTGCAGGAAACCTAATAAACATTTTAATACCTGAATTTAAGAACTAATTTACAATTTGATTACTTCAAGATTAATAAATGTGAGGAAGTTGAAATAATCTACTTTATTTTAAAGGCATATTATACAAGACATGTTTGGAAAGTAAGACCATTAGAAAAAAAAAGTTGTAAAACTATTTTTTCAAGCCAATTTTATTTTTACACAATTTCTGCCAATGTTGAAACACTTACAGTAGCAGAAGATTAGCTTTTTTATACCTTCTGCATAGAAAATTACTGCCAGTGATAATAGCCATGACTCCAAAGCATATTTCACTTCGTCATTTGAGCGCCACCAGCAGTATAAGGCTGAGCATTGCCATGAAACAACACAATTCCTTTACTGAGCATTCCTTTGTTTTGAATAATGCGCTGTAGTTATCTTAAAGTCTGCCACATTATTGGTTTCACCTCTGGCAAGAAATTCAGTAAGTAAAACCCCTTTCCTATCCCACAACACAGTGCATATGATTTTTTATGCTGACATTGTCATTTTGAACTTCTGTACTTTTTTGGAAAATAACTGTGTCTCCACTCCATTGATTGTTTGGATTCTGGTGTGACATGACAAGCCCAAGTTTCAGCACTTGTCACAGTTTGATTTAGCTATTGAAATTTTCAAACACAAACATAATTTTAACAGGAAGGAAGAAGCAGCATGATTGTACAATACCTGGTTTCCTGGTTTTTCTTATAAGTGAAGTTTTATGTTACAAATTATTATATTTGTATATACTGGTTTCCCCTGTTACAAAACACAAGGACGAAACCATTTACACGAGCTGAACAAATTGAGACACAGCCCTACCAGCCACTTTGTGATTGGTGGACGTGCAGCCAATAGGAGGGAAGCAGGCTGTCTCTTTCCCACTTATATATATGAGGTGCGCTATGCCAGAGCCACTCTAGCTTCATAGCCATGAGTCCTCTGATGATGCCCGATGCTCATGAAAAATGGACTGGCCAAACGTCAGATACTTTAGCTTTACAAACTAGACCATGGCCAGTATGCCCAGAAACCACTACATCTGATTGGATTGGTTTAGAATGTTCTCACCATTCCATCACTCATCACATTTTTGACCATAAACATCTTTAACTTGGCAATAACTTTTGGCTTGTTTCACATTCCTTGCAATCAAAAAGCTAATTACACCACGAATCTCGCAGTTGGTAGGATCAGTAACTGTGTTAAAAACTTTAAATGTGTACAGCAAACAGAAAAAACAATGGCGTCAGCTGGGAGTCAGTGCACAAGAAAGCCTAGTGAACATGTACACGATGCTCACCACAGTGCTGCAGATGCGCTAGAGTGTAACGGTATTGACTTTCTGAACATGCCTTTTAATTTTTAGAGCATATTTAGCAGATTATTAGTGCATAGATGCATGCATGTATTTATAGTGCATATAAATCCGAGCTCTAGTTAGAACTTGCTATTTATTGTACAAGGCACCTAATACCAGATAATCACAGAATACGGTTTCCAGCCGGAAACCAGCAGCTTCTGTTTAACAGCATAAGGATGCTTTTGATGAATTTACTATTGCATCTTTGTTGACTTATATAAAGCCTAAGCTGGTCAAACTACTGACTAGTGGTGAAAAAACAATAATGCTGAATGTTTTTATAATTTATGTGAGAAATATCTAATACTTCCCAAAAATGATGAATTTAACTTTCAAGTTCACCCATGTTTCAAGCACAAGTTCAAAAGTGTTCATAAAGAAAAATCTGAAAGAGAAAAAATGGTAATACCAGAAGCATATGAAATATAAGTGCAAAAATGGGGCAACTTATTAAAGGATACATGTAATGATTAACTTACCCTAATCTATATTAAAATTATAATGCTGAGTAGGAACTGTGCATATTGTAAAAATATTTCAATATATGCACAATTTCTTCTTGGGCAGCAAGCCGGGTGAAAAGACGATTAGATGTCTGGCATTTAATTTACTGAAAACAGCCTTTTGTTCAGTAATGCGAATTTTGATAGTGTTTTGTCTTTGCTTATATTTGTGTTATATCCAGTGTTTCATTTGTGGTTATACATTTTATAAGTATTCTGATGATGGGAGTGATGCACACTCGCGAAACGTCGATATCTAATCGTCTTTTCACCTGGCTTGCTGCCCAAGAAGAAATTGAGCATATTCATCACCAGGAAAGCTTCAGGTCTTATTTTATTTCAATATAGTTTGTAATATTGATGCTATGTTTATTATTCAAATCTATTTAAAAATTTAAGAAAACCATTTCTACACATTCTACCTGTCCTATTTATACCTATTTTTTGTATGTCATCTTTAATTATTTCAATGTATGTTTCTAAAAGTTTTTCCAAACTTTGTAAGCATAACTATTGGCTCTGTACATTGTTGCAATGTATTTTCAGGATTGCAGCTCAATTGAGTAAAGTCGCAATCAAGATTTCAATCACTTATTGCTGGAATTGTTTTGCTGCATATGCCACTTTTCCTTTAAAACCTAAACCAGGTTTCATCTCTTTTATAGCTATTAAAATAGGCATGACTGATAAAGTGAGACAAAATGGACTACCAACCATTCAAAGCCTAAAGTCACAAGCTTTATATAACACAACACATTATATACGAGGGCTATCCAGAAAGTAGATTACGTTTTCGTCTGTTTCCGCTAGGGGCGGGGCTAGCGCGGCCATCTTGGGGTCAGGGCGTTGCGCAGCTCAGTCGGCATCTAGCCGTGCTAGTGAGAGGTTCGTGCTGTGCTCCGTTCAGATACTGTAACGGTTTGAAATGTCTGCGTTAATTGAAAATCCCGCGAGCTGCGAGGTGCGTGCAGTAATAAGGTTTCTGACTGCAAAAAACTGTAAACCGATAGAAATCTATCGGCAGCTTTGTGAAGTGTATGGGGACAACATTATCACTGAAGGTGGAGTGCGTCAGTGTGTCATCAGATTTAAAAATGGCCGAACCAATGTTCACGACGAAGATCGAAGTGGGAGACCCAGCATAGTGACTGCCGAACTTGTCGAAAAAGTCGATGCTAAAGTCCGTGAAAATCGAAGGTTCACAATAACGGAACTTTCTTTGAGTTTTCCACAAATTTCGCGAAGTTTGTTGCACGAAATCATCAGCGAAAAGCTTGGTTACCACAAGTTTTGTGCAAGATGGATTCCAAAAATCTTGACAGAGGACCACAAAAATCAGCGAATGGCTGCAGCGTTGAACTTTTTGGACGTTTACCATAAGGATGGTGACTCTTTACTCGATCGCATCGTTACTGGTGACGAAACATGGGTGAAACACGTGAACTGTGAAACGAAATTGCAATCAATGCAGTGGGGGCACACAAGTTCTCCCCAAAAACCCAAGAAATACATGCAAACAATGTCGGCAAGGAAGATGATGGCGACTGTTTTTTGGGACAGAAAAGGTGTGATTTTGGTGGACTTCCTGGAAAGAGGCACTACAATAAACTCTCAAAGGTATTGCCAAACTCTCCAAAAACTCAGAAGAGCCATTCAAAACAAGCGCAGAGGAATGTTGAGCTCTAAGATCTTGTTGATTCACGACAACGCCCGGCCCCACACGGCAAATGTCACTCGTGAAGTTCTTGAATCTTTTAAGTGGGAGTTGTTTCCTCATCCGCCGTACAGTCCCGACCTGGCACCAAGCGACTTCCACCTATTCCCAGCAATGAAGAAGTGGCTGGCTATGCAGCGTTTTGATGACGACACACAGCTGCAAGAAGAGGTAACGAAGTGGTTGAAGGCGCAGGCGGCCGAATTTTTCGACGAAGGAATTTCCAAGCTCGTACATCGCTACGATAAATGCCTTAATTTGAATGGTGACTATGTCGAAAAGTAGTATTTGAGTGTGGCTTTCATCTGTATATAATAAAATTTGTTTCCTATACTTTGTTTACTTTTTATTCCAAAACGTAATCTACTTTCTGGATAGCCCTCGTACAACACATAACAAGAACTACTATAACTACCACCATGACCACTACTACTACATTATATTGAAAAAATGTGAAGTTTTTACAATATAAAGCAAACACTCACTGTGTTACACTGGGCTCTAACCTGTTAATATGTTGTTGCAATACTACTACTGTCCATGTTAAGTCACCCATAAGTGCGAATGGTGTACATGCAGATTGATGGAATTTGATTTTTATTTAGTTTAAGCACTACTAATATTAATAAATTTAATGTACCTACAATAATATATTGCAGTAAGGGAGATTGTTCTTGAATTAGGTTTCTTGCCCTCACAATACGCTTTGTTGCAAACTCAGCTCTAATGGACAGGAGGAGTGAAGTGGTTAATATCACTTGACAAGGTCCCCTTGTTAGCTTAGTCATATAATATAACAATGCCACTAAATTAATTTGGCTTAATATTACTGATACAATTTTGTTTGCTCAATCTCTTTATTTCATCTGTCATGAGATGTCTTACACTATGCATAAGAAATAATTTTTTTTGTTTTGTGGGTGAAATTAAACCACAATGTATACCATATGTGCACGTTTTCTTGAGCACTGCTTTTATGGTCTGGTGTGGGCAGAGAGGAAGAAGAGAGAGCTAACACACACATGTTTCTGCAGTGTAGTCCACCGAGAAAAACACAATTCAGCAAAACCGCGTGTAAGATAAGCTAAGATATTTGTCACGCGTGTGAGATGTGTGGACAAACAGTAAACGGAACTCAATCTGCAGCTGTATATTTATAAACTTACTAGTTATGAAACACATAATAGTAGAAAACAAACATTATGACAGCTATAAATACTCACTCATTCACTTTGTGATTCTTTAATTTCTGAGTCAGGTGTGTCACTTTCATCACTGATATCCTCTGATGTGTTGAAGATAATTTCATCAATTGCATTTTCTATTACACCATCGTATCTCCAATATTGCATTTTAGCTCTTGGACCTTCTTGCAGTATCCTTCCCAATTCACTTCGGTTACAAAAGAGACTGCTTCTATAGCAAGTTTCCGCATATTTGTGACTGACATCACCAGTAACATTGTGTCCTCTGAAAACATTCTTTATTTTTGTCCACACCAGCTCAATTGCACTTAGATCAAGTTATACATAGGTAGATGAATAATAGTGTGTCCCCTTTCAAGAGCCATAACGTACACAATATACATCTTGCTCTTAGGTTTGTTGTTAGCTAATAATTAACCTCAAAACTGTTCAAAATGAAATGGCACACGTGGGAAAACTTAGCATATTAGCCACTAAATCTCAGAGTGTATAGCGCATTTCATGCTTCAAAGTTGTCATCTGTGTTTATGGAATTAAACGAAACCTAACGAATGAAGACTTAAGACCCGAGCACTCAAGAAATCGTGCAGGCATAGTAAACAATGTATGTTATCTTAAACACTGAAGAAACAACTTCCTGAAGCTAAACTACAAAGCTTAATTTTTAAACACATTTAAATATATCCAAATATGGAAAACTTTATACTTACACTTTGCTATATTTAAATAAATCCAAATATGTAGAACTTTACACACTTACACTTTGCTTAAGTCCTCTGAATAATGTAACAAATGTCACTGGATGATTTCCTTGACAAAGAATACATTGGTTTCGAAGAGAGGGCTTCTGGTCCGCTAGGCGTTGCAGAATCTGGCTATCAACTACAAGGAGTGGCAGATGTAATTTGGAAGTGATATTTGCAACTGCATCAATATCCTTGAGCAAGGAATAGTGGTCATTATATGGATAGAGTAGAATCACAAGTAGACCAAGTTGAGCTGTGAGCAGTATAACACCGCCCACTAAACATATATGGATGGCAGATTTCTTCTTCATTGTGAGCAGATATAACAAATCACCCAGCCATCTGCAACAATGTGTTACATTTCATATTTCCGTTGTCCATAATTTTTGTGGCAGAACACAATACACAAAGCTTAAGAGCCATTACGGATTTCATGTAATACAGCCATTCAGTTTTGGTGAGATTAATTACCCAGTATGCAAACGAATATTGTTATTACAGGTATGAAAAAGAAAGTTGGCCATATTAATTATTTCAAAATGACTTATTTTTAGAATTAAGGTACTCAAAAATGAACATATCCATTTTTGAGAAAACATTGAAAGAAGTTGTAATGCTTCATAATATATTAATGTAACACTTTGGTGAGCAATTCAATAAAGTTTCAAGTTTCATCTGGTTTAGTTCAAAGTAGCAGTTTCAACAAAATCTGTTCTTCCAACTGCATCTTTAACCCAATTAATATAAATTTAAACTAATGGCCTCAATTATATTATAACCAAAAAGCAGATGATTCTTAATGTGAGACAAAATATTAATGGTGAACACAGCAAAACTTATGAATTTAGCTGAAATGAAATTACTTGCACTTTTTGAAAATGATACTAGGAAAGTCACATCAGCAATTAGGAGATTCTATCAATAAAGCATTTGAGCAGCTCAACGTTTGGTTTAAAACAAATAAGCAATCATTAAATTACAATAAAACCAATTTTATTCAATTCAACAATCAGACACAATTCAAATTAACAATCATACAACAATTACTTGTAAGTGAAGTATCTGACTCAACATTTCTTGAACGCTAAACAGATGAAGAGCTCAAATTGAGCAAAACGAATAAAAATCATACTCTACTTGTTTCACGTCAAACTTAAAAATCTTCTTAACCAAAATGCCTCAAGAACAGCATATTCGCCAGCCTCGGTAGCATGGTGGTAGCATGTCTGCCTCACGTTCAAGAGGTCCCGAGTTCAAATCTCGGTCAGAACAGAGATGGCTCGCCAGAACATCCAGAAGGCGAGCGACCGCATGAAGACCAGGTATGACAGGCAAGCCAACAGCCAAGGGTTCCAGCAAGGTGACCTGGCCTGGTTGTACTGTCCTACCCGGACCAAGGGACGCTGCCCGAAGCTCCAGCAGCCATGGCAAGGACCGTACCGGGTGGTGAAGAGGATTAAAGACGTGGTCTACCGCATCCAGAAGGTTCCCCGAGGGAAGATGTTGGTGGTACACCTGGATCGCCTGGCATGCTACGATGGTGCTGTTCGGGACGACCAGCTGTGAGGAGGGAGCAGTGTCATCCAAACGTTGGAACACCCTATAGAACCAGCTGACGGCAGCAGCGGGTGACGGAGGTGCTCGGACATGCCCCCTCGTTTGTCTTATAGCGGTAACGTGGGGTGGCTGGGGAAAAAAACATTACCATGCAGTCTCTTTCCGCTGCCCTTGATTTCTCGATCTTACGGGATATTTCATCTAATCCAGAACATTCTCGATCGGCCAGCTGACCCTATATAAGCAACACGCTGGGCTGGAGGAGAGTCAGTCAGTCAGTCAGTGCTTGACGTGCTAGTGCACGACGAGAAGACTGTGTGAGTGCATCGGAGGATTGTACGTAATTACGAGTGCAAGTGAAATTGTAACGGACGAACGGGTGAATCGTAATTGTGTGCATTACGTAATTCTGTGTAATTGGCAAGAGTTTAACTGTAAGTCGGTGGAAATAAAGAACATTTTTGAGTGGTGCAATTTCACGAACCCACAAGTCCACACATGGCAAAGTGTGGAAGCATGTATAAAAATATGTGTAACAACAGAGTTATTTAAGCCAGTCTATTGCACATACATGGCGAGACATTGTACACATGTGTACTCTGTTCAGATGCAATCAAGTCTTCTTGACAGTACCATGCCATATAACAGCAGGTGCAACAAATTATATACAATATGACTGAATATTGTGACAAGCAAAAGGAAGAGGGAATCAAAACCCCTTTGTGTCAAGTGACCAACAGGCAGCTGCAATAGAATTTACATTTGCATGTAATAACTAATTGGCTAACCCATAATATCAGACACAGTTCCCAAGTGATCAATTTGTGTTTTGTCACTTATTGTATGCCAGATTACTAATATTTCACTCTTCTAGTAAACAAGATAATAAGCGAACATAGTACTGTGTCACTAAAGGTCAATATGCTTTAATGCTCTGTCATATAGTACATTATTTTGAATATTTACCTACTTGCATACCAGCACTATTGTTCATAGTAACAGTAAAAAAAGTTCTGGCACTTTATATTGATTTTAGAAATAATTTTCCTGAAAGTATTAGCTGCTATACTTTACCTGTCTACTGATTTATGCAGCATGATACAGCATATAAAGAACCTTGCATATATGTCTCAAATAGCATAAGCATAACTTACTTGGGTATGTAAATTTATATATTCATACATGGGAGTCTGAAAAGTGTGACTTATTAATGAGAATATATGTAATTGAAAAACTGTAATTGAGCTAAATATTAATGCACAAGGTTCGCTGCCTATAACTTCAGCACATATATCCAAAAATAAATAGCGAGGTTCAACTATAAATGACCAGTAAATTCTCAGGATACTATGAATGCTATATTTTCATTTGTTTTCCCTCCAGAAAAGAGAATGGCAAAAATTATGGCTGCAAATCACCCATGCCCAACACAGAGTATCATTCCATTTTTAAAGCCTATTTAAAATTTTTATTGAACAAAACTTAACTGATTCTTTTATTATAAAGGTATCATCTAACCGCAACAGTTACTGGTGAGCAGACAAACTGTTAACACATAAGCTGTGTTATACACAAAAACCAAATGATAAGTAAAGCTGGGAATTTTATATGCAGCACCTTAATTTTAAAATTACTCCTCAGGAACAAGAAAAATTAGTATTGAATATGCGTTGCATCAAGTTTGTGAGGTAAGAGGTGAACATTCATATGCTTATGAATTTTTGTGTTTACACTAAGAAATTGTTGAAAAAGGCTCCTGCTAGAATACAGAAGTGTTTAGAAGTTACAGGACTTTCCCTTCCTATTTCCCCAATTCTCACTAGATAGATTACTTGGCTAAGGGCAGCGCAGTTTATTTGCAGCAATTTTAAGACTATAAGCGATTTCTTAGATCTATACCTAATGATACTTCAGCTCTAAAAACGACACGAGAACTAGCAGATAAAAAGGAGTTATAACTTAAACTTCTTATTCTGTGAGGTTACTCTATCCTATAACTGCCATTGCAAAATTAGAGGTGTCCAGAATGGACTATTCTAATGCATGTGAAGGAATTGGAAAGCAGAAGCTAGAATAGAACTTACTAGAAACTTTGATATTGGGAATGTTTTAACAAACTAGAATTTAAATCCCATTGGTAACAAACTATGCATTTCTTATGTCTGTTGACACTGAACGTATCTTTTCAATACACAAGTATTTACTAATGAATGAAAGTGCAGTCTTACTAGGGGGAAGAAACTAATATTAAATATTTGTTTTAAGTTCTCTGGCCTTATGACTTTCAGTAACATCATGTTCAGGGAGTTATATTAGGCAGACTTTTTAAAATATGACAGGAGTAAATGTTGTATCCTAATTACTTGATGTAATTGGTTTTGATACTGTTTGTATGCTTATTCACATACAAAATTTGCACCTTTTTTAAAGCCAAATTAAAGTAATGAAATCTTATATCCTAAAATTCCTAACACATGATAGATGACGACATACTTTGTAAAATTACCTATTGGTCCATTCTTTGAAAATGGACATTATCTTCTTAAAAAAATTTAAAAATTACAAGAAATATTTCTTATGCACTTTTGCTAAGGTCCAGTTGTATGGCACTTTCAGAAAACGGTTTAATAAAAAAACAGGAAAATGTTTTAATTCAACTGCGCAAGTGTAAATATAAGAAATATTCAAAAAATTATTCCTTTCTCAAAATAACACTTTCTTTTCAAAATATCAAAATAATTGTATTAAATAATTTGTTGAGGCCACCAGGAACAGTGGTGGCAGCTCTGATGAGCAGTATCGATATTTTTTGTAACTTTCTTGTGTATGTTGGCACACTCTGCCGATAGAAGCTTGCGCGGCATCATGGACGGTGTATAGAAGCAACTGTTTTGCAATGCAGTTATTTGTTGTAATAAATAGGTATTTTGAAAGTGTAACTGATTTAAGTAGTGAGCTACCAGGGAGATGTTATTGCTCGTAACATAATTATTTATTACACCTCCAGCTCCATTTTTGCATTTTGGCGATCTTACATTGAAATAAACAGGTTTCTAATTTTGAAAACAAGTTTCTACAATACAGACTTTGCTGTACAATTTAGTGTAACAGAGTTTGAAACTGTTTATATGCTATTTAATTTTGAGAATACTAATGGTAATAAAAAATGTTCAAGCTCTTCACTACAGCATGAAGAAGATAACTACTTAGTAACAAATGTTAACGTTAAGGTGTGCAGTCTGTTCTTAGGCACATCAACCTCCGGGTTATTATATTTTATTGTTAACTTACCTATGTGTGTATGATATTCTTGTCTGAGCCATGACAAAGTGGGCTCTTGCAGTTATATTGAGAATTTCATGCTCTCGTCCTCCATATCTCTCAAACTAGAATCACATTGGGTTCTGTTGGAAAATAAATTTAGTACTGAATCAGCTGCACTATAAATAATGTATGTTCTTGCAGCCCTAGAAACTAATTATGTCCTATATTTAATTTTCAAATGCAATATTTTATAACTTCATGAAAGCTTAACTTAATTTGAAACACATTATAAGCTATCATTAAAATATGATAAAATAAACTTTCTTCAATTTAAAACCATAAGCAGCAAATGGTATTAACAATCAAATACATTAACTGCATTATAAGTATCTGATACAAAATTTATTGGGCTCCAAATACTTGGAGAAAACAAATACGCCATGCTATCAGAGCTTAGCTCTACTTGCTTTGCATCAAAAAACTTAAAATCTGCTTAACCAAGTGCACTAAAACACTATATTTTGCCTATTTCAGCTCCATGTGGCTGTATATAATTATCTTCTGGGGTAATTCTGCACAAAGCAAGCATTTATATTTTAAAAAAATGGACGTGTATTATTTGTGGTGTTGAGCCCCATTATTTCAGTAGGCTCTTGCATGACCACAGCATGTTGAATGCACGTGATCTGCAAATATCAGCAAATATCTTAAAACTGTTACAAAAAGGATGTTTCTATTCTGTAATAAATTTATAATCCTCCATGCAACCTGAAACTATTTGGTAATCCCAGTCAACATAAAATCTTCAAGGAAGGTTTAAAGTAATTCTTATATACTCACCCCATATAATATGAATAAATTCTTTAATATCCCATTTAATAGATAAATTTTCAACACAGAGATGCAATGGTGATTTGTATTAATATTGATTTAGTACAATGCATGTTTTAGGTTAATGCTTAAACTGGTAGTGCTTCACAAATGTTCGTTGTACAGTCCACACAATCTTACTCCAAACAATGCACATATTATTATGCACATATTTTATGGAGTTTGCGGTTATGTTCCATTTCAATCAGAAAGGACCTGAAACGTTACACCGTTGAGTACCACTAACCTCAGTTCCTCACACAGAACACCAATTTCTATTAAGCACTACTCAATTTTGAACTTAAACTATAAATAATAACGCGATACGTTCGTTTAACCAGTTGGTGTTCTGTAACACTGCAGAGCTAGGTAATCCTACGCTCAGTTTCATTCTGGAAGCACTGTATTTGATTGTGAACCTAACCTCAACCTCGGCATGTGCCGCATCATGCATATAAACAAAATGCCAAATAATACTGAAGGGTTATATGTAATACAGCTATCAAAATGATTACAGCACCTGTTCAGAAGCAAATTTTCCAGTTGATAACACCTGTTTGAAAAGCAGAATAACTTTTTCCGTTGTACTACCAACCCGCCAAAATGCCAAAACAAGCGTGCTTTTAAGGTACTGCCCTATGGTGGCTGCTGTTTGTACGCTACTGATTGGCCCTCCCCACGTCCTCACGGTCCTCCTAAAAGACGCAAGACTACAGATCACAGCCACAGATTAATCCCAAGACCTTCTTTGGAACGATGGGTACATAATTCCGCTTTTAGAAACTGGCAGTTAAATTTGCGAAGTTTTTCCGCGTATAGAATTCCATTTACTTCGTCTCTTATATATTTATGATATATATTGTTCTTTCTATATTTATTAATTTATTTATTATTTATTTATTCCTTTATTTATAAATGCTCACCACGTTCATTTAGGTCTGGTGTCTATATATTGTTATTATAAATGAAAACTAGCTTCTCATGAAATACCTTTTATTTGGGATAGTTTCTAGCAAAAAACATTCTTTTAAACCACTGAACTGTATTTATTTCATTTATCCAAAGTATTTCATGGTGTACATTCATCCATTTTCTTCTTATTTATTTATAGATTTATTTGAAAGTTCTTTAGCTTCTGCTGACGTAAATTGTTATTTAAATGAAAACTAAGATTTCATTAAGCACCTTTTAATTTGAACTTTTGATTAATTATATTTAAGTTTTGCATTTTTAATATGTTGTATAATTGTTATAAAAATTAGTTTAGGGCTGTAATTCATAATATTAAAATAAGGCCATATAAGCCTACATTGTATACTAAGTGTATAAACTTGTCATTTTCTTTCTAATTAATACTGCATCCAATTAACACATTATAATGATTCTGAATCATATCATAAGTGACTACTTCTGGACCTGTAGAGTTGTTTTTATGTTTATTAATTATAGAATTTAGTTCATTAATATGGGTATCTATTCAAATCAGCTGTATTCACACTATTAAACTCTGCCTATTCCTCTTTAAGCCATTAAATAACAAAAGCTGGAAAAATATATTTGAAGAAATAATATTACATTTCACTATTGTCATTAACTGAAATATGTACATTTTCTTTCGGCTTAGAGAAAGATCATATCTTCTGCCATACTTGATTTATACTCTTTGAATGAAGTGAAAAGGAGTTAAGAAAGTACATGAATTATGTATTTTAACAGAATTAATGATTCCAATGTGTACGCACTATGATACAATGAAGCACAAAATTAATATAATTCTGAGTCGAAATCATACTCATCATCAACTCAAAATTATATTAGAATTAATGACTTTTATTGCTCTTCTTACTGATTTTTCATGGATATTTAATTAGTAAACTCCTAACAATGCAAAAATTTCTGATTGCTTCCTTCTTTTTATTTATAGCTTCCTTACAATCATGGTTCCACCATCCTGTTTTTTTAATGATTTTATTGGAGTTTCAATCATAAACAGGGTTGTACATATCCAGAAATGCATTAAGATGTTTACAAAATATATTAAAAACTTGATCCTACTTTATAACACCTTCATTAGAAAGAGATTCAGAAAAGTACTTCTTAAAAATGTGAAGTTGATACATCTACTTCTGGATTTTCAAAATTTTTATTAGTCCCCTTTTAGTCCCCAAAACTGAATAAGGATTGAAAAATGATCACTTCCTACGTTGTTTACATTAACATTCCAGTGAATCCTGGAAATTAATTCTTTTGAACTAAAACAAAGATCTGGAGAAGAATTTGCTTAAGTGTGCCCAGTCTATCATTTTGCACATACATAAATATCTAGTTTAGCTAACCATTAAACGAATGCATGTTCAGGATATTTATCATTTATTTATCACTTACCATCCTGTATAAAGCTATAATTCAAATATTTATTGATCAAGGCTTTTTCATTATTGTTTAACATGAAGGTGTTGTTACAAAAAGTATTGTTACAAAAGAATTGGAACTTTTATAAATATTAACATTATTTAGTTCTCCAAATTATGCTCTGTCCTGTTTGTTCTAACTGGTTTCTATTATACAGTAATTATCATTTGTATCTATTATACAGTCTTTAAGCTTACTAACATACTATCACCATGTTTGTTCCTATCCAAGCATATTGTTGAAATCCTGAATTTGTTTCCTGATTTTAACAATGTTTCAGTACTAAGGAATATGTCCGTTTCACTAGTTTTTAATGAATTTTAGATATACTTTTAGCATTCTAAAACACTACTTTTGATTTATTTATATTCCTTCCTTTTTTCTTAATTTGAGCATTCATCATTTACTGTTGTAAATTGTTTGTTTGCTACAAACATATAAGATTTTTCAACTCTCTTCTTGATCTTGAATTAGTCTTATTGTCTTTAAGCTTACCAGGTGTTTTTTTTTTTGGAAGTTAATTTAGACTTTGGTTTCCCCATATTAACCTTTGGAGAGCTCTAAATAGTTTCAGTCATGACTGTACTCTCTTGGTTCCTAGTATTTGGGAAAAGCAGTTCATTATTTAATTCAGCTTGTGTTTTTCTTTGTAAGACTATGCTGCTTCCTGTATCTGCACCTTTTCTTTTTGAGGGTGATGTTATTAACCAACATCTTCTTCATCTAAATGAATGAATGAATTCCTGTATTTCCAAAGTATTACCTTACACAGTAAGTATTCCTGTATTACCTTACACAGCCAGGGTATCACGCCCTACCAGGTCAAAGACCATCCTTCGGCCTAGATAGATGGATTTGTCTGCAACCTCTTGAGGCAGGTAACCGACCATCTATGTAATCTGCTTATTTGTAGTAAATATTCTTATTAAGTGAATTGTACCTTTTTTTTTTTTTTTGAGTGGAGGAAAAATCCATTTATGGATTACCACTGTGTTGGAGGGCACAGTGGGGTATGTGGGCTTCACCTCAAAGGTACTACTCTACTAAAAAACCTCCACCGGATTGGGAAGGAGAAATGTGCTGCGGTACCTTTAATTAGTATTACCATACCTTTTGTAGAAACATAACCTGATAGAAAACCCAACCTCTCACAAACATGTAAATGCTACCTTTGAGCTACTCTCTCCCGTGTACGATCTGGCCATGTGTCCCTTACCTATCCTGTACAATCCATGGTTAGCTTGTCACAACAGTTTGATGAAATTTATTCCATGGAAAGCAAGACTTCTCATTAAGGTATTCTGTGAATACAATCCTTCCAAATGCAGAGGACTTCATAGGCTAGTACCAGAAAGTTCAAATATATACATTTATTTCCAATTCTTAAGCATATGTTATATTAATTAAAATCTTTGAAAATATTTTTGAGAAAAGCTAACATTTTGAAAGATCCTCCATGTAAGTTTTAAATAACAATATATAACGTTCTTAATAAGTTGTTTACTGCCTTCACAGAACACCTAACTGCCTCTTATAAAGCTCTAATTAAGCTTGTATAAAGGAAAGATTAAAAAAAATGCTGATGTGTTGAGCTTACATAACTTTCTCTTGTACAAACTATTCTTGCAAATACTTATTCCTCTACTAAGGGCTAATACAGATAATATTTGAAAATTCATTTTAATGTTAATTTTCTTGTAGATGTGTGGGGAAATATGGGAATACAGTAGGTTTTAAATTATAGTTAAATACTTTTTAACAACACAATTGATCACAATGTGATGGCTTGAAATTCCATTCTCTTTGCATGGCCAAGAGATAAAACAAATAAATAATGACTTCCCATTTCAGAAAAGTGTAAGTATTGGAAAATTAAAAAAATAACAAGGAATTTTCAGAAACAGTGCACTCAACAACAACAAAAATTTGACACAAATTGTATACTTTAACGATATCTATAATGTTTCATATAGTAAGATTATGACTATCTCTTACATTTTACCAGTTGCACATTGGGATGTTTGTGATATCTGTGTTCGGAGGGATGGAATCATTGAGGCAAATTGTAATGCAGCCCCAATCTATCGGAACGTTATGATTGGCATCCCAGGTGTTGACCTCAGCTAACACTGGATTGTGATCTGAATGTAATACATTTAATAAGGTAAGTAATAGACAGTGAAGTCAATAACAGAAGGACGTCCTCTACCTCTCAGATGGTGGGTAGGTTGCCAGGGACCCCCCACTCTGAGCTGAGGATCTGCATTTACCATGCAAATGATTCACTGCCTCTTTTGACTGCCTCTGGACCACCCTTTTCCCACATTTTTGTCACTTTAAACAAACAATATATTTCTTTTTTCTGTTCTACTAGAAAATTCAAATCGCCTGTGGTGCCGTATGTAGTAAAACTGAGCGTTGAACACTACACATTTCACATTTTTAGAAAATTCAAAACAAGATTTCACTTACTCCACAACTAATACATTGTTAAATTGAATATTTAAAAAGCGACTTTTCGAAACTCTTCTATATTTTATGTCTTGCTTGCAAGTTGCAATAAGACTAGTGAAAAATTACTTCATGACAGAGGATATTAACTGAAAAATGTGAAAATTTTGTAAACTAAATGTCTTAATAAATGCTTGTGTATACTCTATACTCTTTGTATGGATGTTGTGATTTAGGCATATTGTGGTTGCACACATAACCACGTACTTGTTAGTGTTGCCAAAGAATGCAACGCAGAACAGTAGCAACTGTGAATAAACATCTATATCTTATGGAGAATTGTATTAATAAAGATAAAGATATTCTATTACAATAAAATACAACAATTTGTTACAAACGTTACTTATCTTTTTAAGAAATTCGTAAGTTTTTCACATTTCTTTACCAATTTCCTAAAAAGATAAGTAAAATTTGTAAAAATTTATTATATTATATTGTGATTGTGTTACTTCACTGTTATTAGCTTCAAATTTTTAGGTATCAATGAGATATGCTGTTAAAAATTTTAACATTTACATATGCATTCTATACTAAAATGGTAATTGTGTTCAAATTATAGGTGCCAACATTATATTTTATATATTGTATAATTAAAATAAAAGTTTGCAGTTATTCATTGCTTAATGTTGATTAACTTAATAAATAATAATAATAAATAATAAATAATAATAATAATAATAATAATAATAATAATAATAATAATAATAATAATAATAATAATAATAATAATAATAATAATAATAATAATAATAATAATAATAATAATAATAATAATAATAATAATAATAATAATAATAATAATAATAATAATAATAATAATAATAATAATAATAATAATAATAATAATAATAATAATAATAATAATAATAATAATAATAATAATAATAATAATAATAATAATAATAATAATAATAATAATAATAATAATAATAATAATAATAATAATAATAATAATAATAATAATAATAATAATAATAATAATAATAATAATAATAATAATAATAATAATAATAATAATAATAATAATAATAATAATAATCACAAATTTATTATTACTATATTTTTTCAAATGACTTAATTAAAATGTCATATTTTAACTGCAACATGAGAAATAAAATGTATCTATATACTGAATTTTCACTGAATATATTATTAACCTCACCCTTCTTGACTACCTTTTTTATAGTTTTGTATAAAATGGAAATGTTAAAATACAGCTAAAAGTTTGTGATTCTTACTCTCTCCCTCCCTCCCACCCTCCATCTCTCTTTCAGCGTCGCAAGAGTCCAGTGTCCTGAATAAACAGTGCTGTTTTCTTGTTGCTTAATTAAAAATAATCATTTGGCGAAAATATATTGTGAATAGCGTAACGGATAGAGAACAATCACTGTTTATATGAATAGTACAATATGTGAATTTGTCATTGGTATAGAAAGTCAAGTAAATACATCACACAATACTTTTTCTGAAATTCAACCTTTATTATCCATGTAAACATACTTTCTGGTATTTTTGAGTACACATAAAAATATAAACAAATACATTCAATCGTATTCCGTGCTGTTTTTGTAGGCAGTCTGCCGGTCTGCCGTTCGTGGTCGCTCGGCAGGTGCTCGACAGTGTCCTCATGACGTCACACCAAGTTAACTGAGCGAGGTCATTGCACGATTACAGCTCGGCAAGCAAGGGAAGTTCAGTGCCGTTTAATTTCGTCAATGGTTCAAGCAATCAATACATATAACCACCAGTGGCGTTTATACTCACTTTGTTGCACATGCGCAAGTATACATATGGACTTACAGCAGCATATTTGCAAACGTCTTCACAAATGTGATCCGGAACAGGCTAATTCAGAAAATAATGTGAATACAAGTAGTATACCTACGGCTGCTACAGATAAAGTCTGTCATAAACACTGAATAAATCTTAAGTATAATATTTTGCATTTTTATTTTTATTAGAATGTTAAAAAGCTACGATAGCCAAAAGTTGTATAAAAACTGAGATTATCTTATACACACGTATACAAATTTTGAATCTTTATCTGTATTACTTTTAATTTAGCTTTACCTTTGTGAGGCCGCGCCGTGGCTCAGTGGTTAGACCGCTTGGCTCTCACCAAGGCGGCCCGGGTTCGATCCCAGGCGACCGCAAAGTGAGATTTGTGGTGGACAACACGGCGCCTGGGCGGGTTTGGACCTCTGGTTTCCCCCGCTATCTCATTCCACCGGTGCTCCATATTCATCTCATGTATCATCAGTGTAACCGCCTGCGGTGCCGTATGTAGTAAAAGCGTGCGTTAAACACTACACATTTCACTTTACCCTTATTTAACTAGCTAACAGAAGAAATGAAGTTATAGTTTGTAATGTATGTAACGAATACTAGTAAATACTGTGCTTAAAGTTTGATGGAAGGAAAGAATGGCATGTTGTCCATGAAAGGTTACTGTTAACATTTTGGTTACATCATATCTCTTTACTTTGTGGAACGAAGCTTATTTTACTGCAGTTGTCCTGTTAGTTCATCTTTATTATATAGAAATAATACACTTTGAAGTGTAATGTTTTTAATGTATCAAAATTAAATCTGTATTTCATTAACACACTACCTTTTTAGGTGCAGATCGTTATTGGGAGAAATACACCGAAGTAACACTCACATCAGCTATTTCTAGAGCAGAATCGAATGCGTCATCTATTCTCGAAACTGTTTTCACATTTTAAATCAGTGTGTCACAAGAGAACGCAGCATATATGAAATCTACGATTTCGTTCAGAATTGGAATATTGTTCTAGTAGAAAAATAAATACCTCTTCTAGGGTTCTGTAATTGCCCATGTTTAGTTACAAAATTACCCTTTAATGATCTGTGCAATGCTGCCAATTGAGTTCCAGTGCTCAGCTGCTCTGCTTTCAAACTGCTCTTTTTAAGTTATATAGTAGTCATATTGGACATACGAGAAATGTTTACACAAATTATAGCGGGTTACGTGCATTCGATTTTCGGTTGTTTTATGACGTTATGTTGATACTCATGTCGACAAACTCGGTCATTTTGAATATTCAGTTAGATGTTGAAAGTTATTTTGCTTGGGCGTGTTCTGGTTCGTCTTCGATTGTTGCCTATTCCAAAAAATGGTACAAAGAATCTGTATCAAATTTTGTGTGAAAAACAAAATTAAGTGCGCGGATGCATTCAGAAAGTTGACTGTGGCATATGGTGAAGCTACCTTGGACCAAAGCGACGTTTTTCGGTTGTACAAAAGGTTCTAAGAGGGTCGAGAAGATGTGAACTACGAACAGCGTCCCGGACGCCCGAGCTCGTCAACAACAGACGAAAGCACTGAAGAAAATAGTATTGGCCAAACGTCGAATCACCGTTGGAGAAGTTGCTGAGAACCTAAACATATCGGCTCGTTCCACTCGATGTTGACCAATGGTTTGGGCATGAGACGGGTCGCGGAAAATTCGTACCAAAGTTTGCTCAATTTCGAACAAAAACACCATCGCATTAACGTTGCCGAGGAACTGTTGAACTCTGTCCGCGACGACCCAAATTTGCTCCAGAGTTTCATAACTGGTGACAAAGCAGTTTTCTGCGATTACAGGGGCGTGGTGCATCATAAGTTCTTCTGAACTCATACTTCCATTGTGTCAGGAATACCGCGAAAACCAAGGATTATGGTTATGAACGTTATGAACTTTTCTTCTTCTTTTGGTGTGAGGAACCCATGTCTGAAGTTTGTAAAAGTATTTCTGAAACTTCCCGTATAATCTTATGTAAACCATAGCTATGAATATGCTGTCTGTTTTATTAATATTTTCATTCAGATTGATGTTTATTAAACTAACATGGCACTATGTTTCTTTAGTAATTGCAATAATAGTATCCATAATTACACACGCATAATTTTGTATAGCTTAACCTTGCGATTCCCGCCTCGGTAGCGTAGATGGTAGCATGCCTGCCTCACGTTCAAGAGGTTCCGAGTTCGAATCTCGGTCAGGATGAGTTACCTGGATAAGGCTTTTTCCAGGGTTTTCCCTTATCCTGACAGGCGAATGTCAGGTAACTCTAAGCTCCATGGACCCTGGTCACTTTTGAGCATCATTTTCACCCATTTCAGTCACCGTCCGATATGACTTAACGTTGGAGGACGTAAAATAACAAAAAAAAAAAAAAAAAAAAAAAAAAAAAAAACATTAACGTTGTGATGCATTTAAATCATCTGGTTTATATTACGGCAGTGACTTATTTGTACAGACTGATCACACTTCTGAAAATTAGTTGTATTTCCACATACTACCTATAATTACTGAAATTATTTAATACAAAGGCTTTCCCTTAATAACTTAGATTTCTCTTTTAACCGGAAGACTAAAAGAACTGATCATGTTTTAGAAGTTCAAGGTTGATTATTTGTATACGATAATAGTGTCTGACAGTGAGACGTCTTTCACAGACAGAACATAGCTGATAAGTTTGGCATTACGCCTTTGCCAGTTGAGTAAATTACCTTTTTAGAAATTATTCCCATTGTACAGATTGATCATATTAGAAAATTAGTTATACATGTTACCGTGCACTTCCTATGATTGCAGTGGTCAATTAATAACAATGGTGTAGTAACTAATTTAGTATTTATTCCTCTTTTCACCATTATGAAAATTGCAGAAGATAGTGCTGTTTAGCCTCCTTTTCATTATTTAAAAAATATTACAATAAATAACTACGTGGGTACATATTTAATGCATTTATAATTGTTAAGGTTACTTTTTATGATTATGTACACATGCTGCGCATAATTAAGGCTAACCTTACATATCAGACACGCAGCTCGCAAGTACTCCATTTGTGTTTCGTTCCTTACTGTACGCCAACTTACTAATGTTACACTCTTAATCAGCAGATAGGAAACGATCGCAGCGGTGGTTACTGAAGGTCAGTGCCTCAGCGCTCTGTCGAGTTTAGTATAAAGGTAAACCAAAAATTAAAATTTAAAAATTAAAAATAGACAAAAAAGATTATATAAAGAAATGCAAACCTTTTTAAAACAAAATATGTTACAAAAACTGTTTCTATGGAAATCAGTACTCATTGCTAAATTAAATTTTTCAATACCATTCATTTTCGTAAAATGCTACATCGCCTAACACTTAAACAGCTGACTATAGGGGTTTCCTCTATTCCCTTTTTAACTATAAGGAAATGCTAATCTGCAGAGATACATTTCGATTTCCAAAAGCACTTAAATTTTCTTAAGTATAGTCTGTAGAAGCTACACACAAAAATAAACAATATTGGGGAAAGAAAGTCATGTGAGTGTAGCAAATCCGATTTACATTGGAATTACCCTGAATTTTAAACCTTTAACGTGTGTTTACACATTTTTCATGCATTGAATAACGCTCCTTTTTTTCTATTACATAACATCTAGATAATTGAAGTGATGAGCTGATGGATGAAAAAAGTATGTAAAATACCAGTTAACAAAATGTTTACTGAACCTCCTCATTAATGTCTTGAGTATTTAAAATTTCACAAATATACTTCTCTGATTAATATATCAGTAACATATTTCATGTTTTAGATAAAGAAATTGTTCTATTAAGTGCATGTAAAATAATGACGTAAACACTGCGCCAGAAAAAGTTGAAAAAGCTGTTCAGTTTTCAAAAGCTGAAAAATGTTTAAAAAAAAGTCGAGAAATTGTTTTAAACTTATGAGCATACATGAAGCAAGAAGCTAAAAGCAAAGAACTGGTTGCACCAGAGGAATTCTTTTTCAAAGATTCGAAAAGCTAAAGTGATTATCCGAACAGCAAAAAGAACTGTTAAAGAACGTAAACAAATTGAAAATCAGAGAACATTTTTGAAACTCCAGCGTTCCAAAAGGAGTAATAAATCTACATGACTTCGACAAATGTGTCGTTAGAAGAACGATTCAAAATTTTTATGTTCTGGAAAAAGGTACTCCTACGGTAGTTAAATTACTTACTACTTGAAGAGAAAGCATTGACATTCAGGACAGTAAGTCGTCCTTAAACAGAATAGAGAATATTTTTCTTATTTAAAAACACATGTAAAACCTAGAAACTATGAAGCTAAAATAGAAATTTTTTAAACATTGCTTCAAGTTCATCATATTTGCACTTGTATTAGGAAAGCTATAGGAAAACTACAACAGCGCTCAGGTCAGAACAAGTGAAACCTACATCGCGCTGTTTTCCCGATAGGCTTGATAGGCTTTTTATTTTAGTGTGCCTGGTGCCGGTGCACTGGACCCGGGTACAGGCTCTAAATTTATATTAATGTACAATTGTCTCTAATATTTTTGTTATTGTCTTTGAGGTTCCTTTAAAACCCATACGGTGACCTGTTTTAGGCCACCGAGAACCTCTAATTGTCTCTCTTTTTTTTTTTAGTTTTTATATCACATATTTACATTGTGCTTAACTTGCGCGCACGCACACACACTAACAAACACACACACACACACACACACACACACACACACACACACACACACACACACACACCTGGGCATACCACGTACGTCCCGGGCAGTCATATATATAGACACACACACACACACACACACACACACACACACACACACACACACACACACACACACACACACACACACACACACACACGCACTACACTATACACTTCGTTATTTACATTATGCACAGTGTTCGCATTCAACTTCAAATCCCTTTGATAGATAGTTCATAAGACCTACCTAAAAGAAAGTAGTTTCGATTTTATTAGTAAGGTATTACATTCACGAATGTGATAACACACATGTAAAGCCTAGACACTATGCAGCTAAAATAGAATTTTACTCAGTCTGATTTTCAAACATTGCTTGGAGTTCATCTTATTTGCACTTGTATTAGTACAGATGAAAAGCAGATTTTGAGTTATGTATTTGAATGTCATAGGAATTATCTAGGTTTTCAGGAAGCTTGTAGAATTTAACGTCGTGCTGGCCCGTTGTCATGGTATACGTGTTCGTATAATGGATATCAAAGAATGTGTCGGTAAAGGGTGCAAATGTTGGATGCCAAGGCAGACTAAATAACCCACAGCAATAGTTCCCCAGCAACACGTCCCACCGGCATTGCAGAGAGGATTCTGCAAGATAGAAAGAAGATAGAAACAATATGCTGCTCATTTAAAACGTTCAACTGCTGCTTGTCTTTGACTGAAGAGATACACGAGATTCAAATACAAGAAGCTTATGCATAACACAGCACATTACCTATCCGCCTCGCCAGTAAGCATACTTATCCTAAATGAGTGAGATTTTCCGGGACAGCGCGAACGCAGTCCCGACTACCAAAAATTATGCGCCCGAGTTACCCACATTTGGGGCAATCGCAGGGGTCAGCCCAACCGAAGTGCAATGGGAGAGCCTCGCCCTGGGGGAACCGCCTTCTTGATCACGGTAACCCCTACGCCAGGTAAGTATGCCGAGGTCACGCATTTCACTTTTCTTAAACCCCAAAATGGAGCAACCCGTATAAAGGTGCATTACGCAATGTACTCAGAAATCACGGAGATTGCCCCTTCAGAAGCCCTAAACAGCTCTAAATTATTACAACACAATTATTTATAGATTCAACTACAAGAATTTCAGGAATATTGCACATTTCTACCAAAACTACACAAAGTATTGGCAGGCTCCAAAGAAGCCAGCAATTGTGCCATCTATAAACGTTAGCTCAAAGTAGAATAGATGGCGCAAGAGGCAGCACTGTATGAAACTTTAGAGAATTCGAATCGCGTAGTGCCAGGAATATTTGACAACTGAATTCTGATCGTTTAAAAACCATGCGTTCCGCTAAATCAGCTTGTCATCAGTAGAACGTATCTCTGAAGTGAGATGATAAGCGTAATAAAGAGAACAAAACGAACGACCGGACGAACTGCATTTGAAATGCTGAAATGCAACATCCATTTTTGATTGCTAATGGTCGCACAGTATTCAACAAACATAAATGACAGTCTTGTTTAGTTTCAGAAGGCCTCAAAACGAGTATTCGTATACAATTTTTGGCGTAATACAATATTTTCCCGGCACATATATTTAGCTAAAAATTAAAAACGTATTTATTGTCTGCCACGTTCTTTTGGTTTAATAGAATTTCCCTGAACGCATAATTTAATTTCGTGTGTGGGTTGTACTACGTGTTGCTCATAAGGATACTACATCAAGCTAACAAGTAGCATTTCTTGGCAATGAAGTTATGCAGTTACATCTATTAACTACAACCCACAGCAAGTATAATAATGAGTGGTGGTACACATCAAGTGACTGCGAAAAAAACACAAACCCTTCGTTTAAAAATGGTGAATTATAGTAATGCCAATATGAGTTTTCAGAATGCAGAATAATTTATGTGCGGGGTGGAAAAATCTATTGTAGGTAATTGAATATATTAGCTTACTGCAGAAACTAATGTCATTGTGTGTTGCAGTTTAGTATTTGTTTCAATGTTTAGCGCCTATTCTTTGCTGTTTGTTAGTAAAACGTGTTAATTTGCTGTTGTTGAGGTAAATGACAAGAGTTATGTCTTTTAGCCGTTAAGAACCTAACATTGCAAAGAAAGCAGAGGAAGCCATGTTTAATATTTGGCTCAGAAACTATTTCTTTATTTTCTGACTACAAAAAGCACTTAAAGTTCAACATTCTTGTCTTGAGTATTATGATTCCAAAGTGAAACAGAAAATAAAGTTTGCTTTACTTATGTTTTAATTAAACTTTACTAATGTGAAAATATTCTGATATATTTATTATTGGAAATTAATTGTTATTTCACACACGCACTATGACCACGGAGACCACAAGATCCGTGGTTCAAATACCGGCTATGGCATTGAATTTTTCAATCAGGCTCTACCCTTTCATATTTACTATTATGTGATTTATTATCACGTTCTAAAACATTTTTAACGTTCTTCCTAAGGATATAGGAATTTAAGTGTCTGTGTTCATTTTTAAGTGCTTTGGATATTCCAAATAAAAAATCCAACGAGAGCAATAACTAATCAGAAGTTAATTGCTACGGAATTTATGATTTGTAATAATGTACAAACACCACCGAAAAAGTATCGAGAATTTGCTAAATCTGCACAAAGTGACGATAGTGTGTTAGATATTTTGCTCAAGTTTTAGACACGTAGGTTAATGTCTGAATTAGTTTAGTATTTGGTGTTTTGCATAAAAGTAAGTGTTGGTTATAATGCTAACATGGCAGCATATAAGTTTAATGTAATCTTTGTACATTATTATAGAATGTAAATCAGTGAAGTCTTTGTCTTACTAAGATAGCAGCATGAGAAACGTATCGTTGTAGAACGCCAAACCACAGCCTGTCAGGTTAAATATGGTATTTGCAATGTAGGTGGAGAAAGCAAGCAAGTTCCTCCATATACTCGAAACATAACAACCTAAATAACTACTTGATAAGGATAATTAGCCCTCGTAAGGACTTTCAAAAATTGCCGAGAACGACGATATTTCACGTCGTTCTGGCGGGGTATTGGTATAAGTTTTCAACTAGCAATAATCGCACCTCAGTAAAACTTCATTGGTTACGATATTGCCACTGCGCAAAGCTGACGAACTGCAACGTTGAGATCTCCTCTATACCAGAATGCGTGTATAATACATCGGGTACTGCCCAAACTTTTAGTAATGTAAGAAATTGCCTGATATTTGTGCTAAATATCGATCAAATATAGTAAAGGTAAGATAAAACTAATAACTTTGAACTAAAATTACACCTGGATTACCTTCTAAACTAAATATTTATTTAAGCATACATAAAACATATAATATACCTTTTACCCTGGCGCCATCACGTGGGCAAAGTAGAATGTAACATCGCTAGCGCTCAATGTGATGAGGCCTGGCACTATTACCATTGGTGGGATTACTGCGTTATCTGGTGTCTCTTTATTGTAATATCCAAAGGAGGCCCTTAAACATGAGCATTATAGTTATAGTTCTAACTTCCTGTAGTCCTTGTCACTTTGCAACACAAAGTTGCATACACCGCAGATTAATACCAGATTCTCAACTCCGTGGTGGGAATTGAAGCCGCTTAGGGCGCTCTTCCTGACCTTTCGGGTGCGACCTAAGCAAACTAACGATTTCGTCGGTAATGCAGTAAGCTTCTCTTTTGGCCGAGCTATGGTACGTCCGCCTCCCCACAGCCTTCCATACCTGTGTTCAGCAACTGATAGAATTCAACATCTTTGGAAGCCTAATCTCGCGCACTGGTGAACAGCACAATTAATTTATCGCATATTAGCATAATGCGCGTAAACTATTCATCAGTGTGCGAGATGTGACTTCGAAAGAAGTTCATTTCGGAAAACAAAAAGGTCTTCGAATCCATTTCCACACTTTATCTTTTTTCCTGTTTCCACCAAGCATTATAGCTTTAATATTCATGTTATAAATGGGCAAGTATGTCTTTAAACAATTGCAACTCTTATAAAGGTAGAGTTGGCAGAGTGAGGTCACTCAAAATGCTGTTGAGGTGATACAGAATATAACATTCTTATTCCTTCACATCAAGTTTTTAATAAAAAGTCATTCTCTATTTGCTTAAAAACTTGTGATTTACTTTAAGTAATTTATATGTGCTTGATAAACATAAAACAAAAAATCCCTATTACAAATTTTATTTCAAAACCGGCACCATTGTATAAAGCAGTAATATTAAAGAACTAGCTGCCAATTTTATGCAACTTTCCTATCCGTACGGTTGTTAAGAATGACCACTGCATCGTAAACAGCTTCAATATGCATGTTTCTAAAGTTGCCTACGCTCCTACGGCCACAGTTGTAGACGTTTTTTTACTATTAGTCGAAATGGGTAAGCCAAAGGAGCTTAATCCTGTTTTGAAGCAATAATTATAATATTAGAAAAATAGCACAAACAGTAAACAAATCACTTTCTACCATACAGTGTATGGTACGAAAATTTAAGCAACAAGATTCTACAAATAATTTATCACGATAGCCTGAAAAAAGCAGACTGGATGTAAGAGAGGAATGTTTCATTGTAAGCAGAATCTGAGAAAATCCAAAATTAAGTATTCCTCAATTACCTCCATTAGTTGAAGATGTGTCTGGAAAGAAGATGTGTGATCAAACTGTTTGTTGTGTTTTATGGAAGTACAGATATCATGGCCAAACACCCAGGAGGAAGCAGAAGGCAAGACTGAACATATGTTGATTAATATGGAATAGACTCAAACTATTGCAAACACCTCCTCAGAGTCCAGACTTGAATACAATAGAGCATTTGTGGAGAATTCTGAAGAAGCGAGTCTGTAAAAGCAAAATGCAACAACCTGGTTAGTTTTATGAAGAGAAGTTGTGAGGCAGTTATTAAAGCCGAAGGATAGCCAACAAAGTATTAAACTGTCAACTGTGTCTTTGTTATTCAACTATTATTTCTAATGTACAAATAGAAAAGTTGTAAAAAATTGGTCATGTTTCTTTACAATATCATTTAATTTAGTTTGTTAACTTCATGTGCTAATATTTAGTTCTTTCCTAATATAGCATTTGTTATGTTGTCTCACATGTATGGGGCAAAATATTAATGTGATTGTGTCTTCTAACAGATATTAAAATATTTTCTTAGAAAACCAATGTGCATGAATAAGAGTGCTATACACTGTACAATGTAACTGTATTTCCTTTCCCTGAAGTGTGAATTCCAAAGCTTGTTACTGTGATAATTAAAAGAAAGGTAACCTGACACTAAATTAATGCATTGTGCAGATACAGGAAAACAGGAAAGGATATCACAAGGTTATGTGTAATGCAATTTATTTGTAAACAGAATAAAGTTGAAAAATTCCCTGGAAGGAAAGTGTCAAAAATAATAATAATCAACAAACATCATTAAAGAAACGTATATATAAATTGTAAATGAAGATAACGGCATTGGTAGCTTAATGGCACATACAAATTGAGTAGTGTTTAAAGCAGGGTAGGGGTTGTTTAGTGCTTCCTTTTGATGTGAATATTTTTATTTGTAAGGTTCTAAATATGTGCATTCAAATATATGATTTGTGGTAAATATTACACTACAATAGTTACACAAAGTGGCTTGACTTTTATTTAGGAGGTGCTCATGTGACAGTTTCGTAAGACCAATTCTTAACGGAGTGTAGATTATCCGGTCCTTTCTGTTCTTTAGGTAGATTTGAGACAGACTGCACAGGTAGCGCTCAGAAAGGTTTTATCAGCTATTGAAACAGGAAAATGCTGAGGCAATCACTATTTGTTTTGATATGCAGCAGAATCGATGGTGTTTGTACATTATTACAAATCATAAATTCCGTAGCAATTAACTTCTGATTAGTTATTGCTCTCGTTGGATTTTTTATTTGGAATATCCAAAGCACTTAAAAATGAACACAGACACTTAAATTCCTATATCCTTAGGAAGAAAGTTAAACATGTTTTAGAACGTGATAATAAATCACATAATAGTAAATATGAAAGGGTAGAGCCTGATTGAAAAATTCAATGCCATAGCCGGTATTTGAACCACGGATCTTGTGGTCTCCGTGGTCATAGTGCGTGTGTGAAATAACAATTAATTTCCAATAATAAATATATCAGAATATTTTCACATTAGTAAAGTTTAATTAAAACATAGGTAAAGCAAACTTTATTTTCTGTTTCACTTTGGAATCATAATACTCAAGACAAGAATGTTGAACTTTAAGTGCTTTTTGTAGTCAGAAAATAAAGAAATACTTTCTGAGCCAAATATTAAACATGGCTTCCTCTGCTTTCTTTGCAATGTTAGGTTCTTAACAGCTAAAAGACATAACTCTTGTCATTTCCCTCAACAACAGCAAATTAACACGTTTTACTAACAAACAGCAAAGAATAGGCGCTAAACATTGAAACAAATACTAAACTGCAACACACAATGACATTAGTTTCTGCAGTAAGCTAATATATTCAATTACCTACAATAGATTTTTCCACCCCGCACATAAATTATTCTGCATTCTGAAAACTCATATTGGCATTACTATAATTCACCATTTTTAAACGAAGGGTTTGTGTTTTTTTCGCAGTCACTTGATGTGTACCACCACTCATTATTATACTTGCTGTGGGTTGTAGTTAATAGATGTAACTGCATAACTTCATTGCCAAGAAATGCTACTTGTTAGCTTGATGTAGTATCCTTATGAGCAACACGTAGTACAACCCACACACGAAATTAAATTATGCGTTCAGGGAAATTCTATTAAACCAAAAGAACGTGGCAGACAATAAATACGTTTTTAATTTTTAGCTAAATATATGTGCCGGGAAAATATTGTATTCCGCCAAAAATTGTATACGAATACACGTTTTGAGGCCTTCTGAAACTAAACAAGACGGTCATTTATGTTTGTTGAATACTGTGCGACCATTAGCAATCAAAAATGGATGTTGCATTTCAGCATTTCAAATGCAGTTCGTCCGGTCGTTCGTTTTGTTCTCTTTATTACGCTTATCATCTCACTTCAGAGATGCGTTCTACTGATGACAAGCTGATTTAGCGGAACGCATGGTTTTTAAACGATCAGAATTCAGTTGTCAAATATTCCTGGCACTACGCGATTCGAATTCTCTAAAGTTTCATACAGTGCTGCCTCTTGCGCCATCTATTCTACTTTGAGCTAACGTTTATAGATGGCACAATTGCTGGCTTCTTTGGAGCCTGCCAACACTTTGTGTAGTTTTGGTAGAAATGTGCAATATTCCTGAAATTCTTGTAGTTGAATCTATAAATAATTGTGTTGTAATAATTTAGAGCTGTTTAGGGCTTCTGAAGGGGCAATCTCCGTGATTTCTGAGTACATTGCGTAATGCACCTTTATACGGGTTGCTCCATTTTGGGGTTTAAGAAAAGTGAAATGCGTGACCTCGGCATACTTACCTGGCGTAGGGGTTACCGTGATCAAGAAGGCGGTTCCCCCAGGGTGAGGCTCTCCCATTGCACTTCGGTTGGGCTGACCCCTGCGATTGCCCCAAATGTGGGTAACTCGGGCGCATAATTTTTGGTAGTCGGGACTGCGTTCGCGCTGTCCCGGAATATCTCACTCATTTAGGATAAGTATGCTTACTGGCGAGGCGGATAGGTAATGTGCTGTGTTATGCATAAGCTTCTTGTATTTGTAATCTCGTGTATCTCTTCAGTCAAAGACAAGCACCAGTTGAACGTTTTAAATGACCAGCATATTGTTTCTATCTTCTTTCTATCTTGCAGAATCCTCTCTGCAATGCCGGTGGGACGTGTTGCTGGGGAACTATTGCTGTGGGTTATTTAGTCTGCCTTGGCATCCAACATTTGCACCCTTTACCGACACATTCTTTGATATCCATTATACGAACACGTATACCATGACAACGGGCCAGCACGACGTTCAATTCTACGAGCTTCCTGAAAACCTAGATAATTCCTATGACATTCAAATACATAACTCAAAATCTGCTTTTCATCTGTACTAATACAAGTGCAAATAAGATGAACTCCAAGCAATGTTTGAAAATCAGACTGAGTAAAATTCTATTTTAGCTGCATAGTGTCTAGGCTTTACATGTGTGTTATCACATTCGTGAATGTAATACCTTACTAATAAAATCGAAACTACTTTCTTTTAGGTAGGTCTTATGAACTATCTATCAAAGGGATTTGAAGTTGAATGCGAACACTGTGCATAATGTAAATAACGAAGTGTATAGTGTAGTGCGTGTGTGTATATATGACTGCCCGGGTCGTACGTGGTATGCCCAGGTGTGTCTTTGTTAGTGTGTGTGCGTGCGCGCAAGTTAAGCACAATGTAAATATGTGTATATAAAAACTAAAAAAAAAAAAAAAAAACAGAGACAATTAGAGGTAAATAACCAAATAAAACTGGTTCTCGGTGGCCTAAAACAGGTCATCGTATGGGTTTTAAAGGAACCTCAAAGACAATAACAAAAATATTAGAGACAATTATACAGTAATGTAAATTTAGAGCCTGTAAGCCGGGTCCAGTGTACCGGCACCAGGCACATTAATTTAAAATAAAAAGCCTATCAAGTCAATCGGGAAAATAGCGCGATGTAGGTTTCACTTGTTCTGACCTGAGCGCTGTTGTAGCTTTCCTATAGCGTTCCTAATACAAGTGCAAATAAGATGAACTTGAAGCAATGTTTAAAAATATTCTATTTTAGCTGAATGACAAATTGACAGAGAATACAGAATAATTACAGAGAATACACTCTGGAATCACATATTGTATGTATGGTTGAAAGGGCACAGTAAAACTTGACAATAATTTAATGTAGAACTTTTCTCTCAACAAAATACGAATTAGAAAACCACTTCTGTCAGAATTCATCATAACTAACAGGATGTAACCTGAAAAGCTTTTGTAGAATAGAAATAAAAATTAAAGATGGTTTGATATTAGTTTTTTTTATACTTGATTCACGATACTAATACATAATATTTTCCACAATATTCTATACCACCATTTCTACTTCTAATTTCAGTACAAAATAGAATTTTGGGAGAACTGTGGTATGCCAATGAAATTAAATAAGTACACATATTTAATAAGACAAAATTTAAAACCAGCAGTGTTCTTATTTTTAAACTCTACATTATATATTTAAAAGCAAAATAGTCCACTTTTATAAGATTTTCTTAAAAAATACCATAATTTTCACTCTTTTGGGGTCAAGTCTATTTCTTTTTCTGTCACATATGAGTTCTGCTATGCTAAATAGTTTTTCAGAGAAAACTATTTCAGGTGTATAACACAATATTTTTTAATTTGGAAAATTTTGAATTTGATTTCCAGTAATGCAGTGCACTAGAAAGAGGAGGTCACAAATCATTATTGAGATATGCGATGACGTCTTTTTGGGAACTGGTAACTGGCTCTGAATTTGACACACAATTTTCTTGTGATACCTACTGTGTTGGTACCACATTCCTGTCAATTTCTTGGGCTTTGCAGTGTTTAATTGCAAAAATAATATTTTGTGATTTTAAAATAAAATAAAAATTGCAGAATCACCACCAAAGTATAAAGAAAAAAAAAAAAACGGAGAAAATTTTCTGAAGTACCCATGCCCAACAAAAATAAATATGTATATGTATATATACACTAATATGCTATTATGTGTTTCAAATGGGAAGGCGTTTGTCCTTGAGTGGTACTAGGTGAGCAACCAATCAGAGTACTGCGGTGTTGTAGTATTGCATTCCGCCCTAAGTGGTGTATGACGAGCGGCAAAGTAATCAATCTCTAATAAGTACTATTCGCGCTAAGACAAAAATTCAGATTTTGCTAAAACTGATCCATGAAGGAGAAAGTAATGTATTTAACATAACCGTAAAAAACTCATATTTTTAGCTCAAACAGTTTTCCTAATACAAATAAAGTAGATACCATTAAATTATAACAATGCATTGCGACGTAAGCAGTGTAATGAATATCCTTATTGGTTGGCATGTATGCGTGAACATATATTTGAAATTACTTGGAACTGAAACCTAAACATTTGACATGGCGTGGTAAATGAAGTATGTACTTTGAATAAGCCACGGTGTTTGTTAAACTCGATGAGAGGAAACGGTACACCTCTTGCTAGTCTGGCAGAATGTGTCTTGTAAGATTATAGATAGATAATTTATTCATCTTGTAAATCATACCTTGTACATGAGTACTTTGATATAAGACACGTCAAATTGTGAATTTACAGTGCAATTAACTATACTTGTAAATTAACAAGTCACATCCAATAAGGACAAGTGTATATCTTTGTTTATGAATGAATCCTAATCTCTAGAGAGTTCAAAGCAGCATTATTCAGTTACTCTTCCATGAAAAAGTGTATCAGTTGGATCAATGTGATACGATCCACTTTCCCCCTTACTACTGCTACAACAATCCAATAGAGTTAATGTGGGTTCAAATTATGTTGCAAACAGAAATAATATTTTTAAACCGACTGATGTTTAACTACTTATTCACAAAGAAATTGACAAAGAACACAAGACATGGAAAACTGTGAGAGACATCAGACAAACTACAAGAAGAAAACTTTTGGAAAGAATAGCACATAACGAGATTTTGGAACCTATCATCATAAATTTGCAGTACTCATACGTTGAAGACAATGACAATGACAAATTATCTCTTAACGTAAGTAACATTCACAGCTATATGGTTGCACTGCTGGTATTTTCATTGGATTAGAAAAATAAGTAATTCATAAACTAAATATTTAAAACATTTGCATAATATGCGAATATCCACGTTGCAATTGTAATTTCAACAACTAAATTTTTATAAAACTTTGGAAAATTCAGTTCCCTTTTGTATAGCACCATGAACAGTCGCAAGTGTGCAAGAGAGAGGGAAATATAAGAAGAGTGGGGGTAATGAGGTGGCAACGGTGAAGGCTCTAACGCATCTGATTTGCTACAGGCGAGAACTCTTCCCATTTGAAACCCATAATAATCACCTTATTTTGTATGAATTCAGGAACATTTTATTCACCTTATTTTGTTCAATACAAAATGACAAAAGAAAAATTAACTATAATTCCTTAACAAACTTCAATGATCCCCAAAGAGGTTGTACATTTGAGCTTTTGTATCACTGCACTAACATAGAGACTTTATAACATTTAGGGGAGGGTGGTCCACAGTGAGACACAATACTTTTGAAATCCCATACTTCTTTCTATTTTGGTGTGTTGTGAATACAAATAGGTGACATGCTTCATTATTCCTTTATTAACAAATGCAAAACATAAAGACATTGATTTTAATAATCATGAATACACACCGTGCCAATATTCAAATGAATGCAAATCGTCTCTCCCTGCCCCACAGTGGGGTACACTGAGACGGTGGATGGTCCAGACTGAGACAACCTACATTACATTAAGATTACCAAATTTAACTTCAAAAATCAAATAACTCTTTTGTCTTTTGTTTTGCCAAACAATCATGGTTGACCCAACACTATTTTTACATCAGTTTGATTCACTGAAACCATATCTGGAACCTCTGGAAACACAGACTTGTCTGTATTTTTCACTTTCCGCAGGAATGATATTTCCATATCTCCATCTGCATTCTTCCCCTTTAAGACTTATACAATGTAACATGTCACTTTTTATTTTCCTGCAAACTCAGTCAGCACATTCGTCACAGTAGGCTCTCTTTCCTGTTATTCAAAATCAGAAAAAATTTCTTCATCCATAACTGAGGATCCAGAAGATATTTCTACATTGTCTTCTGAAGATTCTGGTTCTGTGTATAATTTTCTTCCTTTAAATTTCTTCTGCTTACCTGCAGGATTATTTGGTTTACATTTCAATGCCCTCTCCTCTAGTTCTTTTTTCTCGAGTGTATCTTTGGCTATCAGGGTTCTCCCCTTTCTCCTCACAGTTGATTTTCTGGCGGCAGCTTTAGGTAACCCTCTAAATTCATGAGGGCTTACAATGTGACTAATCTCTATTTATAGTCGATGGTAAGCTTGTCAAATCCTCCTGAATTTCAGCATCAGGTTTTTTATGACACTGAGAGCTTCCTTGTGTTGGATCATTCTCAACTTCTCCACCAGTGTTTACTGAGAGTTTACTTTCTCCCAAGACATTTTCTGGCAATATGTTGTGCTCCAATTTTATTAACTGCTGAGTCACAGGATCCCATAGTGTTATCTGGTAGTTGTCTGTCGGTTACACTACTGGGTAAGAAGTCATCATCTGTGAAAGTATTCCTATCGAATGGGAATATTTCAGTCTTATAAAAACCTGCAGTAATGTTTGTTGGCGTCATGTTTTGCTTGAAGGCAGGGATGTTTCAAAACAAGGTCCACTGCTTCCCTCATGCTATCAACTGAGAATGTACCAATTTGAGCCTCTTTTTTTTTTTTTTTTTTTTTTTTTTTTTTTTTTTTTTTTTTGCCTGTTTCTAGCCATTCTGGAAGAAAAAAAATTGTGAGTTTAATAAATTTCTCAATTTAAGTAGTGTTTCACTCTGCCCCACCTAGCACTGTCTCATTGTGGACCAAGTGCTCATAAAGATATTTTTATTATTTACATAATCTTAAGCTTCAACCCCACTGTTCATTATTTATTTAATTCTGAAGAAGAAACCCGCCGCTTTTAAGAAAAGCAAAATGCATAATGATATAAAGAAAGAATAAAACAATATGATCTACTAAGTACACCCTGAAAATTTTACTTAACTCACCCGAAAATAAAGATTTGCTTGTGACCAGAAACATTCCCTACAATTCTGGATTTAAACAGGTTTTCCAACCGCAATTTTATTTCCTATATTCACAATTGGAGTGCATCACTTCTTAACTTACACACATATTTAAAAATTGTAAGTGTCTCACTGTGGACCGTGTCTCACTGTGGACCACCCTCCCCTATTGCTGTTAAAGGGTATGTTGCAGTTCGGTGAAGTCCAATGAAGTTATGTATAAATTTTACTTTCTACAATGATAGTGAAAGATAGGCCAGTTTAATTTGACCAAAGAAAGTTAGAAAGTTACTTCCCAGTAAGGGAAGTTGAAGAGAAATTTAAGGTATACTTTAAATAAATTTATAAAATTAAAATAATATGAAAGTGTGTGAAACATTAAAAAAAATTTCATAACTATCATCCAGAATCATGTGTATGGTTTAAATAGCACTAAAGTGTATTAAGATTTAGAAAGTGCTTTATTTTTATAAATTTTCTCTTATTATTGCTATAACTTTTACTGTTGCACATTTTGTATAATTATTGTTAATATTTGTCCTCATAACTTAAATTTTTATGTAATTATTTTAATGTATGGTAAAAGTTTCTTTTATGTGTAATTTATATGCAATTTTTTGTTTAAAAGCATCAAAGTTATATTTTTGTGTTACTAGGCTAGCTCATTTATCAGCCAGTTTAATAAATATAAAAATATTTATTCTTTTTATTAATTATATGTACGATGCTGCACTAAATAACAAAATCTTCTTTTCTTCCGTTCGAGCACTAGGCCAAGGGCCTAATAAAGGCCTTAAAAATATAAAATCTTGTGGGGTTGATCAGCTTTCCAGTCTTATAATAAAGAAATGTGGTGTGTATATTAGCAAACCTTTAACTTATTTAATAAATCTTATATTTAAAAATAAAACCACTATTTAAAATAGGATCACGAAAAGAGATAGAAAATTGCAGACCAATTTCTCTACTATCAACTTTTTCTAAAATTATCGAAAAAATAATGTTTACAAGATTAATGTCTTTCTTTAATAAACACAATTTATGGATAGACCAGCAACATGGTTTTCGGAGAGGTAGATTGACTGATACTGCTAATATACAATTTCTAGAAGAAGTATACTAAAATATGCAAAGTAAAAGTAAACTTTGTATTGGGCTATGTTTAGATTTGTCTAAAGTTTTTGACCTGGTCATTCATGATATATTATTATCAAATAAATTCATATGGCATCAGAGGGATTGTAAACAACTGGTTTGCCTCGTATTTAAAAGACAGAAACAGATAGTGGAATTACAATTTTTAGATGCAAAGACTAATACTCTTCATGATAAACATTGTGAAATGAAAATTATAAAATGTGGGGTGCCTCAGGTTTCCATCTTGGTCCACCTTCTATTTCTACTTTATATTAAGGATATAACCCATAATGTAGATAAGGAAAATATTAAACTTACTATTTTTGCAGATGGCACAAACATACTCATCACTGGTAATGATAAAGGTTATTTACTTCAAAATTTAAATGAAATTAATGAAATAATTATGCCATGGCTTGATCAAAACAGACTAATTTTAAACAAAGATAAAACAGTAGCAATAGGTTTTCGGCATAAAGTAAATAGAAGTATTACCTTCCCTGACCTTAATTTGGATGGCATCAATATTTCATATGTAAAAGATACAAAAATTTTAGGTTTGTGGTTAAACCAAAACTTGGATTGGACTGTACATATAGAAGTTTTGATTAAAATGTTAAGCAGTGCTATGCTATAAAAACATTAAAAAATGTAGCAGACATACAGATAATCAAAATGGCATATTTTAATTCCCTTATGAATTATGGTATCATCTTTTGGGGTAATTCAAATATGTCAGAAAAGTTTTTTCGAATGCAAAAAGAGCTATAAGAATAATAGTGGACCAACATGCACATGTGAGCTGCAGAGTGTATTTTAAGGAACTGAAAATTATAACCCTGCCATGTTTACACATATACAAAGTTATTTTACATGTGAAAGTTTTAATTGCTTTAACACATATGCAATGACACTAGCATGATACAAGAAACAGTTCAAAGCTACTAGCAATTAGTCATAATACCACATTATACACACATTTCTTCACTTATAGTGGTACCCAACTGTGCAATAATTTACCTCTTTATTTAAAACAGATTGATAACCAAAAGATATTTAAATTGAAACTACATAAGTTTTTAAGTGAAGTATGTTTTTATTCTTTTCAAGAGTATTTGGAAAGTTAGTTATTATTTTGGCATTTACTCTTATACATGTGTTTTGTGCTTTCTGTATTTAAATTTTGAACGAGGACTGTTCAATAAAGAATGATCACAATCCTTCTTTTGACTATGTACCTTTACTCATCCACATAATTTTGATGGTCGTTCTCAAAATAGTCTCCCATAAATGCGATGCATTTGTCCCAACATTTCTGCCAGTCTTCAAAGACATGCTGGAAACCATTTTTTGAGAAATCCTTCAAAATCGCCTCCGCAGCCTTCACCACTGCTTCTGATGATGGATAATGCCTCCCTCCCACGAAAGGTTTCTTCAAGTTAGGGAATAGAAAAAAGTCACATGGGGCTAAATTCGAACTATAGGGAGGGTGAGGGATGCACTTTACATTGATTTTTCCAAGATATTCAGCAACAACATTGGCAATATGCGGCCGTGCATTATCGTGGTGCAGCATCCAGCTTGCTTCACGGAAATGTGGTCTTTTGCGCCTGAAATGGACTTGCAATGTTTTCAGGACATCCTTGTAATATTGTCCAGTTACAGATGTGTGTGCAGGCACAACATGCTGATAAACCATTCCATGAATACACTGGGCAACAAAAAAATAATGTGTGAATGCTTCGAGCACTTCATGAGGCAATTCCTACTAATTTTTGGTTGAGAAAAATAAATATGACAATGAAAAATTTTTATTAGCTCTAGTTTCTATGATATACACAAGGTAGAAGTATTACACATTAACGGATTGGGAGAAACGGATACATTTTAATTACATACATGATAACAACAATGAAAGAGCATTTGATTTGTTAGCTTGTAATTACCTGCTAAGAGTTCTAAATTGCTGGAAAAATACTTTGCAGATAGTCGTGTCTGAAGAGAATCATGTGGTGGCCTACTGACTTCGTCGTTTAGCTTGCCTCTTGTATGGAGTTCTGAAGATCGCTGTACAGAGACCAATAGTAATCTGCAAGCATTACTTCATTCCAACGGTCCTGATATCTTTGTTCCATAACAGAAATGTCCTGATGGAATCTCTCCCCATGTTCATCACTAACAGCTCCACAACTAGGTGGGAGTGGAGAAAATGGATCTTAAGGGACATGTTGCATCCAAGGTTATAGTATTTTTGCAGGAGCACTGTCACCAAATGCTTGTAGTTTTCATCTCTTTTGTTGCCTAAAAATCCATGAAAAACACCCTTGAAGGCTTCCCAAGCTTCCTTTTCTTTGCCATCCAAAATTTGGGCAAATGCAGGAGGCTTTACAAGTTCTCTTATTTGTGGTCCAACAAATATGCCTTCCTTAACTTTTGCATCACTTAATTTCCAAAATTTCTCTCTGATTGTGGTTTGTTATTTGACAGGTGGGCCAACTACCCAAAAAATTCCCCCTAATTTAAAATCTTCACTCTAAAAAATGAAATGTCTCCATATCTTCAAAAAAAGAGCTAATCTATCATTTTTATGGTGATTTTTTAATTCAGCAGATGGAAATACATGTTTGTTCACTATAATTCAGCAAATGGAAATATATCTAAGTTCACTATTATTAAGCCCGAAACATTTTCATTGTTGCCCAGTGATATCAAAGAATGAAATGACCATAACTTCCCCAGCAGAAGCAACCACTTTTGCTTTTTTGGGGGTTAGTGCTGAATTTTGCTGTTTGCTCTCAGGATCAAAATGATGTAGCTAAGTTTTATCAGCAGTGATTACGTTTGAAAGAAACTCCAGATCTTCCTCTAACATCAACTTTAACTGCATGCAGAGCTACATGCGAATGTCCTTTTGTTCGAGAATCAACAGTATTGGAACACATCGCGCACAAGCACATCTCATGTGTAATGTTTCTGTCACCAACGTGTGGGTGGCACCCAATGAAATGTTCAGTATTTCAGAAAGTGATCTTAAGGTAATTAGTTGATCCTCTCTCACAATGGCAGCAGCAGTGTTGATGTTTACTTCCGTAAGAGCAGTAACTGGAGCATCGGATCCACCTTCCTTTGAATTTGTCTCCCCTCTTTAAACATTTTAAACCACCTTCGAGCTGTGCTGTAGGGTAGAACAGACTCTCCATAGGCCTCTTGTAACATTGTATAGGCCTCAACTGAAGATCTGTTGAGACAAAATCAGAATTTCAAAGCCCCATAATGTTCCTCACGTGTTACATTGATTGCAGCGGTAGGCGATACTGAACATGTGTGAACATGCCTGGTTCTCACAGGCGGGAACCAGGAGTACCAGTAATGAAAATACTATGGTGTGTTTGTTTCACATTAAGCTAACGAATATAATAAGATTGAATTTTAGTGTGAAAAATTATGACCGTAAAAAAAATTATGATAGTTCTTTATTGAAAAGCCCTCATACTTAAAATTTTGTAAATATTTTTGTTTTGATGTGTCCGTAATCTTGTAAGGAGATTTATGGGATGAATAAATTGAATTGAATTGAATTCTTATGAACCCAAAGCTGGATTTTCCAACCATCATTTGCTAGGGTGACCCAAACAACGTTTTCCTCTAGGGTGGTAATTAAGCACAGCTTTAGGTATCCTTCTAGAGTGCATTCAGTATACATTATTCTTCCAGTTGTTTTGATCTGTTGGAAATATTGAATTACAGGAACAACTCCTTAAACACATCTTCGTTGCATTTATGGCCTGATCGTGTCTAGCCAGCTGTTGAGCCTTTGGAAATCGATAATGGCAATGTGGTTTCTAAATTAAATCTTTATGTTTATCTGTTAACATCTTCATTGTGAAATAGCCATGACAGCAAGATCTTCCTCTTCGAAAGCCATTTTGTTCTTCTCCAATTATATTTTCATAATGTTTATACAGTTTAATCTTCATGATGTTGACATAGATTTTATACCCTGAATATAATAAACTGATACCTGTATAATTATCACACAATTTTTGATCTCCTTTTTTAAATACAGGAATAACAATAGATTTAGTCCAGCTTTCTGGAATGTCTCTTCCCTTCTGTGTATAAAGAAGCTTCAAATATCTAAGTTTAAAAGTGGACCATGAATGTTTGAACATTTCAGTATTCAGTGAGTCTTCACCAGGAGATTTATTATTCTTCATATTTCTCAAAACTGCTTCAAGATCATCTACAAAAATGATACTAAAATTAGGCAAATGAGTCAATCTTTTCTCAACTTACAAATTTTTTTAAATGAAGACTAGTTTCTGGGAACTCCTTCCCTATCTTCAGTTCTGTGGTTGACTCATGATGCATCTGATGTCTGCATCTGGCTTGGTGTCCTTCTGCCATCTGATGTTCTGGTAAGTTTGATGACATCATCTAGGGCGGGAATTTCAAAATTCATCAAGAAGTCCTCTTTCTTTGTAATAAATATGTTTCCCCAAATATGCAGTTCTAGAGGTATCTTTGTCTGTTTGACCAAATCTATTTCTTGCTTTATGTTGTGATTCTCAGAACAAAAGTGATGTGCTACGGCACACTTGTCCATGTGCTTGAATTTAATATTTCTGAAGTGTTCTTTCATTTTTGTTCCTAGATTCCTTTTAGTCTTCCCAATGTATATCTTGTCACAATTGTTTTAGCTCATTTGATAAATGCCGTATAAATGAGTTTTTGGTGTGCTATTTTTTAGAGGGTGGTATAGTAAGTTGCAGATGTTGTGTTTGTTCTGAGGGGTTAATTTTATATTGAAGTTCTTAAATATCTTTTCAAATTTTTGGAAGTATTTTGGATGAAATGTAAATTTGCCATATCTGGTGTTTGGGTTTTCTAGTTTTTTTTTTTTTTTAACGTAGTAGTCCATTAAGTTTTCATTTCTTTTGTGTCTGTAGATCAACTTTTTGATGAAATTTGTGTTATAGTTGTTCAATTCGGCAACCTGTGTTGGAGTACCTATGAGTGTACTCCTGTTCATATTCTGTTTTTGTTAGCGGAATGTTGATTAATCTGTGAACCAAACTATGGAATACTGCATATTGATGTTGTAATGGGCTAAATGGGTTGCGTTTAATGTAATTGTCAACATGTGTTGCTTCTCTGTATATTCCAAATTGTAATCCTGTTGGTGTTCTTATGATTTTCAAATCTACAGAAGGTAGCCATCCATTGTGATCCTACCTTTTCCCAGCTATCCTACTAGATTTGGGAAAACAAATTTATTATGGAGAAACAGGACCTCTTGATGAATTTTGAAATTCATGATGAATTTTCTGGCTGATACAAAATTTTATTCAATTTCGGTGTGAAAAAGCAGACTGATTAACAACGAAGTACACAGACGTTAGATTTTATTTATCAGGTATTAATTTTCATTTATATTAGTGGTTTTGTGCTGGAGTGAATCTGTAAGACTTAGAGTCACTTCCCTCTTCACTAGGGACTGCTTTCATTACTGTCATCTCTAAATGAATGATAATTTCCTGTCCACTGTTCAACAAGCCTTCACTATACATGAATTCCAGCTCAAATTTGATGACATGCCTATTCCTTTTTTGCCAATCTTCTGCAGAAATATCAGCAAACCTATCAACAGCTAACTTAATAAAGCCATGCTTTTGAAAGTGGCGCATTTTTCTACTACAGCATTCTTCACTGCAGCGCAAATGAGTTTGGGTTCAACTCAGGATTATAAGGTGTATTGTATTTATTTCATACTTTGGAACATAATACATATGTTATAGGACACGTCAGTTCAAGATACAAAGATACATATAAAAAGTTACATTAGACTAAAAACTGTAACAGATACAGGATCCAACAAAAGTCTAAAGTAGAAAAAGGAAATAAATATAAACTATATAAAGACCATAGAGATTTGCTATATAAAAGTAAATGTTCACAAATGTGGAGTTTACTCTACTTCATGATTTAACTCAATTTAATTCAATTCATTTTGCCCTTTTGATTGATATCAGACACGTCATAGTATAAAACTTGCATTAATATCCACTATCATTATTTACAATCACTTGAAACTAATCAACATTTAAAAACTCTTACAGAATAAAAGGAATGTTGCAGGAAAAAGAGTTTTACTCCTTTTTTAAAATGTATAAGGCTCTTCATTTGTTTAATATTTTCTGGTAGCCTGTTGTATAATCTTATATCTTTATTAATAGCACTAGACCTGAAGATTTCCGTTCTACAACTTTGAATGTGAAAGTCATTCTTCTGACGTGTATTGTATTTGTGAATATCGGCATTTTTGTAATTTTGTATTTGTAGTTTATTTTGTTTTACATGGATCACTAATTCCAAAATATACATACATGCTAGAGGTAATATTTGATGTTTTTTGAATAATGGCCTGCAAGATGTTCTGTTATCCACCCCACTTAATATCCTTATCACTCTTTTTTGAAGTTTAAAGACTCTATCTGCCTTTTCCCCCCAGAACACTATCCCATATTGTAACTGACTGTGAAAGTAACCATAATATATATTTCTCAATGCTGCTAAATTTATTAAGCTTTTCAAATGTTTTAGCAAATAACAAATGGAACTCAGTCAATTTATTAAATGATGAATATGTGTGGTCCATTTCATGTACTCATTCATATGTAATCCCAAAAATTTTGTTTCATTATTGTAGCTAATGGCTGTTTTATCAAATACTATTGGAGGTTAGACCACATTTCTATTTTGGCAAGTATGGAATGAAATGGCAATAGTCTTATCCTTATTTATAATTAGTTCATTCGACTGAAACCATGTGTGCAGTTTACATAGAGTATCATTGAGTTTGATCTGTACGCTTTCTTGATTGTTTCCTTTTATAAGGATGTTAGTGTCATCTGCAAATAAAATAACATCTGTGGAATTAATGGCAGTTGGAAAATCATTTATATACAACGAAAGTAACAAGGGGCCCAGGACTGATCCTTGTGGAACTCCTCGCCTAACTTCTCTCACTTTGGACTGAACTGCATTTAATTTTCCTTTATTTTCAAACTGAAGTTCTACAAACTGTTTTCTATCGCTTAAATAGGATTTAACCCAATTATTCATAATACCCCTAAAACCATATTTATTTAATTTCCTGAGTAGTATTTCATGATCTAAAACATCGTATGCTTTCGTTAAGTCTAAAAATAACCCCACAACTACTAATTTTTTATCAATAGCTTATTGAACTTTATTTATTAAACTGTCCATGGCTGTTATGGTAGATCTCGTTTTTCTAAATCTGTTTTGGGTCTCTGAAAGAATATTGTATTTTGAGATGAATGATATCATTCTATTATGAACCAGTTTTTCAAATATTTTAGAAAATGATGATACGATTGATATTGGTCTGTAATTTTCTCTTTTATTTTTCTCTCCTTTTTTATAAAGTTACTTAATTTTTGATACTTTTAACTTATCTGGAAATACACCCAATTGCAATGATGCATTATAGAGACTGACTAGTGGCTTAGCTATTTGATGCATAACTTTTTTAATGATAACATCTGGTACTTCATCAACTCCAGATGAATATTTGGCGAGGCGGGCTCTTCCTCCCGGGATGCCCACTTGGGCCTTAGATATAATAAACCACAAGTTTCGGTGCCGAATCCCCTTAGTAGGAATAAAAAAATCCCAGAAAGTAGAATGAAAAGCAGCGACAAATATAATGAAAATAACAGCAATTCAGACGAGGAAGAAAACGAGGTAGAAATGTGGAACAGTTATAGAGGAAGTTGTGTATAATAAGTGTGGCTGATGTTACTAGATAAATTGCTTTGCAGTGTTGTACTATTTCAGCTCAGAACATTTTCATCTCACTACCGACTGTACCTCCCTCTCGATGTCTAGGTTCCCGCAAAACGTGGGTTAAATTAAGATAAAACATTTTCAGAGCTGAAGCAGCTCTCAGCATGTAAGCTGCAGCATCTAAAAACAAAACCCGAAATTTCTGTTCGTTACCTACTTCTGTTCGTAATATTCTTAAGCATCGGTGACGTCCCTGCATGGAACGTCATCCGAGAATTTGCATTCGAATGAAAGTATCTGTTCGTCAAAATATTCGAATGCAGTATATTGGATTCTTAAAAGGTTCCCATTCTGTTTATCACTAACAATATTGAGAGCAGTTTCTGAAAAGAATTTCTTCTTAAGCTTAACCCATTTCATTTCTACATTCCACTACGGTGAAATTAAATTACTTCAGGATTCTGACAGTTGCCGTGAAGCACGTGGTTCCGTAAAAGCACGCGTTGGTGGGGAAAGCGACGTTGCTACTTACGAACGCCTTGTCGCGCACGATGTTTAAACAGAAGAAAGCGTTAAAATTACCTAATTTAAATAGCTGATATTTATATTTCCAAGAAATGCGAACAGTTTTGTACGATATTCTGGTAAGGTGATGTACAGATGAAACTGAGATAATAATGCCTCTGTCTTGGAATGCTTCTTAGAAAGCCAGGATTAAGAACAAGCAAGAGAAATCTAATATACGGCTTTGCATTATACGGAATAGTTTACTCAACTATTTTTCTGAACATTCAAATAATATAATAGTTTTTAAAACGTCTATATATTCTCCGTATGCCATATTATATTAGCAAGTACAAAGCTTAAAGGGTTTTCAAAACTGAGAATCAGAACGTGATTTGAACTTAAAGTGTACCTAATTAAGACTTAATACACAAGTTACATTTCTGAAAGCTTAGAATGTTCAATTGAACATTGCCTTAAGAAAGATAGCAGTAACAGTTCTTTCGACAATTTTATTAACGTCTAAGGGGGAGGGGGCTCCATGTTCCCTCTCTTTTTCAAAGTATTCACGCAGTGCAAACACCAGTTCCCTTACTTGTCCACATAGTGCACATCCCTGTCCTACTTTTGAATATTTTGTCTTGGGGGAGCGAGTTCTTGGCCTACCACGTTTTTGAGTGATGCTGGTAGTTTGAGACATTGTACCCTTACCCTTGTATAATCTCATTTTGAGTGATCTCAGTCTCTCGTTTGTTATTGTAATTATTTTTAAAGACAAGATTATTAATTTTCAACAGGAATATTAAAGATATGCTTAGTGGAAGTCATAATTATATTTAACAGGAAAAGTTCAAGTTGACAAGTGGATTCTTGAGATATTTTTTCACAAATTAATTGGTCAACTTCTTTCGAAGTCACATCTCGCACACATTTATCAACGTATTTGACGCTTAGTATCCTAATATGCGATAGTTGAAATGTGCCGTAAACTATTCATTAGTGGTGAGATGTGACTTCGAAAGAAGTTGGATTCTATTAGCCGCTGAAGGGTGGAGGGAAGTGAATGCACCATAGCTCGATCGCAATAGAAGCTTGCTACATTACCGGCCTTAATTCCAACAGGCGCTATCTCAACTATACACCCCGCCCAAAAATTAACACCAACTAATGTTAAGCACTACAAGTTATTCATCATGTCACTTAGATATAATCAACACTGGAGGCTTTCCTGAAGAAATAAGGAAGGAAAATTCAGATTTATTGTAAAAAAAGAACATATATATTGGAATTATTAATTGTTAATCTAATTATCGAATGTTTTAGACCTACCAGATACCTATTATATATATTTTTTGAATTCTCAAAACAACCAGATTTCTCTTTTCTTCACAAGAAAGGTAAACATCGCTTCTTCCACCATCTATACCTACAAACGATGAACTTCTACCGGACCTCTTATATTGATTAAACTGTGATTCCCAGTAACTCTTGCTCGTATTCTGTTCCTGCCATCTATCAATTCATGTAGAATCATCTCTCGTCCGCTACTGTCATCTAGTGTACATTTCTGTGTAAACGATAATTCTGCTACCTACAGGTAGTTCCTTGCACTCTACATTTCTACCGTGGCCACATTCCTATTTCATGGGCTGCCATCAAGGGACAAGCGTTTGTAACTTCTCGCTTTATGATTGGAAGACCATAACAGCTACCTAGAACATTACGTGACTGTAATTTGTTTGTCCAAACAAACAAAACAGCCCAAAATAATTAGAAAGCACTAAATTTAAAATAAAAAGTTTTAAATTCATTTTCATTATTTAGTTCGGAACCCTCAAATTTCACAATTTTGGAAGTAAATGCCTGCAAGATACTTAACTTGAATACCAAGTTTGGTTTTTGACCGGTATTGCGTTTTGTATTTATCCTTACACAGATAAGACGCTCCCATATATATTTAGAGGAATAGTTGTATTTCCTGAGAAATCCTTACATCCGCCTTTTGGGTCAGTTAAATATCATCTCTACTTATTATTACGTAGAAGTGAAACAAAAAAATATATTTCGATTCACGTGATTTACTTCACCTATTCATGAATGAAAATGGAAAAGCTTACTCTGCCATGTGCTTTACTCATATGCCACACGTAATTAGGCTTTGATACTAATAGGAGAATATTGAATTACTGTAATAATATATTTATTAATATTTAGATTCTCATTATAAGCAAATAACGTTTAAAAGGAGAAGTTAAAGTTCTAGAACGTGGGCTTGAAAACTGCAATGACATTTAATAATGCCTGCAATAAACTACATAACCTCATTTAAAGCATTATAAGCTAATAGATGTCATTCACAGCATTGCCAACCTCCTTTCTATTTAAAATGTTGGTACTTTACAACCATCAATTTTCATATCCTTTCGTCGTTGGCCACCCTACTCCAATGCGATATAAATTGAGCTATTTTTAAGATATAATACTAACTTGATTTAATAAATCAGTAGCTGACAATAGCTAGTGAAGCGCTTAGTTACTTTAGATAATGAATTTAAAGTAAACAGATACGACGATGCATTCAACAGGGCAGAGGCATTTCGAATTAGAACTTCCCTAAGGTTACCTTTTAATTACAACAGTCATCCGAACACAAGAAATTACATCAGCAATTGTTTTCTGTGGAATTCATTTTCATTGGCTTAACCGTTGCTAGTTTGGTACTAATATGCCAAATGTAAGGGGATAATTCCATATTGATTCACACTTAACTTGTACATATCACTCATAGTGTGTTATTAATACGACGGTCTAACCACAGGTGGCAGTAGTGTAAACTCTACAGAGTACATTATTCCAATTGCGGCCAATATGTCAATCAAGAAAAAGCAGGCCCTCGTAGCCATGGTCGCTAAAACGCATGTCTCTAGCGTTCCGCCACGTAGAGGGTCGCGGGTTCCAGTCCCGCCTTGGGCATGGGTGTTTATGTGTATAGTGAATATGTGTGAAACTAAGGAAAATAAATAAATAAATAAATAAATGGAGTTAATGAAAAAACGGTTAAATAAGGAAAAAAGAAAAAGGAAAATTATATTTTAAAAAAAGGGCAGCACCCGGATACTTTGTTCCTGTGGAAGAGGGCTGTAAATACTTTCAGCATAAGGGAAAACGAAGGAAACTGGCTTATCCAAATAACTCACCCTTACCGAGATTCGAACTTCGAAACTATTTAACACATGGTATACTATTTATTACCTACGTTACAGAGACGGCAATTTTATTTTTGAAGTAAGAGTCTTATAAAGCACCTATGTTTATATATTTGTTTCGACGTCAAAAAGAACCGTTGGTAATCATTATTACAAACCTACTCCGCGATCACTTAAGAAGCTCAAAGTAGAATTTGAAGTTTAAAATGTTTAGTTTGTATTCACATATTTAGATTCATATTTATGTCAATGTATAACTGCCAGAGTTGAAATTGTAGTATGTAATGTGGCCGCACTAGAAAAACCTACGTTTACTATGAGCTAAGTAGCTCCAATGTTTTCAGTTAGTAATGTTCTTTTGTTCATGATAGACAAACCAAAGTATTACAGAGATATATGCATCAAAAAGAAAATTTTCCTTCATAGGGAAAAACAAAACACGTAACAGGTGAAGTAGGCCGCGCCAACACTTGATCGTATTTCGTGCCGTGAAGGGGAAATGGGTAGAGAGGCTGCCACGAGGATTGTTATTGCACAACGCCTGCCACTTCTGTTAACCTGCAGTGCAGTAGTGTCGAATGGTTGGTCTGACTTTCGGTGGCTACATTATTTTAACTGTGTTAGCCGATATACGACACAATCAAAGTTCTTACAGAAGGGTAATTATATAAGTTTAAATTATATCAAGCCAACGTTCAAATCACTTTTACATAATTTAACTCAACTCTGCAAGAATTGCTTTTATTTTATATGGGCCACAGCATGGTTATATTTCACATCTACAAGATGACCTTGTAATATATTTGAGATAAACGTTCAGTACATATCTACACATGTCGTTGTTAAAATCGCAGCGCCGAATGGCGCAATTTTAATCCGCAGCCATTAGCACGAACAAATCGGGCGAACCGAAAATTGGAAAAGAATTGTACAATCCAACTACTGTTTCTTGTATCCATGGACTTGCATCCAATTCTCGATTGACAATGAACGTTGTATTCCACAGCTTTTATTCAAATGGATGTTCAATTCACGTAAATATTTGTACCTGCCCACATTTAGCGTGAGAGACATTTTACATGGATTTTAATGCAATCCTTTATCTCAATGAGCAGTGTTTTTGCTGGACATTAAGCTGTTTTATACTCCAAAAAATTACCAAGGAGGTAATTGTAATATGGCGAATTTCCTATTAATTAATTAATTAATTAATTCAAAGCGATTATCTTCTTATTTCAGCGCTTATAATTCTCAAGTTAAGAATATTGCTAAGCCCCCGCGCTTGCTAATATCTACATTTGCTGAGAATAACTGCCACAGTTCCTCTCGATAGCCGTTATCATCTAGTGGTTAGGACATTGCGTTGTGGCCGCAATAACGCAGGTTCGAATCCTGGTCACGGCAGTAGTTAAACAGTCACGGGAGAGGTTATTTTTTTCTTATTTAAGAGTTTCAAATTATCAAGTTAAGAATATCGCTAAGCCCCCGCGCTTGCTAATATCTACATTTGCTGAAAACTACAGCCACAGTTTCTCTCGATAGCTGTGATCGTCTAGTGGTTAGGACATTGCGTTGTGGCCGCAATAACCCAGGTTCGAATCCTGGTCACGGCAGTAATAAAACACTGTCAGTGGAGAGGTTATTTTTTTCTTATTTCAGCGTTTCAAATTCTCAAGTTAAGAATATTGCTACGTCTTCTAGATGCAGACTTTAATTTTTCTGCTGCCTTAATACTTTCTCAGCTATGTATACTAAATAAGGAAAGCGTTACATCTCAAATATTCGATATTGAGATTTCACCGAAAAGCAGTGTGTTTGAGTGTGTATGTGTGTGTGTGTTTGAGTGTGTATGTGTGTGTGTGTTTGAGTGTGTATGTGTGTGTGTGTTTGAGTGTGTATGTGTGTATGTGTGTGTGTTTGAGTGTGTATGTGTGTTTGTGATTTACGTCGTCCAACATTAAGTCATATCGGACGATGAATGGAATGGGTGAGATGATGCTCAAGTGAGCCTAGGTCCACAGGGCTTAGAGTTACCTGACATTCGTCTTTCAGGATAAAGGAAAACCCCGAAAAAAACCGTACCCAGGTAACTCACCCTGACCGTGATTCGAACACGGGACCTCTTGAACGTGAGGTTGTGTGTGCGTGTGTGTGTGTGTGTGTGTGTGTGTGTGTGTGTGTGTGTGTGTGTGTGTGTGTGTGTAAAGCGTATCTCAAAAAGGAATAGTTAAATACCAGATTTAATATTGCGAAATGATTTTCAAGAAAAACGCTCACCCAGACTGCCATCTACATGAAACATTTTTCGAAAATGCTTACATTACCAAAAATAATACAAATGATTTAAATTAAAGTAAAATTACAACAGTTAAAGCTATTTTTGATTAATTAGAGCCAACTGAAAAATTGAATGCCATGGCCGGGATTTGAACCACGGAAACCAGTAGATCCGTGGTTCAAATCCCGGCCATGGCATTGAATTTTTCAGTTGGCTCTAATTAATCAAAAATCACCCATATACCGGAGTAATGTATTTAAAAGGATTAATTCTTTAAGGATTAATTCCTCAATATAAATTTACATTAAAAATAATCTACGATAAAAATCCTGGTAATTAAGTACTTACAATAGCAAGTCGCCACAAGTGGTTGTCTCAAATTTGAGAACCCTAAAGTGGTCTACCGGGAAATATGATGAGTCAATTGGAGAATTTATTGTCAGGAAGGCACGTTGACCATGGTAGCTCAAGGGTAGAACAACTGGACGGAAACCAGTAGATCCGTGGTTCAAATCCCGGCCATGGCATTGAATTTTTCAGTTGGCTCTAATTAATCAAAAATCATCCGTATACCGGAGTAATGTAATTAAAAGGATTAATTCTTTAAGGATTAATTCCTCAATACAAATTTAAGTTAAAGCTATGTTTATGATAAATTAAATATTTATGTTGAATTCTCTGGGAATGGTCTCAGAAGTCCGGCTGCACCGTATCGGATTGGTTAGACCACTTGGCACTTAGCAGGGCGTTCCGGGTTCGATCCCTGGCTACCGAAATGTGAGATTTGTGATAGACAACACGGTACTGGGTTGATTTTTCTCAGAGATCTTCGGTTTCCCCTGCCATCTCGTTCTACCAGTGCTGTATCTTCATGTCATGTATCATAAGTGTCACCGCCTGCGGTGCCGTATGTAGTAAAAGCTGGCGTTAAACATTTAATTTTCTCAGAAGTCCTCTTGATTCAGCTTGACGGAATGCGTAACTCGGAAAGCTTAAGACAAAATTTTACTCTACAGTCCTATATATAGGATGTTAACAAAGTACACCGAAATGCTTTCAGAGCAAGTGGAGATAATTATCTGAAACAAGTAATTTGAGATAGAAGGCCTGTTGGTTCAAATACGGCTGTAAGTTTCTTAAGTCCAGTACGCCACTGTTATTGTTAATACCACTTGAGTGCACAACACACGAAAATGTAGAGACGTGTCGACGCAATAGTTATGACATTAGCTTTTAAGCGAGAGGTAAACGAGCTCGTGTCTCCTTAACTCTTTTGTCGCTTTTTTATTGTTGGTTTGTTTGGTTTAATATTTAGTCTAAGCTTTTAATTCTTGTACCTATAAATATATACATTTTACGGTGTAACTTCACTTTGTCAGTGCAATTAAATACAATGCTTTCTAAAAAAAACTGGAATCCTGCTTACTACTTTCACATCTGTATGTCTAAATGGAAGTTGGTTTAAAGAGTGAACGAACTTACATAAAATAAAAAGTAATGCAACTCTTTACGTCAGGTTTATAGGAACTGCGCGAAATGGAGAGCTGTGTTTTCAATAAAAAGTTTACAGTGGCGCGGAAGACTTTCGTACTGTCCAAAATTTCTTGTGTATGTCGAATAACGTCACATTCTGCTATTATTCGGACAGTTAAGTCCTCTTCTGAGATAAATTAAGAAGACAGAATAAATTAACTACATGATAGGATCCGAACCAATGACCTTCAGTATACCAGTTTTTGGTGTTAAGGATTAGGTCATAAGAATAATTACGAAAAACCCAGCAAAGTAGGGTATACATGGTGTTCAGTTTTATTCGTTAATTCACGTTCTCCAATTGAGCAAGGATGATGGCATAGTTGACTGGTGAGTCTATCTTGATATCGTAGAGCCCTCTAGGGAGAATAAGCAGTAGTATTTGCAGAACAGTAAACAAATTACAGTGCTCTTAGTGTTGTGGATCTGGTAACTGATACAATCAGCTTCCCCTGGATATTAACACAGAGCACCTCGTTTTCATGGTTGAATGCTACTTTCGTATCGGCATTAAAACTGGTGCGACATATAAGTATAATTTGAACTGCTGCACAGAGAAGTTTATGCAACGCTATCCAGCATTCAGACAAGACCCTCGGAGCTTAGTATTGTCAAAAGTGTCCAGGTACCGTATAATTGACATACTTTTGTTTGCAACATAAACGTCTTACGTTTTATCAGTATACGATATACGTCATTCTCATACTTAATTAAAATGTCTATTAATGTTGGTATCCTTGTCTTTTAAAACCAATGTTATGACAGGAAGGCCTTAAGTATACCTTCTCCCAATACAGACAGTGTTTAAAGGGAAGAGAGAAAGAAATATAAGAAAATGAATACTTCAGACTATGTACTAGAGATATTTTCTTGTTTAGAATTGAATAAAACTTTATACATATTGTAACACTAATTTGTTTTTCATTCCTAGAACATTTTTCTAATTTTCTGGTTTTTAATGAAGTCACATTGTGAGGAAACTGTGGGTGATAGAAAAGATTTGAGATTAAATTGAAATATTTCTATCGTATGTGACAGGTTTACAATATACATATATGTGTACTATAACAAAAAAACAGATGTTCATTGTGAAATAAGAGTTCATTGACTTATCATTTCCTATATTTTTCATGGTATACTTTTATGGCTGCATAATTAGCTCTGCATTGCATTGAACTGCAGTATATAGTTTTTTATAAACATTTAGCGTATCTACGCACCGGGCGAAATTATGCACCTTTGCATTAGGCGGGCAGACCCACCTTTTAAATAGTATATTTACCTGCTGCCTGAGAGACGCCTCTAAGCTGATGTCAACACATCAAATACGATCGCAAGCCGCTAGGGGAATCGTATATAAACTCGCTCCTTCAGGGATGCTATCGATGACGTTAAATTTTTCGCGGTAAAATCACAGATAAAAACTAACACCGTGTATGGTGCCTGAAGATAGGTAATCGCTTCCCAGTGTCGCACTGGCAGTTGATTCGTTCCAGATTTGAGAGATCCTTGAGGCATTAAATCTTGAGTACGCTAATAACGACCTACTAAGAATCGATATTTTTAAACTCGGGAAGCAGTTTTAAAAACATTCGAATACAATAACTTCACCCACCTTGTTTAAATAACTTATCAGTATCTGATGCCAGTTAGGTTTAACACGTGTTATGTTTAGCCGCAGACCACGCATAGCCTACCTCAACCTGGTTATATTAGTCACGTGTACAATCGCTGAAATTATTTAGGTGTAATTTATTAACATACCGTAGTGTAAGTAGTGTTTTATTATTATTTTTTCTGAAGTGAACCATTTCGGATATATTCCTTGTTATTTGAAATAATTATACTTTTTTAATGCGGGAAGTCGTTATTTTTTATCTCTTGGTCAGACAAGGAACTCGAAATTTGAAAGCCATCACGGTATTTAAATGTTAAACTATCACTTAAGGCCTATGCATTTCCATATTTCCATTGCAAGAAAATTTGTAGAAGGATAATTTCTATAAATGTTTAATTTAACATGAAACAGAGACAGAGAGAGAGAGAGAGAGAGAGAGAGAGAGAGAGAGAGAGAGAGAGAGAGAGAGAGAGAGAGAGAGAGAGAGAGAGAGAGAGAGGAATAAAACTTGGTAAGAGTAGAGAAAGTCATGCGATAGCACATATCAGTTAATATAATGTTTCAAAAACTAACAAATAAAATATTTAAAAAATTGCTTCAGATATCTAAATATCACTCTTATCTTTTGACATAATATTCTTAGTTATAAATAAGTAATATTTTCTAATATAGCAGAACAGTTCAGTGGATTGAAGCCCCACAAATTTTTAGAGCCTATGCCACTTGTTTTATCTTTTTCTTTCCCGTCATTGAAATTTCCTTGTTTTCCCGATTCGAGGCGCCATTCATCCGGTGATCCGTTACTGCTCTCTTTGAGTACTGTGGTTTCCTAAGCCTTTCTGTGATTACGCTTCGAATCGGGAAACGAGTTCTTCCATAATATGCACCTTACCTTTCTCAAACGTCCAATCCAATATCTATAATGTGATTTTCGATCATTCTGTGTGGGTTATCAACGCTAATAACTGGAGACTTATGTCTGGAGTACCAAGGAACAATAGGTTTCCACAAAAGTATTGTTATTATTTGTACTCCATTTAAATCTTACTCATATCGGCGGCTTGTTCCTTTAGAACAATGCTCATCTCCAATGTACTATTGCTGTTGTGTACAGGTTTTTAGTTTAGGCTGTCTTTACATTCTCTCTCTCTCTCTCTCTCTCTCTCTCTCTCTCTCTCTCTCTCTCTCTCTCTCTCTCTCTCTCACACAGACGAGCGCACGCGCGTAGGGTTGTCGACTCTCCTGTATCATACGGGAACGCCTGTCTTTCGTGAGCTTTTTAAGCTATCTCCCATCTCCCGTTTTCATTTAGCCCGGGAGAACGAATCGACCGTATTTTAGAAAATGACACTAGGTTGACACTCAAAGCTGCCGCGCATTTCTTAAAAACGTTACTTACGGTTATTTTGCATACCATTGATTTTTATTAATAGTAACAGTGCCGAATCGATATTGTATTGTAATATCGTAATATCGATAGCATGGCCGTCGAAATGAGGCGTTAGCTGTGGTGGCATTTTCCTTTCGCTGGTTTCCGCTTGTGAATCAGTTGAAATCAGATTGGGTTGAAGACATTACCTTGCGTTTATTTGTTGTCATACATTCATTGAGCAGTGAAATATGGTTGGAGATAGACACAAAAATCCTCCTAAAGAGAAAGGGAAGTATGTGTCCTCAGAAGAAGTGGGAGGAAACTGTTGTTGTAGTTGTTGTTTTCAAAAACTAAGCTTTGGCAATGAAGCCATTAGCTCTCTTGCTCTCCAATATTTCTGTGTAGTAGGTCCGGCAGGTAGGGCTTCACAGGTTAAAAGATGTTCTTCAGTCATTTCCTCTGTTTGTTGCACAGAGGACAATTGGACTTGTATAAATTCCTACTGTGTGTAAGTGTTTGGTCATTTAAATTTGCTACTGCAGCTTTACATACGATTTCTGGAATAATTTCTGAATATTTAATTAAATTGTTCCATCTTTTATCTTTGGCTTTGTTAGATATTGTTTGGTTTTGTTTGTTTTTATATTTTTTCGATTAATCTGTTTATGGATGTAAAGTGTAACTTTTTAATTTTGTTCTGAATTAACTTTGCACCATTTTTGGCAAGAAAATCAGCTGATTCATTTCCAGCAATGCCACAATGTTCAGGTATTCACTGTAATATAATTATTTTCTGTAGTTTTTGAAGTTGTTGGATCGTTTTGTTACATTCTTTAATTTTGATTGACCTCATTTGATATGAAATTATTGCACATAATGCTGCTTTAGAATCAGAAAGTATGACAGCATTTTTGAATTTATCTATTCTGTATAGAGGGTGTTGGAGTGAAATATGAATATCCGTTACCTCTGCATCAAAATTTGTTGCGTGGTATCCTGATGGTTGATAGAATGAGAACAGTGCACACTTAATTCCTGCTCCTGAGTTTTTGTCCAAGTTAGATCCATCTGTGTAGACATGTTTCACATAATGAAACATAACCTAAGTTACGGTAGTGCCGACAGTGCGAACAAAACAGCAAAAGCTGATTCAGATGCAGCAACAAAAGAACTTGCTCCCATTGACCTTAAAGAGTAATGCAAGTTTTAAATACCAATTTTTCAAAATATTCTTGTTCTCTTTGAGGTTGATATAAATGAGTATAATATGTATGATGATTTCCTTTCTTTAAAGTAGGCAATAAGCTCAGCAATTTCTATTAAGGGCAGTTGTGTGATAAGATGGGCAACTGTGGTGACTGGGTTAAAATTCAAAGGTACTAAAATTCATGACAAATACAATTCATGCTTTCGTTCTCAGTACGAGTATACCAACAGATATAGCCTCGCCTCCAGCTGGATTTCTCTGAAAAACTCTAGTTAGCACCACGCGGACATTTCCCCGAAATACTGGTTTGGGCCAGGTTTGGACCGGTCTACTAATGACCCAGGTAGCGACCTATCCCGTGACCACAGCCTTTCGACGGAACATTTTCATCCATATAGACCAGCAGCTTTATTACATAGCTCTGGGTTAAAATACTTATTCGCATTCTAGTAATTGAATTTAAATGCGGTTGCTTCGTTTCATGAACTTATCCATCTGTAATATTCATTATCTTAAATTCTTTCACCTTACTTCCTCATTATAACTTAATTATCATTTTATTCATTATTAAAATCGTATTCAATCATACGGCTGATAAATACGGCATCAAACTGCCCCCGTTTCATTATTTAATTATCCCATAATTTAAGAATGGAACGTCCTTGCCCGAATAACATTACTATTATTATCAACAACTCCACACGTCGGCAACTCTGGTTCACTTTACAATTTTCTTTGCATTTCAGCTGCGTTACATACAATCATAGTGACAAAATTTATAATACCAGTACATAATTTCTTTTTGTTTTCAACACTTCACATTATAAACATCTGAAATAATCCAATACATATTAGTTTACCATACGCTATATACACTCCACTTCTGAAAGTTTTACATTTTCTTGCGTCATACAACGAACGTTTACATCGTATTAGTTATGAACTACGTAAAACTTAAGCTAGTTTACAAAATCTGTTTGTCTTCTGATTCTATATAGAGTTGTAATTTGCCAAAAGGTTTGCACCTTCTTGGATTTGTAAATTGTTTTGGTACTCAGTTTTGTTGCTTTGAGTTGGTTATTTTCATAGGATTCACTGCACTTCCAATTCACTTTAAAGTCTTAAAAGTACTTATCACCACAAGTTTTTTTTTTTCACAATTTCGATATTTTGTGATTGGATACCATTAAGATTATATATATTTGTTCGTCTGAATTCATTTTCATTAATTGAGTTGTATACATTTTCATCTATACCTTATCCTATATGCTTCTGCATGATTATTTGTTTATGTCCGGTACGGACGGAGAAGTTGTTTTTGCCACCTACCCATGAGTTTTCTATTTACCGCATCTACTATTTCAAATGTATGTTCCCCAAATTTTTGAATAATTTCCCAAGGACCTTTATATAGTAACTCCATGCGCTTGTTTCTGTTCTTCAAGGCGCAGGACAACTTGTTATCTTTAATTAATACTAGATCACCTATATCTGGGTTCCATTTGTGCCTTCTTCGTTTTCTCTTCGATTTCCTCTTTTCGGCCTTCTCCTTTATTCTGTCGAAAGCTAATTTAGCTCTTTGTTCTTCACTTAGGGTTTCATATTCAATACTTACTTTTTTCAATTTCCTTTAAGATGGGCTCGGGTTCTTCGTTTAACATGAGTGTTACGGGTGCAAATCCTGTAGTCACATTAATGGTGTTATTTATTATCTTTTCAATGACTGGAGAGTATCTTACCCAATCTTTGTGATTCTTATGTGTCAGTGTCCTGAAATAGATCCCAATATCGCGTAGTACTCGTTCCGTCGGGTTTCCGGATGGAAAATAGGATGAGCAATAATATAATTTTATTCCGTGATCTATGAGGGTTCCTTTAAAGCATTTACTCCGATGGACGGTCGCGTTATCAGACAAGACCGCTTTTACTGGTCCGTATTTCGGCATATAATCATTCACTATCTTCCCTACACAAGTCCTGCTGCTTATGTTTCTTACGGGGTATATTTTTACATATTTGGTGAAGACATCATGAAGTACAAAAATGTATCGGCACCCAAATTGACCTCGAGGTAATTCTCCGTGAGCGTCCACTGTGACTAGCGCATTCTTTTCATCTCTTAAAATCGCTTGAGGTTCTGTATCGAATTTCACATTGAATGGTTTCGCTCGTTGGCACATGTCGCAAGTTGAACATATTTTCCGTACTTTTCTGGCTAAGTGTTTTATGCAGCAGTGTTCACTTATTACCAAATTTAGTTTCTCACTGCCGGTATGTGCTAAGGCTTTGTGATATGCGGTAATTAACCGGTTTTCGATCCCGCTCGGAATCATGACTTTCCACTTCGGTTTTCTGTCCGTCCGTGGAACTTGTAAATTTTTCCGTTGTATATTCCAATGTTCTCCTTTAATTCTGCTGTGATCGGTGACGCCTTTTCTCGAAGTTTCTGCAATTCTTCGTCTTCTTCCTGGAGCTTCGCCAAGTTTCTCAATTCTTTCGTGATTGATCTTCCTTCCATTGTGTCTAGGTACAAGATCGTGACATCGTGTTTGTGGTCGTCGATCGTGTCTGGTATTGGGTAGTTTGTCTTCATTCTGGATAGCAGGTCGCTGAAGATATTATGTCTCCCCGGAACATGACGGATTTCTATTTGGTGTGACGTAATCTCGTGCACGTATCTCGACATTCTTGTACTGGTTAGCTTGCAAGAGTTCATAAAGGCCAGACTCACATGATCGGTATACACAATGATGGGGTTGTTGTAAACATATTGTCAGAATTTCACCAAGGCAAAATAAATCGCAGCTATTTCTTTCTCAGTCGTGCACGCTCGTGCTTCAATTTTGGATATTCCTCTGGAGGCTACTGCTATTAAGTGGTCCGTTCCATCTTCATCCCTTTGGGTCATTATCGCTCCGTATCCCAATCCCGACGCGTCTGTGAAAATAATTAACGGCAGATTTTTCCCGGGGGTTTCCCAGCAAAATGGATGCTGCGAATAATCTTTTAACACTCCGAAAGGCCTCTTCTTCATCCTGCGTCCATCGCCATTTTTCATCTTTCTTCAACAACTGTCTCAAAGGGGCCACGACAGTTGCGAAGTCGAGAATGAATCTGGATTGATAATTGAGGATTCCGAGGAATCGACGTAACTGCTTTATGTTCTTCGGAGCCGGAATTTTATTTATGCTGTCTATCCGTTCCGGATTTGGTCTAATACCTTCCTGGGAGATGACATATCCTAGGAACTCGGTTTGTTTGGCGAAGAAGGCAGTTTTACTTGGTTTAATTGTCATGTTGGCAGCTTTTAACCGGTTTAAAACGTAATCAAGGTGCTTCAGATGTTCACCAATTTCTGACGAAAATATGATAAAGTCGTCCACATATTGAGCCACGAATTTCTTTATGGTTTCTCCAAAAATAGCATACAATGCTCTCAACAATGCGCCTCCGCTTGTGTTCATTCCAAATGCGCAGACGGTAAACTGGTAAAGAATTCCAGAATGTATAAATGCAGCAAATTTTCTCAATTCACTCTTAAGTGGAATCTGCCAGAAGGAGGCGGTCAGATCTAAGGTAGAGAAGAATTTTCCTTTGTGCAACTTGCTCAACGTTGCATCCACGCTCTCGGGTCTAAATCTGTCTGGTTTACAATGCTTGTTTAGCTTTCTTGCGTCTAGTGTTACTCTAATTTTCCCACTAGCTTTGCTTACTATGCACAGGGGGTTCACGTATATGGAGTCTGAAATTTCGATAACCCCGTCTTCTAGCATGTCTTCTATCACTTTATCGACTTCTTCCCGAATAGCGGATGGTATGGGTCTCGCTTTATGTGTAAACGGCTCTATGGTCGTCATTTCGAAAGAGTGAATATATTTCGTGCATCTTCCTGGTTTATCCGAAAATACCTCCTGGTGTCGTACTAAAATTCTAAATAATTCTTCTTTCTGCGCTGTATTCAGGTAGTTAGCCTGACTGACTTTTTCTCTGAACAAATCTTCCAAGTTTTCGTAGTTTTCCGCCTTGCGGTACAAATTTGTAGTCTCATAATTCCAATTCCTGGCGGGATTTTCTCGGGGTTCAGCTTCCACATATTCCCTAATCGTTCCAACATCATCATACATCTCATTGTTACTCGATTCGGCAGCATATTCTTCGACGTTTATTTCGCCAAGCTCCATTGCTCCAGTTTTTATGTACTCAACAAAGAATACGTCTCCCCGGATTTCATCGTCACGTTCATCTCGTATAACTTCCTCTCAACCGCTATCGTCGACAAATGGCACCACTAATGTTTCTTGCCCTGTTTCTAACTTGACAAATCTATTCTCGAAATTAACAATGGCTTTCCATTCATACAGGCAATCACATCCTATAATTATGTCGGTAACGAGTCTGGGTACGACCAGGAACAAAACCTCAATAATTCTACCATTTATTTCTACGTTGAGCATGACTTGAAATTTCACTCTTTCTTTCCTCTTCCCTACAGCTAGTGAACAAAATATACCGCTTACTGGTAAAGACATTATCTTCAAACCCCGGTTGATTAGTTCTTCATAAAACTTTTGCGAGCACACTGTACTGTTAGCTCCAGTGTCTATTATTGCAGTGTCCGGAATTCCGTTAATGGCAACTGCTATTCGTGGTGGTTCGAACACTTTGTCACTGTCTTCACTTCTGTTCCTCAGATTGGTTTCCTTCCGTAACATCATTTGCCCTATGACGATCTTATTTTTCGCATACGGTTCACATAGTTTCCTCCCAGTCTTCACTGAAGGCGCGTTTGACTGGGTACATAGTTTCCCTGAGTCTTGCTGTAAGCTCCAGTTCTGGTTGCATTCTGTCCTTCCAACTTTGCTTCCTGAGAAAGATGGCCGCGGTTTTCGAACACTTGCCTGGTTACTTGTAGGGCTTCGGCCCTTTCTCCATTTATCGACGAATTTCTACCGCTCCTGCTCCTTTCTCCGTGCTGCGGCGACTTTGGCCTAAATTCTGGAATGTTGTCGACCCTCCAGTAACCATTTCCCGTGCTCCGTTCTCCCTGCCTGGGTGACCTCGGCCTAACTTCTGGTACATTGTCGACTTTCCAGTAGTCATTTCCTGAATGTCTTATTTTTCTCTCGTTCCATCCTCCTCGGTTCCTTTCATGTCTCGCCGCGTTTACGTAATTTACTTGTACATTTCTGTTTCGGTCGTGCCCGTTGCGGTTCCTCTGGTTGCGGTCAAAATTATTTCGGCTTCGGTTCTACCACTGCGAATTTCCTCCTCTGGGCGCGGGACCTCGGTATCTATCTCGGACATCCTGGTTTTGATTGTAATTGATATGTGCCCCTTGCCCGAAATTATTTGAAATTTCCCTTTCGTTGCTCGCTCCAGGCCTAGCGAAACTTTCATTTTTACTCTTTGATTTGTTTGTCTCCAATGCCAACAGCAAATCGATCATGGTGGCGACGTTTGCGGGTTTAGCTATAATTAAATAGTTCTGGAGTGCCTCTGGGAAGTGTGTCGTGATAATGGCGATTAATTCTTGCTCACTCATGGGTGGATCCAGCATTTTAGATTTCCTAGCAAGTTTCGTGAAATAATTAACCATCGACTGATCAGTTCTTGGGTCATACTTTCCACTACTCAGTTCTAATCTTATGCTAGACTGCCTGTTATGTCCCCAGTATCTGTTCATAAATAACCTTTCAAAGGTCCTGAAGTTATTATCGTTTCCCATTGATACCTCTAACCAGTTAGCTGCATTTTCCTTAAGGCATTTCCTAACAGTTGTCATGCAATACTGTTCAGGAATACACTTTACAGAAAAATATTCATGCAGGCTCCTCATAAAATCCTTAGGATTATCAGAATCCTCATGTTCAAACACAGGTGGCACAATTTCATTTAAGATGTGGTTTGGCCATTGCATTTGACCACCACTCCTTTCAACATGTACATTATTACCTCTGGGTTCATAACTGGAGGTACTTGGACCCATATTAAGCATCGAAATATCGGCTGAGGCACTTTGTCTCGCTTCGTTTCGTGCAGAGCTTTCACTTATCTGACTAGCATTAGAATTAGGTTCAGTTATACACAACCTCAAATTTTCTAATGTTTCCTTCATTCCATTAATTTCTGTAGCTACCTCTTTCATTTGTTCATTTATTTCGTCTACACCCCTACCTTGACTTCTAATTTCCCTTTCTGCTTGTTCTAATCTACTTCTATTTTCCCCCGATTCTTTGCTAGCCGTTTCTCTAATTTGGTCTAATTCCTTGCTAACTATTTCCCTCTCTTTTTCAAATTGCTCTGCTACGTCCTCTCGTAATTTCTTGTATTCTCTGCCTGACTTCTCACTTACTTGATTACAAACTTCGATTCTTATACTTTCTATTTCCCCCCGTACTTCAGTTCTAACTTGATTGATTTCCCCTCTAACCTCTGCTTGAAAGGCTTCTAATGCTTTCTGCTGACTTTCGATCTTCCTAACCAAATCTTGCTGCCCTGCCTCTAATTTTTGACTAGTACTTTCTAATTTCTGACTATTACTTTCTAGTATCTGATTAGTACTTTCTAATTTCTGACTTAATTCTAGGTGATTACTTTCTAACCTCTGAGTTAATTCTTGGTTGGTACTTTCTAATTTCTGACTTAATTCTAGGTTATTACTTTCTAACCTCTGAGTTAATTCTTGGTTGGTATTTTCTAATTTCTGACACAATTCCTGGTTATTACTTTCTAATTTCTGGTTCGTACTTTCTAATTTCTGACTTAATTCTAGGTTATTACTTTCTAACTTCTCCATTATCGCTTTCATCATGGCTACCATACTCATATTCGTATCTGAGTCATTTACATCTACTCCCTGGCTATTATTAGTTGTTTCCTTAGCTACACTAACCTGTACAATTTGGTTGTTACTACTATAATCTGTATCCCTTCCTACGTTATTTTCTAGACCCTAAGCATTATTACTTTCCATTGTATTTTCTAATCTATTCTGTATATTCTGAGCACTTTCTCCTATTTCTGCTACTTTCTCTTTAACAATTTGTATAGTACTCTCCTGCACGTCCATGCTTTGTGAATTTGACCGACCTTTCACCTTTCCGTTTCTTAAAATACTCTCCATCAGTTCATTGCAACAACGACAACAACACTAAAATGTTACACTCAGTACCTTTGGTTTTCTGCTGGAGCTTCCGACGATCCTGATGCTGGTTGCTTTTCGTCTCTCGAAGCGCCACGTTGGTTCGCCAAGTTTGTGGCCTATTCCTCCCCCGCTGCGTCTGCTGATACTCTGTCTCGGGTATCAGCCCCTCTGGATGTGACCTTAGCAGCATGGATCCCGGTGGTCTGGTCGCCTAGTAGATTGCTCTATGAGTTGACTATTCTTTGCCCTGGCTAGTCATTAGAGCTGAGACCACGCTATCTACAGGGTATGCGTGAGATAGGTTGACGAAATAAAAACAACACAGTTCATAGTATCAGCTTTACTATTAAGTTCGTTTCGTGCTCACAGTTCACCAGGAGTTGCCGCCGCGTTCAGATCGAATTACTCTAGATTTCCACTATCACGTTAAAACTATATTGAATTGCTGAAATCTATCACGATGGAATAAATTACTAACACTGTTTTGAAAGTATACTTCGCCGCTTAATTCACTGCTGGGAGATCTTATTCACTTAATGAGATTCTCATTACTGATTGTACTTCTCGGCGCAATCCGACGTTTGTGTCCCCAGCAGGCAAAACACGTCTACATGGTATCACGTCTCAGACTAAAAGACCGACGCTAAAACCTAATATTCCTTACCAAAACAGATATAGCCTCGCCTCCAGCTGGATTTCTCTGAAAAACTCTAGTTAGCGAGCTACAACCACGCGGACATTTCCCCGAAATACTGGTTTGGGCCAGGTTTGGGCCGGTCTACTAATGACCCAGGTAGCGACCCATCCCGTGACCACAGCCTTTCGACGGAACATTTTCATCCATATAGACCAGCAACTTTATTACATAGCTCTGGGTTAAAATACTTATTCGCATTCTAGTAATTGAATTTAAATGCTGTTGCTTCGTTTCATGAACTTATCCATCTGTAATATTCATTATCTTAAGTTCTTTCACCTTACTTCCTCATTATAATTTAATTATAATTTTATTCATTATTAAAATGGTATTCAATCATACGGCTGATAAATACGGCATCAGCATGTAGCTAAATACCGAAGATTAAAATCATGACATAACCTGAATTGTGCCTTCATAACATATTTACTTATAATTTTACCCTTTAGATTAATGTAGCACATTATAATGTGTCAAAGACGTTTTATATGCAGAAGCAGTTATCTGGCGTTAGTTTCTTTAAACTTGTTCCTTACTTATTGTTGCAATAACGAGGATTTTCTTACTTTTAGAGGTCATCATCTGAAGCTACCACGAATATGATGGCAGTAATGAAATTGCAAAATTAGTGGAATTTGGTTATGTCTCTTGTGTTTTAGGTGTAAAATGATGACTTCCAGAAATATTAATGTAATTAATGTAATTAATTCTCACCTATACAGCAGTTTATTGTGCATATCATCAAATACTTTTGTTCTATTTGTATCCCGCCTTTAACTGCAATGGTCATATCGGTAGCCGTCCTCCTTGGGAACATATCGTCTATTGGTGATGGTATTGACTTTTATACGTTGGATGCTGGTACATTGGATTTGTAATCATTAGATCACTCCCACCTTAGCACTGCCATTTATACTTTCAGACATTGGGGATGATCGGGAATTGTTTAGAGAAATGTCCCCAACCTAGCCGCGAATCGAACTCAACAGATGGTGCTGCACCTACTACCTACAGGTTCAGCATCAAATATTTCTTACAATTTTGAGTTTAATTTCAATATCAGTGAAACTGAGGACTATTGTGATGAACATGTTCTAAATATTCAGGGAATGTGAAGTTATTTTAGGCTTTGTCTCAGTAGTCCCGAATTTAAAAGATTTGTGTGACACATAACACTGTACGTTAGGTAAGTAGCTTCTAGTTTAAATTACTGCAACAACAGTTTTCCTAAACTACAGCTATTTTGTAACTGTGATTTGGTTTCGATGTGCTCATAAAAAATAACATTAAGCGAAGATTAAAAACATGAAATTGGAAATCGTCTATATTTCCGGTTTTTGGGATGTGCATTGATCTACAGGAGTATTACTATTGCAGAAGGAAGAACTAGGTTTTGCTAGTAAAAGCACTTCGGTCCTGAGTCCTACGTGAGACGGACGCGTATTCGCCGCCGCCTAAGAACTATACTTCCGCGCCACGCACAGAGATGAAGTGTAATGCTTAACGATCTCTCCAGTGAGAGCACAACGAGTAATGTATTGGGAGGACGATAAGTATATCCAATCCGACTACGCAGTGCTACTGCCTCCGTGGTTCGCACCGCAATATTGAATGTGACGCTTGACTCAGCAACCACACCGACGACGACTTTACGGTGGCGAGCGTAGGTGCCTAAGGACTACAATAAACTTCTGTCGACCAGATCCGAGGTGTCATCATTAACCCACAACCAGTCAGGACGCACCCAAACCTAAAGAGCAGATGAGAGTTCTCATGCGGGAGCTACCTGTCACCTCGAACTGACTACAATCTCACTTTCTTTAACCTCCTCACGCCACCGATCCTTAATTGTGAGGCGTTGAGCATAAGGGAGAACTCGACGCGGTCCACAACGGGCCGGACCACCTCACAGCTTAATGAAAATATTGCAAGTTAACCGCTTTTGTATGTAAAACATTCTTGATACATTATAAAGTGCTAGGGACATTAATCTAAAATGTAACCATAAATAAATATGTAATTATGGTACAACACAGGCTGTCTCAAGATATTAATCTTCGGTATTTATGTACTTTTTATCAACTAATATGGAATGGGTGTAATGATGATAAAATGAGCCCACGGTTCATAGAGCTCAGAGTTACCCCATATTCGTCTTTCAATATACAGCAAAACCCCAAAAAACTTTTCCAGGTAACTCACCCTGAGCATGATTCGAACTCGGGACCTTTGAAAGTTACATAAACATTTTCTTGTTGCTGCTGATACACTCTCGCTAGACTTTCAAATTTTGGGCGTTTTACAATCCACGAACATTTTATTGAGGCTTAATTTCACTTTAGTTTGCTTCCATTAAAACTGAAATTACAATTCCAAGTTTGAAATTTCGTTGAAATTTGTCTACATCTAGCTAACCGTGGTGTTTTGTTCACATCGTACATGGAGTTTAAATAAGGAACAAAATAGGCCAAGGATATTAAACAAAGGGCTCCGTACAGCAGTACAATAAAAGGATAATATATAATATATAATAATATATAATAATATATAATAATATATATAATATATATTTCGTTCGGACCAGGACCTCTAGGAGCCTTGATGCGGCACCGGAAGTTGCTATCCCACTTGAATATTTGGTAAGAATCAATTGGCCAAGCTAAAAGAATTTTAGAAAATCAAGTAACGCAGTCAAAAGCGCAGATTGCAGAAGGCTAAAGGTATTGACTATTTCAAACATTTGTTGGAGTACAAAACAAAGGAAGACTTGTATGAGAATACTTCAGTACATATATTCACTAGATTTGCAAATACCTTCAAATACTAATACGTTATAGCCTTAGAGCTGGTTAAAGTTAAAGTCAGGGAAAAACACTGTACATGAGTCACCAAGGGTATTACAACTTACAACTTACATTCTTGAGTAATACTCTTAGAAGTGGTATGGCCTCCATGAATTTGTAAAATACCATAACAAATATAACTCAATCTATAAAATGTTATGCAGATAGCAAACATATTAGACAATGCAAGAAATATAAGGTAATTTACACATAAACATAAATATATGTGGGATACTATAAAACGGGAGATTAATTCTAACATGCTGTTGCAAGGAAATATTCTATGTAGGTGATCTGAAAAGTTTAAGACCTAAGAAAGTGCCCCACAAGAAATTTATTCAGAATTCTTTATTTTTTTCAGCATAGTCTCCTTGTAGTTCTATACATTTCTCCCAGCAATGCTGCCTCTTTGTAACTCCTCCAAATAGTATTCGGCGTTTTTCTCTGCAAAATATTTGTTCACAAATGTGATTTCCTCTTCATTTGCCGAAAATTTCTGTTCTCAGTGCGCAATTTTCAAATGATGGTGTAAGGCGGTGCGTTGCCTTAGTGAAAGAGAATTTCCTTTTTAGGAAAATGTGGCCAATTTTTTTTGCAAGTTAAGCCATCAGCTTGTCAAGTAATGGTGCCTAGTATGCTCCCGTAATGGTTTTTCTTTTTCAAGATAATCGATTAAAATAACTCCAACGCTATCCCCCGAAACCGTCGCCATCTCTTTCCCACCCGAAGAAACAGTTTTTTTTTTTTTTCGTAGCCGGTATCCGCTTTGCAGTCTTCCGTTCGGAGTTTGTTTTTGTTGAATGCGTGTAATGCTGTAATCAAATTGATCTACAGTAACTAATCGGCACCAAAACTCGGAATTTTTGTGCATAAGCTAAGCCAACAAAGCGTTGGAAATGTTTATTCGAACACGTTTTTGGTCTAACGTGAGCAAGCGCTACACCTAACGCGCGGACAGCATTCACATGTCTAAATGTTTATTTAATGTGTGACAAACACGCGCTTTTGATATGTTCATAGCCCCTGCTGTCACTCTCACTTTAATTCGGCGGTCGTCTAGCACCATTCGGTGAACTTTGGCGGTGTTGTCGTTGGTAGTTTCAGTTTTTGGACCCCCCGAAAATTCATCGTCCCGCAAGCTCTTACGGTCACGTTTAAATTCCGCTGTCCAAAATTTCACTGTGTTTAATGACGGTGAACGGTCCCCATACACAGAATCCAACTCATCTTTGATTTGTGAGAAGTATGTAGAGTTACAAGGAGACTATGTTGAAAAACGCCGAGTACTATTTGGACGGGTTACAGGGATGGGAACATCGCTGGGAGAAGTGTGTAGAGTTACAAGGAGACTATGCTGAAAAACGCGGAGTGCTATTTTGACGGATTACAGAGTTGGGAACATCGCTGGGGAAGTATGTTGAGTTACAAGGAGACTATGTTGAAAAACGCCGAGTACTATTTGGATGGGCTACAGAGATGGGAGCATCGCTGTGAGAAGTGTGTAGAGTTACAAGGAGACTATGTTGAAAAACGCTGAGTACTATTTGGACGGGTTACAGAGTTGGGAACATTTAATGACAGCTCAATACTCTATGTTGTCCATTTCATAAAAACACTCACATCAACTCACTCAAACGACTGTTACATAACAACTGAGCGACTAAACTGACTGAAACTTCAACAAATGAACTGTCAACAGATAAACAAAAAGTTCAATAGCATTTGTCTACAAGTGCTGCTATCTTCATGTTGAGGTCGGAAACTTTTCAGACCACCCTCGTATTAAAATCACAAAATAAAACGTAACAAATCCTAGAGATACTGCCAAAATATTTAAGAATTTCTTTGTAGGAATATCAAACAATTGTCCAATGAAAGGCAATTCAACTGAAGGTTTAGAAAATGAAGATCTCACTCGTAGCAATGATTAATCATTATTTCTGTCACCAGTCTGTTTAGACAAAATACTTGATATAAATAAGGAACTAAAATACGAAATATGAATCCCTTGATTGAAGTTCAAGCTATTTAATTAAAGAATTTAATATGCATATCTTAAATGCTCTGTGTCAAATAACCCTATATCTTCAAAGTGGTGCATTTCCATAAGAATTAAAGATAACAAAATATAACCAATATTCAAATAAGGAGATGAGTGAACCACCAATAACTTTAGGCCAGTAACTTTCATTTCAGCGTTTTCTAGAGAATTAGAAGAAATAATGTATTTCGTTCCCCAAATTTAATATAATTAATAATAATCAACATGGTTTCCGAATAGATAAATCTACCAGTTGCTGAAAGTACTTACGGCACACTTGATCATACAGTCGTTGGGATGGGACTAGTTTTGGACGTAACCAAGGCTTTCGACATGATGGAGCATGATATTTGGCTAAATAAGTTTCATAAATATATGTGTTTAAAATTATATGACAACTTGTCAAGTCAATGAAATGACATAGCCTGCGTAAATAGTCCTAAGTGAATCTTCAGCTACAGCAATTGGTTAATTTCTTATATAATTCAGGTAAAGTGTAAATACGTCAGTTACGCGCTCTGCACTAAAATAATATATTTTATAGCTATTCCTGTTTCACGTGGTCATGAATTAAAAATTCATCACTGAAGAGGGATCTCGATGATTCCTGTAACGCAAAGCTAGTGCCGATGTCTGTGTAACTAAGTTGAGATATGTGAATGTACACTTTGTACTAGTGCTTTGTATTAATTAGTGTTTATTAGTATAAACAGTAACTTCAATTTAAAGTTTTGCTGAGAAGTTTTTTTTATTTTTTATTTTTTATTTTTATTCATTTGTGATACAGAAATATTTATTTCCTGTGCAATCTCGATATTGACATAAAGCAACTCTTTCTCTACCTGCCATGTATGTACGCGGTGCAGAAAGTACTATTTTAGTACTAAAATTAAGCCCGAGGAAGGAAATTGGTGTAGGTCAAATACCCGGCATGTTTACTGAGTAGCTGCGACCACAGCGACACAGCGGAAGTCTCATGCAACGGGAAGTACACGTAGTAAGGTACAGATGACGCACAAATAGGAATTGTTTTGTATACACATATAAGTATGTCTTATTTATTAAAACGCTTTGAAGAATGACAAGACTAATGTTTTGATTTGATAGAAAATAGATCCCAAATATAAGCCATAGTAAGCTGGAATCATATTCTATAAAAAGTGATATATAGGGAGAAGAGCTATTGTATTTCGGAACGAAAGTATTCATAAACTTATATTGCTGCATAATTTCTTAGATAAACGGCGCTTCTACGTCCAAGTGGATCGCACCTCATCAAAGGAGAGAGTGATGCAGGCTGTCGTACCACAGGGGGTTATTATGTCTCCCTTCCTGTACATACTGTTCACCAACGACTTTCCCGTAGACGCCAGATGCAAAGTTGCAATGTAAGCTGACGACACTTTAATATACAACCATCACAAAATTCCTCGTTATGGACTTTTACAGATGCAGCGCTACTTTGACCGCTTCCTTTCATGGCTTCATGACTGGAAAATCGAAATTAACGCGAACAAATGCCAGCTTATACATTTTACAAAGCGGCGGCCTTTGGCAATGGACCTAACGGTCGAGGGTCAAGTATTGCACTGCCGTCGCACGATCCATTGGACCACCCACCTAAAAGATAGCGCCAACAAAGGGCGGTAGCGATTAAAGATGTGCACCCCCATATTTAGGAGCAAATAGCTAAAGCTGCACTCTAGGATTGTGCTCTACAAATCTTTTATTTTATCTGTGGTCTTGTACACCTGCATGGTCTGGGCCAACGTCTCCAAAACCGCCCTTAAATACCTCCAAACCTTACAAAACCTCTCCTTACGTAAAATCCTATCTGTGCCTATCCGCACGACTACTGACAGCCTTCATCAAGAAACCCACATCCCCTATATCCCCGAGGCATTTACGAAACGAGCCTCTTCTATCTGGCTGCGTATACGGCAATATAGCAATCCAAAAGTTAAAAAAATTGGGAAAGGTGAACCAAAACACCGTAAGCATTCACGCATAAAAATATTCTAATGCCACCGTTACACCACAATGTGCGCCCAAGTCCTTCCGGCCCAGACCTTTCCCCATATGCAGAGGCCGCCGCCAAAGCAGCCCAGGAGACAGCAGCACGCAGCCGCACGGAGCAGTGTAAATAGTGAAGTGTGTGTGTGTGTGTGTGTGTGTGTGTGTGTGTGTGTGTGTAAATAAAAGTGCAAAATAATCGCCTGTAAATACGGTACATAACAAAAAAAAAAAAAAAAGCACACTGTAAGACACTAACTTAATAAAACTGATCGCGGTGGGCTAAGAAAGGTTACCATATGGGTTTTATATATACCCACGTTGACAATAAGCATTTAGTTCCCAAAATATAACCTCAATGAAAATTTTAGCCTGTAATCCGGGCCCATTTGTACCGGCACCAAGCCATGAAACTGAAATTAAAAACCTGTAACCTGAAAACCTCAACTCCAAATATATTTCAGAAGTGCAATTACAAAAATCATTGTTAATGTATCCGCAATGAGACAAGCTAGCCCGCCTCGGTAGCGTAGATGGTAGCATATCTGATTCACGCTCAAGAGGTCCCGAGTTGGAATCTCGGTCAGGATAATTTACCTGGATAAGGTTTTTCTGAGGTTTTCCCTTATCCTGAAAGACGAATGTCGGGTAACTGTAAGCTCCTTGGACCTGCACTCATTTGAGCACCAATTCACCCATTTCATTCATCGTCCGTTATGAGTAAATGTTGGAGGACGTAAATTACAAAAAAAAAAGAAAGAAAAGAAACAAGCTATTTATGCCACTTTACGTCATTGTAGGTACAGGAATAGCAATAAAAAGCAGACCAGCTGCCCTTGTGGACCCACATCTTTGTGTTTTTATAATAAAGCTATAGCTAGATGGGAATGAAACACCTAAATATAACAACACAACAATAAGAACAAACTTGAGGCCTGATGTGGTAAGAAAACTAATGCCTGTGTAGCAAAGGCCGGGATCAAATGTAATCCTAAGGAGATGTACATTGTGTAAGAAACAAAATGCAAATGAAAGCTTACATACCATGATATGGCGTAAATACCCAAAAGAACTATTTGTGTCAAAGCAGAGGCTTCAGGTTGCTGTGAGATCAGCCATCAGTGAATTCATTTTGGTTCTGCTTCATTGAAGCTGCAGTCACACATAAAGGACACTGAAATTTCACCATTATCTCTAAAAATTAGCCAAGGGAAGGACCAATTACGCTAACTTCATTCAACAATTTCTGTTAAGTTAACTACTGAAACGTACAGAAGGAGACTAAAGTTGAATAAAACGGCTGTTGAGGAGAGAAGGAAGCGGCAGAAGGGTCCAACTTACATATCTAGAGGGCTTCAGGCTGCTTCAAGGTATGTAACTGAGAAGAAAAATATTTTGGATTTTAAAATTTGTTTTACTGAGTTATAGTTTTTTCAACATTTTTTGTCAATCAAAATCTTCCACATGATGCAAATTTGATTCAGTCTCTAAAATGTTAAACACATGTTCCTAGAAAGCAAACAAAGGTTTCCACCGTATGAAATTTTAATATCCATTACATTTTTAAAGTTATTGATATGTGAAATCTAAGGTTTGATCATTTTATAGCTTTCTATTGTTTGTTCCATACCTTATTTTTTCTCTGGAACTAATGGCAGCATAATAAATTCATATGATAGATATTTTCTTCATAACCATCTTTACATATTTAGAAATAGAAAAATTAAAATTTCTAAAACTTTCATCGTGTGCAGTGTTTGGAATTCTGCGAAATGTTTTATTTCACAAATTAAATTCACAAAATCCAAATTATGAAATCTGTGTCCAATATGCATCAGAACTAAGTAGTAACTATTTCAGCAAGATTGGTTGAAAATTGTTGGGTACGGGATTTTCAGTGCTACATCCCCTTAAATTGCTATTTCTAGCTTTCAAATTTCGTTCAAATAGTACAGCTTAGCCAGTTTGTGTCTTAATCACATCGTACTCTGAGCTCCAATAAGGTACAAAATGGCTCAGTATTATGGAAATCCTTAAGTATACAGCCTTAAAACCTCAGCTTATGCGAATAATATATGGATAAAAGAATTTCAAATTCTTGCACTTATATAAGTCTCTGAATTATTTCGTTCCAGCTTGCCATAACTCTTCCCCATTTATATCCAATTGTTATTAGAATGTGATACCAGCTTACTATGGTTCAAATTTAGAATACATTTTCTATCAAAGCAATACAAAAGTTTTGTAATTTCTAAACGGTTTTAATAAATAAGGTATACTATTGTATGTATACAAAGCAATTCCAACTTGCGCGACATCTGTACCCTACTACGTGTACTTCCCGTTCCCGTCGCAGCTACTCAGTAAACATGCCGGATATTTGAGCTACACCGATTTATTTCTTCGGGCTTAATTTTAGTGCTAAAATAGTACTTTTTGTACTGCGTACATACATGGCGGGTAGAGAAGGAGTTGCGTTATATAAATGTCGAGATTGGACAGGAAATAAATTTTCCGGATCACAAATGAATAAAAAAGTTAAATGAAAAGCGTTTTCAACAAAACTTCAAATTGAAAAGCCATTTAAATAACAAACTTATATATAGCTTCACTATCCTTAAAGACAACATGTGGAGATTTTTAAGGAAATATCACAATAACATACTGCCCCTTAAACTTGTCAAAAATTTTGACTTTGTCATTGTTATAGAATTGCCCTAATGTTTTAATTAAGGTAAATATGTTTAAAATATAAGGACAGCAAGTGGAATGCATAAGTAAATTTGCAGAGGGTGTCTTCAGCAGATCTCAGCAGAATTCCCCAATGGTTTTACTTTTCTAATCTGGTTTACTGCGGCCAGAACACAATGTCCTAAGTGCTAGACAACTCACGGCTAACGAGAGGAACTGCAGCAACTGCTTTCAGCAAATAACTATTTGGGAACTCTTATTTATATTCAATTCAGTTTATTAGCCAAAGAATTTATACAGGCCTATAGAATGATCAAATGATTTGGGAGACCATGACACAATATTTACAATGCATTACTTAAACGTCTTTACTATGTTTAGATTACCATAAATTACACAAACTGCTGTTTATACTTGGTGGCACTAATACAATGTGTACAATCACAAATATCAAATTATTTATGCAGATATTGACATTACTATTCTTATGTTTATGGATAGAAGAAACATAAGCTGAGACAAACATATTGATAGGTTAGCAGTGAAGCTGATCCGAGTTTGTTGTCATCTCTATCAGCTCAGAGCTCGAGTTACATTTACGGTACTCAGAATATGTTAATTTGCTTATTTTAATTATCTACTGTTATATACTAACACTGTAGGTAAGTGCTATAAGACTAAGATAATATTTAAGGAACAAAAGAAGAATGAAAATAATCAATGCCGTAATGGGATTTGAGACATGGGTGTCTCACTCTCCGTACGGTTGTTATAACCATCTGAGCTACTATGGCCAGCTTGCCGACATGACATTATGTTCTTCAACTGAGTCATGTGTTTTCCCGGTAAAGTTGTCGGCAAGTTGGCCATAGTAGCTCAGTTGGTTAGAGCGATCGCACGGAGAGCGGGTGATTCGTGGTTGAAATCTCGGCTAGGGCATTGAATATTTCAGTCTGGCCCTACTATTAAAACCTTAGCCTACACATGGCTATTGAGGAAGAAATGATTATTTCCAACAAAAGAAGACTAAGAATTGTATGTGGTATTCCAAAATCAGAAGGCTGAAGATGTCATTTCATGAACTTCAGTTTCTTGATTCCACCACGTTTATATATGTTACAATAATTATTAATTTATATGAAGGCTAATAATACAAATTATGACAGAAATGTGGAAATACACAATCAAAACACACAGAATCGACATAAGATTCACACATATATACATAAAATGAGATATTTTAAACTCCTTTAAAGTATATGTGTTTAAAAGTTTGTAACAAATTGAAATTCATTCACTTAAAGCATCTCTCATAACCTCTGTCACTAGCTGTGATCTTCTAATGGGTAGGACATCATTTGTGACCGCAATAAGTTAGGTAAGAAAAGTATAACAATTGGGAAATACAGAAAAATAACATAAGATAGTGTAAATGCGAAATGTTTCGCTCTGATCAAACATAAATTGTATGGTACAACATAATCTATATTATGTGCGTAGTAAAATTTTGTCTAGCTCTTACAGTTTACCAGTCATACGTAAATCGTTCATAATGAAAAGCACATCTGAGGACATTTACCGCACATTTCATTTGTCAAACACATATTTTAAGTGTATAGTACCTTAATTAAATTATTAGAGCTATTTATGACAATTGTCAAAGGCAAAAATTTTGAGAAGGTTTTCATTTGTCGGGCATTTCTTTAAATATATTGTTAAAGTTCTTCACGAGTAACCATTGAATATGCTGAACCTGTATACAAGTTTGGTATTTAAAGGTTTTCCAGCTTTGAGTTTCGCTGTAAACGTGCTGTTTTTTAAGATTCAGGTGATCCCAGAATATTCAGTTACTGTGCAATCTTGGAATTGATAGAATACAAATCCTTCTCTACATATTATGTATGTACGTGGTACAGAAAGCGTTATTTTAACACTAAACTTTTGCTCGACGAAGAAAACCAGTACAAGCATGTAGTTCAATTATCCCGCGTGTTTACTGTGTGACTGCGAGCAGAGCACAAAGTGAAAGTGTCATATAACGTAAAGTACACTTTTATGCTACAGATGACGCGCAAGCTGTAATTATTTTTTATATATCAATATGTCTTAGTTGTTAAACATACTATCTACAGCATTACAATCACCAAGGAGGCCCGGGTTCGATCCCAGGCGACCGCAAAGTGAGATTTGTGGTGGCCAACACGGCGCTGGGGCGCGTTTTCTCCGGGACCTCCGGTTTCCCCCGCCATCTCATTCCACCGGTGCTCCATCGTCATCTCATGTATCATCAGTGTCACCGCCTGCGATGCCGTATGTAGTAAAAGCGGGCGTTAAACACTACACATTCATTCATTATTACAGCATTACAATGATAATATTTAGTTTTTGTGCCAAGCATATCCTAAACGTCATCGATAGTAATTTGGACCTATATTTTATATAATAATCAATGTAGACTGACAATAATTACTGTGTGCCAGAGCAAAGGTTTACAAATGCTCGTATTATTATAACAAATTCAACATGGACTTTTACAGATGCAGCGGTTCATTGACCGCTTCCTTTCATGGCTTCATGACTGGAAAATCAAAATTAATGCGAATAAATGCCAGCTTATACATTTTACAAAGCCACGCCCTTTGGCAAGGGACCGAACGGTCGATGGTCAAGTATTGCACTGCCGTCAGCTGGTCAAGTACCTCGGTGTGACCTTGACACGCACGATGAAGTGGACTACCCACCTAAAACATAGCGCCAACAAAGGTCGGCAGCGATTAAAGATGTGCACCCCCATATTATTTAGGAGCAAACAGCCAAAGCAGCACCCTAAGATTGTGCTCTACAAATGTTTTATTTTATCCGTGGTCCTGTAGGCCTGCGTGGTCTGGGCTAACACCTCCAAAACCACCCTAAAATACCTCCAAACCTTACAAAACCTCTCCTTACGTAAAATCCTATCTGTCCCTAACCGCACGACTACTGCCAGCCTTCATCTAGAAACCCATATCCCCTACTTCCACGGGGCCGTAATAAAACGAGCCTCTTCCATCTGGGCGCGCATACGGCAACATAGCAATCCAAAACTTAACAACATTGGGAAAGGTGAACCAAATCACCGTAAGCATGCACGCATAAAAATATTCTGATGCCACCGATACACCACAATGTGCGGCCAAGTCCTTCCGGCCCAGACCTTTCCCCATATGCAGAGGGCGCTGCCAAAGCAGCCCAGGAGACTGCAGCACGCTGTCGCACGGAGCAGTGTAAATAGTGAAGTGTGTGTGTGTGTGTGTGTGTGTGTGTGTGTGTGTGTGTAAATAAAAATGCAAAATAAGCGCCTGTAAATACTGTACATAACCAAAAAGAGACACTGTATGGCACTAACATGATAAAATTGTTCTCGGTGGGCTAAGAAAGGTCACCGTATGGATTTTATATATACCAACGTAGACAATAAGCATTTAATTCTCAAAATATAACCTCACTGAACATTTTAGCCTGTAAGCCGGGCCCCTTTTTACCGGCACCAGGCCATGAAACTAAAAATAAAAACCTGAAACGGCCCTCCGCAATTTCAATCCGCCAAACCCCAAAATCACCAACATACCTACCCTGGAGAGTGCAATCTCTTCCTTCACTTCCATCGAGACACGAAGTGTCAAGAACCTGACAATCCACACTGTAGCCCCACTACATCCTGATGTCCTCCTATTGGACATAATTCTACTCATCCGCAGATCCTGGGCAGCACGGAGACTATACCAGCGTCACCGCACGCCACATAATCGAGCGCTCCTACGACGTCTACGTAGCGAGGTCAGAGCCCGACTGCGCGAACACATGGTGCATGCGTGGGAGGACCAAATGGCCAGGTTGCGCGTCGAGAATGGCGAAGTGTGAAGGATAGCCAGAGCCCTCAGAAAACACAAAGGTCAAAACACCTCCCCCATCCACGGCACCCAAGGCCTGGCCTATGAACCTCACGCCAAAGAAAATGCGTTCGCTGACTAACTTGAACGAACCTTTTGTCCAAGAGACGACCCCCAGGACGACACCTTTTCCGAACGAGTCCGTCGAGTGATACGAGGCTTCTTACGTCGTCCTCCTGAGGATGCGGAAAGAATCCCTACCATCCGGCCCAGTGAAGTTCAAGGCGCACTCCTGCGCCTGAAACCGAAAAAGGCGGGAGGGCCTGACGGGCTGACACCCCTCATGCTCCGCCATCTTCCTTTCAACGCTCTTCTCTTCCTAACTAGGGTCTTCAATACGTGCCTTAACTTTGGGTACCTTCCACGAGAGTGGAGGGAGGCGCGGGTGATATGCATATTTAAACCTGGAAAGAATCCATTACACCCTTCCAACTACCAATCCAGCAGTCTCCTTTCCACCCTCTCGAAAGTGCTCGAGAGGTCGATTCTCTTCCGCTTGTCCCCCATTCTGGGAGACATTCAAGCCATTGCCGACGATCAGTTTGGATTTCGTCCTGGGCACTCGACAGCCCAGCAGTTACTGGAGACCGCCACCCTGGGTTTCCTGGAAGGCGCCTTCACGGCTGCGGTTGCGTTGGATGTCGAGAAGGCCTTCTCTACGATATGGCATGCCGGACTTCTGTATAAATTGATCCAACTGGGCCTCTCAACACAGATGATCAACATTCTACACAGCTTCTTGCGACCCGTTCTTTTAAAGTCACAGTTGCGGGGAAAACATCAACACTTAAACCAGTGAGAAGCGGAGTCCCCGAAGGCTCTGTACTAACTCCCATCTTTTTTGTTTTTGAATTTACGGCCGCCCCAACGTTAAGTTACTTCGGACGGTGAATGAATTGGATATGATGCTCAAATGAGTCCAGCGTCAATGGAGCTTAGACTTACCCGACATTCGTCTTGAAGGATAAGGGAAAACCCCGGAAGAAACCTATCCAGGTAACTCCCCCTGACCGAGATTCGAACTTGGGACCTCTTGAACCTGAGGCAGACATGCTACCATCTACGCTACCGAGCCGGACTATCTCCCAGAGCCTTCAACCCCATAAAGAGACACGTCCGTCTCACACAGCAGTGGTGCCGGCGTTGGCGGATATCCGTAAATCCGGACAAAAGCCACGCCATACTTTTCACAAAGTGCCACACCCCCGCAGACTGCCCCAACTTGGGCTTCCGAGGTCGAAGTATAGAGTGGAATAACTCTGTCTGATACCTTGGGGTAACATTCGATAGAGACCTAAACTTTCGCCAACACATCAGAGACCTAGCGGCTGGGGTACAGGGAGCAATCGCTTCCCTTTATCCAATGCTGGGGTCGAGCTCGATGCCCCTTGGCCTGAGGTTATATCTCTTCCGAGGTCTGGTAATCCCCGTGATGCTATATGCCTGCGAGATCTGCGGTATGGCTGCAGATAGCTCTTTGGCATGGCTTTAACTTTCACAGAATAGAGGGCTACGGTCTATCTATTCTGTGGGTTGCTATTTTCCTACCAGGTTGCTTCACGAAGCCTCCGGACTTCCGTATGTGGAGGATGAAGTTAGGCGCCGGGCATCAAAATTCTACGCAACTTTACCAACTCATAGAAGCGCTCTTGTTAGATCACCGAGAGATTATGACCCCACTAGACGTCATTCTAGACCACATCGGGTCCCCCGTATGGCATGCGGGCACCCAAGATAACCCAGGAGCTAATCCTAAAAGCAGCTAAAACTGAGCTCCCCATAATCTCCTGAGTTGTTGGGCAACAAAATACTTCCCAACCTAAACTAAAATAAAAACACCAGGGTGCTGGGTATTTCATCCTGTCCTTTCATCCCGAAGGTATAATAAATTGTAACCGCACAAAATTCATCAACCTCAAAACCTACACCATATCTAACCTACAAAATCCCGTTTCGAATACCTTACCTGCGCTAAAACCCTTAACGGGTGGGCACGCAGCAAAAATTTTCTGGCTATATACAGCCAGCACCAAATGGCAAGGCATGGCATGACGGCTTGATTTACAAACGGCACCGAAATTTTCCGGCCTACAAAATTCCTTAGCACTGCTGCACAACTGCTTAGAAACAGAGGCTTCTACCTCCAAGTGGGCGGCTCCTCCTCTAAGGAGAGAATCATGCATGCTGGCGTCCCGCAAGGGGCCATCATGTCCCCGCTATTGTACATACGATTTACCAACGACTTCACCATGGACGCCAGATGCAAAGTGGCAATGTACGCTGACGACACTGCATTATACAACCAAAATAAAAATCCTCTTTTCGGCTATTTAGAAATGCAGCGGTATATTGACCGCTTCCTTTCATGGCTGCATGACTGGAAAATTAAAATTAATGCAAATAAATGCCAACTTATCCATTTTTCAAAGCGGTGCCCTTTGGCTATAGACCTAACGGTCGGTGTGCAAGTAATGCACTGCATACAGCAGGTCAAATACCTCGGCGTGACTTTGACACGCACAATGAACTGTTCCACCCACATAAAAGATAGCGCCAAAAAAGGGCGGCAACGGTTAAAGAAGTGCGCCCCAATATTTACGAGTGAACAACTGAAACTCCCCTCGTAGGTTATCTTTTACAAGTCTTTCATTCTGTCAGTGGTTCTATACGCATGTGTGGCCTGGGCAAACGCATCCAAAGCAACCATCAAATATCTTCAAACCCTGCAAAACTTCTCCCCTAGGAAAATCCTATCCGCTCCCATCCGCACCACGAACACCTCCATCCATGAAGAAGGCCGCATCCCGACCATCCCCGAGGCATTGGAAGAATGAGCCTCCTCCATTTGGGCGCGCATTCGTTGGCATACAAACCCTTTAATGCATAGCACCGGAAAAGGTGAGCTAAAACACCGCAAACATAAACGGGTG